>BPTQ01000008.1:179087004-179687004 GCA_019973895.1 Chrysanthemum seticuspe | reverse complement strand
GGAACTACTTCATTGCCATTGACAATTACATTCCATAGAGCATGGTCTGTAATGGAAATATACTGCCTCATCTTCATGCACCAGAGATCATATTCTCCCTTCTTGATTATTGGAATTCTGAGTGAGGTGATTGAGGGTGGTGGAACAGCTTCAGTCGACATCTTGAATATTGTTGAAGTAGGGTTTCTTCCTAGTCAGAGTTTCCACACAAGCTCTGATACCACTTGTTGGATCGATATACTTTAATCAAACTAACTTTAACTAGCTTGTTAAGGTTTAATAACCTTGGATAAATCCTAAGTTATTAACAAAGAAACACTGAGCAATCTTTATTAAGTACGCGGAATTTACTTAACAAAGCTAAGAAGAATAACTTTTATTATAACTCTAAATCTGCTTATTATGCAGATACTCTAAACAACTCTAAGATTATCGAACTTCTCTCTAAAACACTAAATAACTTGTGAATTCGTAAACTCTAAAACTCATAGACTCGTACCTCTAATGCCAATCTAGGAGTCCTTTTATAGGCTCAAGGATATCCTAGTCGTTTTACAACTTGTATCCTTGTACGACAAGTAATCTAAACATAGAATTACAATACTTTCCATAAACGAATATAACAGTTCTTTGTTCTTGCAGTACTTTGACTTCATAGTGCAGTACTTTGACTTTGTCTTTAGCAGTACTTTGACTCTTTGACTCTTTCCAGTACTTTGCAGCTTTCAGTACTTTCATATCTTCAGTACTTTCATATCTTCAGCACTTTCATATCCCAACAAAGGCATGCCGTCAACAGGCCAAGAAGGGCAAAGGGCCAATCACTATTGCTGCATTACTAGAACTAAATCCTGAAGCACATCCGGTAACTATTCCGCCCATATAATGACATATAAGAAAAAGGTTCAACGAAAAACTAATAAATCTTACCTTATTGAAACTCATAACAGCAACAACAGTTTTTGGTCGATGCTACCATAACATGGATAGATGAACGAAGAGGCTGGTATTTTAACAGGTGTCGTACATGCCACTCAAAAATTAACGAAGGGATGCCACATTTACATTGTCAACAGTATGGAGGCGTTCCAACACTGAACTACAGGTATACACATCAAATGCTTTATATACTCTTAAAAACACTCACATGAATGGGCACAAAACTGACAGTAACTATTCATAAAATTACGATAATGCAGCTATTGCTTCAAAGCGCCTCTAACTGACAAGACTGGTACGATGGCTGTCACTTGCTTCAGTCCTGCCGCAAACTCACTGTTGCCTCCATGTAGCGAGATACTTAGCTATATACCTGACCCAGATCCATATGACCTGCCTGCAATCATCAGGGACCTTCAGCAAACAAGGCGAATATTCAAATTGCATTTTGCAACAGGAAGCATGCGTGGAAACGCCAGATTCATCCTCGATAGTGCATCGGAGCTTCAACAACCAGAACCAGCGCCAGCAATAGCCCACGTCCCAACACTTCCAGCTATTCCTGAAATGGAAGGAGAAGGCAGTTCCTCTTCAACCCCCATCATTGAAACCGCCACAGTCATACTGACAGAAACCATCACTCCACCACCACATACAGCTGAGCCAACCGAAAAAAAGAAAGAAACTAGAACAAGTACATCTACAGGTGTTTGTAAAGAACTCTTTCTAGAGGAAGAAAGCCATGCAACCGAACTAGAAAGTAAGAAGGCCAAAGAAGAATGATAGCGCAGACAATGACCGGTCCTTTTCTACTTAATATAAGTAAATCTAAGTTAGTAGGGCAATGTAGAAGCCGTAAACTGTAGGATATGTATAGTATTGACTAGGGATGTATAACTTCTAAAGTACCGAATTATGTACGTAGACCAGCTATGCTACTACCAAGACTGTACACGGGCATGCTAAGACTTGCCATTTTCCATCTATATAAATAGTCGTTAGAACATCCCGTTATCACATATGCACGAAATGCCACTACCGTTATATACTGGTACAAAGCAACAAATTCAAACAGATGCAACAACGCAACTTTTATTAAACAGAAGTTTTACGCACATAGTACAGAAACTAACAAACAGACAACACACATAAACCAACCACTGCAACAGGTAAGTCGACGACACTAACAAACACTACACACATACAATAAATCATCACAACGCACGGATACTGTTGATGTAACCCGCTGCAGCACGAAGAGCAACATGTGCGTCAGGTAGCATTGCCTGAAACGTGGCCTATTTAGAGCGCTCTTGCGCCTGCACCTGTCTCAGAAACGTAACTGAATTCGCCACCACAAAATCATGCCTCTCCTGAAGAACCTCCTGGATAAGATCATCCAAATATCTTACGCGTGCCGCAATTTCAAAGAAACGCACACGCACCATGCTCTCAAAATCACGCGCAATAATAACTTCCCTCTCAAAAAAGAGGCACATCTGATCCTGAAGAGCATCGCTATCACACGCAAAACCAAGTTCCGCTAAACAACCAGGTCGCGACATGGACGGCAACAAATATGTATCATGAAACAAAACCAACTATGCCAAAACACAAGCAACAACTAACATTTATATAGAAAAAAAGGAACAAGAAATAGTCCACTACCAACAGTTGAACAACCACTACAAACACATGTGCAAAAAAGGAATATACAAAAGTTTAAATACGCAGAGGCATGCATAATGGAGCAGCAAAACTGACACACTGCAAACACTTGCTAAGCTACTACAAACACTTTACCACAAACAAAATAGATACAGCCTCATACACGTGCATAATGCAGGCGACACAATCTCCACACAATCCTAATCATGAACAATATCCTAAATGGGGACAGCAAGAAAGCACATAAAAGAACAAAATAAAAATAAGCTAAATATGTTAATTTCCCATTACCATAATAAAAGTTACAATATCTTCCTTACATTAGGTGGACTATCTTACATAAAACAAAATGGTAACCTGGTGAAGGCTACATCCACCAACTGACTATACATAAGTTCATAAAAACACTAATAATCATACTTATCAACCAAGCTAAACCCAACAAACCACTGCTGCAAACAATCTTTAACCCAAGCAGCCCAAAAAAAGGTACGAACAAAAGCAACTGATCAGCATACTAACCATTGGACAAATCTTCATTCAGCTCCATCAACCCAATTTGCCTCTCCTTCTCAGCGATCCCGTCACGCACTGCATCCAAAAGAGCACCAAGAGCTAGCAAAGTCTGTCGATCAACACGCTGGAGCTCCACCAAACCCCCTAAACCATCAACAACTTTCCCAACGAAAGGACCAAACCAATGGGTCTCCGTAATGGTGCGCTCCCGTTTCTCAAACTTGCGGCGCAACTGTGCATGCTCCTCTTGCAAACGATTCAGAAGACTACGATCCTCAGCCACCTCCCTACTAAACAGGAATTTATAAGCAGTAGCCAGGTTGTCAGAATCACAGGCGGCGAAAAGTTCTTCAATGTTAGGTTTTCCTGCCATTGTTAGGTAAAGATAATCGTCAAATGAAAACACAATGTGAAAAAATAAAACGGGCAAGAATTAGATATACTAAACGCTAATGGACTAACAATACTATCAAAAGCCCAAAAAAAAGTGATATTCCCTTTTTAAAACAAAGTACCACATAATATAACAAAAAGAACTACCAACATGCCAAAAACTAATGTACAAAAAAAAAAAAGGCAGCACAACAATTTCAAAGTCCTTAAACGTAAACGAAACAGTATTGCAATTAACAGCCACAAAGCACGGTATCGAAAAACTCCCGCCGCGGAGCGGCGGGTATCGAACACTTGTATATTAAAATGAGTGAGCAATCTGGAATGACGTATACATTTCGTACACATTTGATGAAAATGAAAGAATGAGGAAAAAAATGCCCCACTTTTAAGAGGAATAAGCTTATACCAGCTTTTTTTATGTAGAATAAAATTTTGAAAATGATTCATTATTTTGATTCAAAAGTGTTATACCAAACATTTGATATTCACATTAAAACCATATGAATGAATCTATACCCCAATACCAAACTGCACCTTAAATATCATTTAGAGAGCACAAAGGTTTTGGGGGAGTGGTAGGCTCGTGTTATTTGATGTTAGTTCCGCTATTTTTTTTAACTCGAGTCGTAGGACACCGCTCACACATAACTTGATAAACACAAATATAACACAAAAAAGGAGAAAAGCTTGAAATTCATTGAATTTCACTGTTTCGCAGCGCCAAAAGATTAAAATAAAAAAAAATCACAAAGGTTTTTTTTTTTCCTTTTGAAAAACATATAAAAAAATAATAATAATACTATGCTTTCCAAAATGTTTTGAGCACCTAACGTTGCACACGTAATTGTTTACATAAAGTTTTATTAAGAAAATGCATTATTTAATAAAATTATGATTTGAAGCGATTACAAGGAAAAGCAAATAATAATAATAATAATAATAATAATAATAGTAATAATTTATAAATGTTATGAATTTTTAATAAAGAGACATTTATAATAAAAGATAATAAAAAATAAATAAATAAATAATAATAATAATAATAATAATAATAATAATAATAATAATAATAATAATAATAATAAATCTTTTTGGTTTTCTAATGAAGTGATGTATAATAATAATAATAATAATAATAATAATAATAATAATAATAATAATAAAAGAAAAAAAAAACTCATTTTTACAAATTCTTTATCAAAATAATGAAAATGAGGATAACCAAATTACACTACTCATTTCACAATATTTCCTCATTAATTTCTTTTCAGTTCTTCACCTTTTTATTTCTCTCTACCAAAATAATAAAATTCAATCCAATTTTATTTCTCGTGTTATCTTTTCCCTCTATCAAGCACACCCTTATAACTCAGGGGGTGTGGTGGTCAAGTCATAGGACGGGTGTCATAGTTTATAATGCACCTAATAGCTTGTGCATATCTTGTGCTCTTAAAAAAATAAGCTCTATTAACCAAAGAAAGTAGTTCGGAGATGGAAACCTACGGTATGGACTCAGATATAACCCTAGGTGTGTAACTTTAAAGCTAGCATGTAAGTTGGTTGGTTAATGATGAATATATTTCGCATAATGATCGTGTTTACAATATTGATAGATACTCTCTTTATACTGGTTTTGAGTGAGTTTGAATATTATTCTCGAGCAAGGCATATCAATTATTTGCGTTTTTGTATAAGGTTAACGGTAACAGGGTGTACACGACAAGGGTCGACACAACCAATTTATAAGTTGTGTTTGAGTTGAGTTACACCGACTCACTAAAAAAATCGAGCTAAATTTGATTTTGCTTAGTTGATATGTGTTTATATCATTTTATTCTCATTTATTAGGTAGTTATTTTTAACATATGAATGATGGCATGTGCTCAAATGATTTTCATATTATTGTTGGTGACAAAAGTGTTCTTTTTAGAGGGTGTTTGGGAGTGCGTTTGGAGACAGCTTTTCTGCTTTTTGCGATTGCAAAACGCAAAAATTTGTTTTCAAGTGTTTGGAAACTTAAGTCTGAGAATCGCTTTTCTGCGTTTTGACAACCCCAAAACGTGGTTTTGGAAAAGCAACCTCACCCTTGCTGCCACAAAACGCAGTTATGCAAAAACTGATTATTCAATATCAATTTACCAAATTACTCACAAAATATATGTCACCTTCTTCTCACAAATCTTAGTTTCAACCTTTCTTCAATTCTTTCAAGCTGATGCTAATCCTTGTCATCTCTTGTTGCCGACCCAACTGATTATTGCAAACCATTCAAAATTGAATAGGTTGAATTTTACAAAAAAAAATTGTTTACTTCATTAAAAAAAAGTGAGAGCCATGAGGATAGAGATTCATTCGATGATGAAGGTGAGGACATTTGGTGTTCCCACCCAATCTAATTTTATCTATAAGAAAGTACTCAAGAATGATATATTTGTAATTTAAAATAGTACATAGAGTTAAGTACATTTTTTGGTCCTTTGCGGGTTGTCGGGTATAACGTTTCTAGTCCAATAGTTTCAAAAGTCCCAGACGTCGTCCTGAATCCTACGACCCGTAACACTTTTGGTCCAATTTTCATGACTCCGTTAAATTGACTATGTTTGACCGTTATGTGGAAAACTAGAAGGGGGTGTTGAATAGTTTTACCGATTAAAACTTCGTTTTAAACTATTTAGATCAACTTATGTCGATCTATTTAATGTGTGTGTTGGATGATGATAGATCAAGCATATAAACAAATGATGCAAAGATAAAGGGTAAGAAACACAAAACCACGACGCGAGTATTTATAGTGGTTCGGCTACAAGGACACCTTCCTTACCCTACTCCACTCCCCGAGTCACCTACTCGAGAGTTCGTAAGCACTACACAACACAAGCTCCTTATGGCGGAGAAGCCTTTACAACGTCGCCTACTCTTTATCCGGTACAAGGCTAGACACCGGGTTCTTCTACAAGGTAGAACCAAACTTATCACAATGTCGCCTACACTTTATCCGGTACAAGGCTAGATACCGAGTTCCATTAAAAAGTAGGAACTACTACCCAACATAACACAACTACCCCAAAGAAGACACACTCCTTATTACAACATCATAAGGATATCAAGATCCTTTAACCCAAACTAATTTATCTTGTACATCGATGCACCATATCGAATGTACACCCTTGGCACCTTTCACTAATGCCTTTGACATGACCCCTCGGCACCTTTCACTAATGCCTTTGTCTTGACCCTTCGGCACCTTTCACTAATGCCTTCGACACAGACCTTTGGCACCTTTCACTAATGACTTCGACACAACACTTCTAGGAGGGAGGAAAGAACTATCAACAAGATAACTTCAGTAGTCTTGATGACGAAGCTTGGTAACCCATGGACTTGAGCTTGCTCGACTTCAAGAGGTGGTGATCTCGCCTTTAAGAGGAACCTAGAGAATTACACAAACACAAAACTACATAGAAAGATCCTTTGGATATGAGGTTAGAGAGTTTACAATACTAAGAGAGAGTATGTGTAAAAGAGGGGTGAGTTACAATGAAGAAATGGCTCACTATTTATAGGCAAAAACCTCTACTGTTCCCCGGATCCCACAGATCCCTTACTTGAGGGATTCGTCCAGTGTAATCCTAGTGATCCGTGGATGTTCCTCACTATTTGGGTTGCGGGTAATGGATCATGGGTCATGGGTCATGGACTTTGGGTCATGGGTACCTAAATAGATACAATGTATCTAGACATTGGATCATGGGTATGGGTCATGGACCATGGATAATGCCCAACATGACTTCATGCATGATGTCATGCAATGGGTCATGGGTTATGGATCAAGCTCCATGGGTATGGGTCATAAACTTTGGGTTTTACCCAACTACATTCAATATATCTAGTCAATGGGTCAAGTATTTAGATTATTACCCATTACATTGCCCATTACAATATAAGTTATGCACATTTCCATATTATGTAAACACTAGTTGTTATACATATGTATTTCTATAAAATGTAAACACTATTACTTTGTTTAGTGTTTTATATGAAAATGTAAGTGTGTTAGTAAACTGTTGGCTCAAACCATTTACGTATTTTATTTGTTTCGATTAAATGATTTTACGTTTGTTATCGACAAAACATTAGAAGATCGTAAAATATAAATAAACGTTTTTACGGCTTATTTGTATTAACACGTTAGTTTAGAGGTTTTTTGGTCATTCACATATGTTAGTTTAGAGGTATTTATGTCATTCACATATGGTAAACTACACCATTCGTCCTTATGGTTTGCGTTGACCGACGAGTTTCGTCCTTTGACCGAAAAAAATGCACCATCCGTCCCTAAATGCGAAACGTTATGTACCGTTGGTCCCTATCTTTAACGGCCTTCGTTAACTTTCGTTAAGTCACTTTACTTGATAATCAAATGAGGGTATTGTTAGGAATTGGAAATTCCATAGTGAAGTGTCGGTCACCCCAGATATAATTTATCATAAGTTAGCTCATAGACATATCGTTATTTATCAGTTTATTAGTTAGTTATTAGTTTAGTTTAGCGTAGTGTAACACCGTGGAGGAAGGACGGGTCTTTACCCACTGTATATCTGATCCACATGCCGATAGGAGGTCGTGTATTGTGTAACTATAAATACCCCTTCCATCCATGGAAGGGGTGGTGGCTTTTCAATCTAATATTCCATACTTTTGTATACCAAGTCTCTAGCAAGAAAACACCCAACTCTCTACTTTCTCTCTCTAATGGCTAACATGTATTTTGATCATCCAAGACCACCCGAATCATCAACACAATAAATATATCGATCCTACAAATGGAATCAGAGCCAGGTTGTGTTGTTTTGTTGATTCGAATGGTCTTTTATGCGGTTGCGTTCGGTGGGTTTGATACGGTTTGGATGTTGTTTGTTGAATATTTTGTTATAAACTGATTTCTACATGGTTTAACATGGTTTAAAAAACTAGTTTTAACAGTTGTATCAGCTGATTGTTGGGTTTTTAGTGTGTTTGTTACGTTTGTCCTTATCAGTTTCTGAAAATGTTGTTTGGTCAACCTGTCGTCTGATTTTTGTGGTTAAATATTGTCAAAACTGGGTCATAAAATGTGTTTATGGTGGTCAGTTTTCGTGGTCATCTTGGGCAAAAAGAAGTTTTTTATTATGTAGTTTTCTGGGTTAGTTTGAACGGTTTTTATGGTCGGAAAACTCATCGGAAAATTTCAAAAATCTTGCTAGCGACTTGCTAACATGTTGTCCAGATACTATGAATCTCAGTAGCGATTTGTCATGAGTATTGACTCATGATAGCGATTTGTGTCTACACTAGCGACTTGGGTCTACCCTAGCGACTTGTGGCAACACTAGCGACTTGTGGCTACACTAGCGACTTGGTTAAATTTGTTAGCGACTTGTATAATCGTGAAAAACTGTTTTTGTGGTACTTTTGACTTTTGAGTCAAAAAGTCATTAGCGACTTGACTCACTAGACTTAGCGACTTGGTCTAGCGAGGTCTAGCGACTTAGGCTACCTAGGCTAGCGACTTGACTAAAAGAAATGAAGAAGAAGAATGAAAGAAGACCTCGACCACTCAACAAATACCATTTTCAAACACCTTGAACCTCAGTTTATAACACACAAAATCATACCATGGTTTAATAAAAACACAATCGTGTCACCAAGAAAAAAAACAGATCCGACTCCGACAACATCAATCTAAATCATATACAATCTCAACAATCATGATCTCAGACTATATCAAGGGTTGGTTATGTTCTTCAAATTCTCAGCTCAGGTTCAACTAAGACCCCTCGACATTCATCCTCACTGATCAAGACTCGTGACTCAAAGATTTATTTCTGGTTCTCAGTTTTTCAAGATTTCGTGGTTCTCTAAAGTATCATCAAGACCATAGGTCTATAACACGAATATGAAAATCATCATTGATCCAAGTGAGAAGTTTGTGCTTCTGTTTTAATGTTCGAATCAAAAATGAAAAGATGTTAAACAACTTGTGCTTAAAACCTTTCGTGATATTCAGATTTTAGACTATCAAGGTTAAGAATTAAAATTTTTATGTCTCGATCTCAGATTATGTTCCTTTTTATGTGAGGTTCAACAAACACGAAGATCTCAAAAGATCCTTTCACATATGAACATATACCTCATAGATCTATTTAGGAGCTTCACTCATTTTGAATATCCGAATCCTTAAGACAAATCAATTAACAAGGATGTTAATTATTTCTCTTGATTCGTTCATCATAACACTATGGACTTAGATTTATAAAACAAACCTGAAAATATTTGTGAGTTATTGAAGCTTGTCTCGTTACCAACCCTGTGGCTATGACGTTTCATGACTATCAAACCATCCCTGTGGTGTTTACGATGGACTCATGCCAACCCTGTGGCATATCTTTGAACCGGTGTTGGCCTGTTAATCAAAACGGGTGTTGATCATTTTATGGGGGCGGATGATAAAGGAAGATTATTTAAGGTTTGAAGAGATGTCTTAGAGGAAAGAGGCGGAGTATTTTTGTGGGTGTGTTAGGGTTCATGACTGATTTTTAGGGTTGATATGTGTTATGTGTGCTCTTAAATACATCCAAAAATTTAGGGTTATGCTGAGGTTGGGTACAGTTAATGAATATGGACTATAATTTATCAAACGATTTCAAATTGGGCCCGTTAAGAATAATATGAGCACATGAGTGTATTTGGTGTTTTGCGGATTGGGCTTTGGATCAGATATTTGGAATAGACAGAATATAATTTTGAATTGGGCCCGTTTGGTTTTCATTCGCTAGACTTGCAATATAATGAAATGGTTACCTAAATTTGGTTTCATAAATTTAGGATACATCATTTAAATATGAGTCATGTGTGTTTTATACCCGATTAATTTGGTTTGTTTGGTAGCTGGATCGGGCAACGGATATGAGGTTTGTTTACATGGGTCGTGTGTATGTCTTGGACCGGGCGTTAATGTTTATGATGGATGTTGGGCTGAGAATTGGTCATTACGGTTACTCTATAATGTTTTGAATTGGACAATGGACTATTTTATGTGGGTTGCGAATTGACGATGTGAATTAATGATGAGATTGGTTGATGAGTTTTGTCGATATGATTTGGAGTGATGATAAGATTTGATGTGCTTTGAGGCTTGATACTTTGGTTTATACATTTTCACTGAGAATATTATGTCACGGCTTGAAGGGTGTATTAATCAAAGTTGACCACGGGGTTGTATGGACGGTATCTCTTATTTGGATTTGAAGTGAGATTTTCCGGGCATGTTCACTTATTTCATCTTCCTTCTTTCTACCATTCCGCGAAGATGACTTGTTTGGGGATTTATAAAGTGTGATAAAGACTTGGCTATTTAGTTACGTTTGTGATTCTTTCTCGCTTAACCCACAAAGTAACTATCACTTCGGTGTCTCACTCAGTTGAGAATGTCAAGAGGTTTTGTACATTGGGTACACCGTTTCTTCTTCACAAGGATTAGTACAAGTTTAAGTAACAAATATGGGGAATTCTACTTCATGATCAAGTTTGGCATATCGGGTTTACTTCTCCATGTTGTCACTGCAATTGCCGACAGAATGCGTGAATGATGTGTTTACCAAAGTATTTATTGGATGGTTGTTGATTTTGTTGATGTTGGATAATGAATCGCTGATGAACCGCTGCATGTTCCCCTAAAACAGATATTCACCAAAACCAAAATTGTCATAACACATTCAAGCTGACATTGTTTACGGTTTTGTCTTGATTTTGTAAAATCCCGCGAAAGAAACTATTTCTCGGTTTAAATCATAGACTTGTAAAATCCCGTGACAATGGAAACATCCTGGTAATAGTAAAGTACATTTCCGGATCTATCTTACGGTTTATTCTTGGTTTTGTAAAATCCCGCGAAAGAAACTATTTCCCGGTTTAAACCATAGAGTTGTAAAATCCCGTATTGATGGAACCATCTTGGAGAAGAGAAAGTGTAATTCTGGATCTTACTTGATGCTGGTGCTACGGTTTCTGCTTCGAAGAAGGGATAAAAGGGTGTATTTCATGAATTGGATGTGTGTTTGGATATTTGTCATGGCAGTATGGTTATTACTTGGTTTTACGGGGTTCTGTGCTTGTAACCATGGTCGGGATGAAACCATTATCAAAGTTCATTTAAATGTCAAAGAAGGCTAGATTTGAGCAGTTCAGAAGATGTGACAACGGTATTAATTCAGTATTATTTATTTGAGGTTGAAGTGAAATATCACGGGCAAGTGTACTTAGTATCTGAAGGTATCGGGGATGGTTGGATGAAGATTCTTCATGATCCTTGTTCGATGCTTATTATCAAAAACGAAGACTTGGAAATCTAGTTATTGTTGGGTGTCTTTTACCTTTTCTTTTACCACTTGGGGGAATTGGGCTCATACCACCACAAGATAACTATCACTTTAAGGAGTTACGTTGTAGTGCTCAGTGTCACATTCAATTGTGGATTTTCAAGAGGTGATGTACGTCTTATACTTGATGGTTGGTTGGTTGAAGAGTATAGAGTACTTAGAGATTCAAAGGGGCATGAATTCTCGACACCGCTCTTTGTTACACATGTGCAAGTTTAAGTCACGAGTTTGGGTTATTCTACTTCAGGGTCAAATTCATCATATTGGGTTGTCTCCATCAGCTGTCACGAGAAAGAGCCTACTGAATGATAATGGGGATGATTACATGTTTTTCTAAGAGAGTTGAAAAGAGAGAGATTATGATGTTTGAACACAACAGTTCAAGCCTCGTACCTCAAAGAAAAGAAAAGTGTACGCTTAAGTGCGCTTTATCTTTTGAAGAAGAGAAATCTTCTCATTTATGACCATTCTCATCAACATGCTTCATATTTTTTCCATGCGCTTCAGTCATCAAGTGAACCGGGCTACCACTGATTGTTTTTGTTAGGAATTAGAAAATTCCATAGTAAAGAGTCGGTCACCCCAAGTGTCATCTAGCATAAGTTAGCTCGTAGACAAATCGTTAGTTACGTTATTTACTGTTTTATTAGTTAGTTATTAGCCTAGTTTAGCGTAGTGTAACACCGTGAAGGAAGGACGGGTCTTTACCCACTGTATACCTGATCCACAGGCCGTCAGGAGGTCGTTTAGTTTGTAACCTATAAATACCCTCTACCTTGCAAGGTAGAGGGTTGGAAGTTCTAATCTAATCTTTCACTTTTGATAAGCAACTCTCTTTCTAGAATTCCCTCTCAACTCTCTTCATCTTCTATAATGGCTTTCTTATTTAATCATTGTCCTAGACCACCCGAATCATCAAACAACATAAATATTCACGATCCTACAATTGGTACCAGAGCCATGGTTGTGTTGTTTTGTTGATTTGTATGGTTTTACATGGTTTTGTTTGCCATTCGGTTTGTGTGTGTTTGTTGATGCAATTTGATGCGGAATTGAAGTTGCGTGTTGTTTTTGATCTGTTGATGTGCTGTTGTTGCTGCTCATGTATAGCTGATGTTACATGGTTACTATGCAGTTTGATAAACTGTTAAATTTTGTTAACATGTTTTGAATCCATTCTATACAGTTCTTACAAATCTTAAGCTGGTTGTTAAAAAGTTGGGACTTTAATGGTTTAAAGCAGTATTGATTTTGCATCCTCTCACATGCGGTTTTTGAAAGCGAGTTACACTCATATTCTAAGATGCGAGTTACCTGTTCTTCTTTGCGAGTTGAGTGCAAATCAGTGCAGATTCGATGTTTCAAATATGCGAGTTGTCTTACTGGTACAGATTCAACGTTTCCTTTATGCGAGTTGACTATTTAGTCAACTACAAGCGAGTTGTGTCAGTCTTTAACTCGCATTATTGAATGCGAGTTGCTAAAACATTTTTGTAGTGCAAGCGAGTTGCTGTCATTATGTCCAGATGCAGATTTTAAAAGCGTGTTGGTCATGCGTGTTGGGTAAGAAGCGTGTTGTACACTCGCATTATTTAATGCGAGTTGTTTGTTTTTGGCCAATGCGAGTTACTCAAATGTCTTCGTGTACATGCGAGTTGAGTACTAATGTTTATAAAGCGAGTTGGGTCACAAGATTAGGGTCAGATGCGAGTTGTGTTGATTCGCATGTAAGAAAAGAAGAAGATTATTTAACTTGACCTCTAAACCCAACACCAAAACACTCTTAGATCATTGTAATCTTGACAGAAAGGAAGAAGACTTTGACTCAGACCAAAGACCACATAACAAATAACATATACCATCTTGACCTCAGCTTCATTATACATCATTGCCAAGATTTCCAACATCAACATGCAGCAGATTCAAATCTTAAACATAAATCAAACATCATTCAAACACCTACATCTACTCACAAATATATAATCGATCTCAGCCAATTATTTCTTTGTGGTACTGTCACAAATCAGACTTCAAGAGTCCAACACAAGAAAGAATGGGTCATCATTGATCAATCCTTGTTGTAATGTCCGAAAATATGGTCGAAGAATATAACATGTATGTTATTTCTTTTCCCATGACTCGTTCATAATGGGTATATACAAAAGTTTCAAAAGTCATGAACGGACAATCTAAATCAAATGGATATTCACTAGATCTCAGATTTATGTCACGTGTTCTCAAAGTTTCATACAAAAACGGTTAAGGTCTTCTCAAACACCTTATCATCATTGATCAAGACTCTTAAGCAAACACAAACACCATACATGATCTCAGTTTTCATGACTCGTGGTTATCAAAATGAAACATCAAGACTTCCAAGAGTCTTATGCACGAGTCAATCCTTTCATCATCGATCTTAAGGTTGTGACAATGTCCGAAAATAAAGATTTGATTTTAACAATATTGTTAATATCAATCTTTGAATCGTTTTAAGAACAACAATCATATCATAACAAAACTGAATTATTCGTTCATTATACCTACCTTGAATCGTTTTTGTTGTTCTCATGGCCATATCTAAGTTCTTGCCATCCCTGTGGCTATGGTCAAACGTATCACTTTATTGGAGCCATCCCTGTGGCTATCTCGTACAATGATACACCGTTTGGATGCTAGGCTTATGATGGTGGCTGAATGTATTTGTGATTAGGGTTATGTGAAACTGATTTTTGATATGTGTGGAAGGGGGCGTTGTGTTTGAGAGGAATTTGATTGTGGTTGGCGTTTTTTTTAGAGAGGTATTTAGGGTTTGGTAACTGAGATGAGGGAGGCGGATGTTTGAGAGTATTTAGGGATTTGATGGAAGATTAGGGTTAATGTGTGTTTGTTATGTGCATTTTTATACCCGTAAATTAGGGATAATCTTTTGGATCGGGTATATGTTTCTATGGGCCTCGTGTGAGCTGCATTATTTGTGGACGGGGTATATTTTTGTTGGGCTTCTCTTTGGGCTTTGGAAATATATATCTGATTATGGGCTTCTTGTGATCATATTTCGTTTAGGCTTCCCATCTGTGCTCGTGATTGATACTTGGTATATGTTGATTAATACTTGGTTCACGCCAACTATAATGATGAAATTTGCTATCCAATTTTTCTAAAATTATTGGATAACAATACCTTGACATGAGAAGTATCTTGGTATTAATTTAACTTGAATACATGTCCATGAATGAGATTTGTGACATGCGTGGTATATATTGAAATACATGAGATTTAGATTTTCTGAGATGTGTTGAAGTGATTAAGCAATTTGATGATGTGACTTGAGACGTCCTATTTGATGGTGAGATTTGGTGACTTAATGAGACTTGTTGTGATGAGGCTCGATACTTTGGTTTATGCATTTTCACGATCATATTGTGTCACTACTTAAAATGTTTATTGGAAAATGTTGACTACGGGTTTGTATGTACGGTATCTCTTATTTGAGTTTGATGTGAGGTTTTCCTGGCGAGTATCTTTCTACCCTTCCGCGAAGATGCTTGTTTGGGCGTTTATAGAGGGTGATAAAGACTTGGCTATTTAGTTACGGGTGTGATTCTCTCTCGCTTAGACCACAACGTAGCTATCACTTCGGTGTCTCACGCAATTGAGGATATGTCAAGAGGTTTGGTACATTGGGTACACCGTTTCTTTTTCACGTAGATTAGTACAAGGTTAAGTAACAAATCAGGGGAAATTCACTTCACGATCAAGTTTGGTATATCGGATTTACTTCTCCATGTGGTCACAGCAACAGCCGACATAATGCATGAATGATGTTTTTACCAAAGTGGTTATTGGATGGTTGATGATGTTGATGATGTTGGATAATGAACCGTTGATGAACCGCTGCATGTTCCCCTAAAACAGATATTCACTGAAACCAAAGTTGTCATAACACATTCAAGCTGACATTGTTTACGGTTTTGTCTTGATTTTGTAAAATCCCGCGAAAGAACCTATTTCTCGGTTTAAATCATAGACTTGTAAAATCCCGTGACAATGAAAACATCCTGGTTAAAGTAATGAGCATTTCCAGAACTATCATACGGTTTATTCTTGGTTTTGTAAAATCCCGCGAAAGAAACTATTTCTCGGTTTAAACTATAGAATTGTAAAATCCCGCTATGATGGAACCATCTTGGAGAAAGGAAAGCGTATCTCGGGGTCTTCTGATGCTGGTGTTACGGGTTCTGTTTCTAAGAAGGGATAAAAGGGTGTACTTCATAAATTGGATGTGTGTTTGGATATTCGTCATGGCAATTTGGTTATTACATGGTTTTACGGGGTTACGTGCTTTTAACCATGGTCGGGATAATACCATTATCAAAGTTCACTTAAATGTCAAAGAAGGCTAGAGTTGAGCAGTTCAGAAGAAGTGACAACGGCGTTAATTCAGTATTATCTATTTGAGTTTGAAGTGAAATATCACGGGCGAGTGTACTTAGTATCTGAAGGTATCGGGGATGGTTGGATGAAGATTCTTCGAGATCCTTGTTCAAGCTTTTTTCCAAAAACGAAGACTTGAAAATCTAGTTATCTTTGGGAGTCTTTTCCTTTTACCACGTGGGGGAATTGGGCTCTGTTTGCCACAAAAATAACTATCACTTTAAGGAGTTACGTTGTAGTGCTCAGTGTCACATTCAATTGTGGATTTTCAAGAGGTAATGTACGTCTTATACTTGATGGTTGGTTGGTTGAAGAGTATAGAGTACATAGAGAGTACTTAGAGATGCTAATGGAAATCGGCGCCGCTCTTTGTTACATATGTGCAAGTTTAAGTCACGAGTTCGGGGTAGTTTACTTCAGGGTCAAATTCATCATATTGGGTTTTCTCCATCAGCTGTCACGACAAATAGCCTACTGAATGATAATGGGGTTGATTACAAGTTTGCCAAGTGTAGATGAAAAGAGAGAGATTAATGACGTATGAACACAACAGTTCATGCCTCGTTCCTCAAAGAAAAGAAAAGTGTACGTGTCAGTGCGCTTTATCTTCGGAAGAAGAGAAATCTTCTTATTATGACCATTCTCATCAACATGCTTCATACTTTTTCCATGCGCTTCAGTCTTCAAGTGAACCGGGCTACCACTGATTGTTTTCTCATTCCACTTGCTCGATTATAATGAAGATGGCGACATCACGTTCTTATTTTGCGGGAGAGAAGTGTAAATAGAACATTCGGATGATTTTCACTTATTTAGTCAAGAATGGCCTCTCCGTATGCAATTCTTGAGGGGGAGAAGAAGTGTGAATTTTTTGCATTGTTGATTGTTATTTGAGAATATAAATGGTCATACGGCTCTAAACTCATGTAAGAACCGAGCTTCTTCTTATCGGGTCATCTTCACATGGAGTTTTTCTCTTCTAAGAGCCGTTGGTTGACATCTTCACTCGGATTGATGAGTTTATCGACAAAGTGCTTCCGGTTAATGCTTCACGTATACATCAACATGATGATTCCGAACAATCTCTCTGTTCTTGTTTGATGTGATTGGTAGTTTGGTGTTACCATCTTGTGTGTTCGTTGCGGCCTGATTGCTGATTTCCTTGATGAACATCTTTCTGTTCTTGTTTGATTGGGAGGGATTTTAGTTAAGGGGATTTGCAAGATGTAAGTTAATTGGGATGCTTTTTGGTGGGATGCTTTTTGGTGTGAGTTGAAGATGTTAACTATCTATTCCCCAACTGCACAATCTTGAAGAAGGTCGAGTCTACATTCTGTTCTACATTTTCTGCTACATGTTAGAAGACTAAAGACGAGTTTCATTTAACGATCTAAAGACTTCTTCTTAATCTGGGCATCTATCAAACAGATTGTCGGTTTAGGGGAGAGCACTAATTGGGAGAGAGGTATAAGTCAGATTCAATCCCCAATTAGACTGGCTCATATTTTTTAGCAGTGACTCCTCGAGACGTTGTTATTGACTATTTCTCGTATTGGACATTTGACACAAGTTGATTACTTCGGAGTTAATCATTTATCACTTATTTGAGATTGAAGTTGACTTTCACAAAGGCGTGTTCTCATTTGATAACTTGCTGGGGCTTAAGAATTTGAGTTGAAGACTTGGTTTATCTAGTTACCAGCAGTCGAGGTGGATGGTTGAAGACCTGGTTAACTATCACTATTAGGAGTTACTTTGTTTTACTCAGTGTCACACGCATATGACGGTGTGGATAATCGCAAGAGGTGTTAATGTCTCATACTTTGTTTGGGTAGTGAGTACTTAGAGATTTGCTTGAAGCATAAATTCTCTACACCGTTCTTCCATCATTAGGTGCAAGCTTAAGATACAAATGTGGGGAAGTTGGCTTCAGTTTCAAGTAGGGTATATCGGTTTTTTCTTCATCAGTGGTCACTTCAAATTGTCTACATAAGGGTTGATAAAAATAGTCAGAGAGAGTCTTCAGCAAGTTGATTCTCACAAGAGTTCAAGTGTTCTTCTCAACAAATTCCTAGTATACGGGCTTATAATGATTTGATGACTCTGAAGTGTCAAAAACCAGCAAGGAGTAAGGAGATAAGCACCTAAACGCGAGTAAACTTGATGAACTTAATACTTCTAAGTAACTGAAGACATCCCGGGAAGACAAATGTTAGTACCGCAGAGAAACTCAAGGTTTGACTCATGGCGAGTAAACTTGATGAGCTTAATACTTCTAAGTGATTGAAGATATCCCAGGAAAACAATTGTCATGACCGCAGAGAAACTCAAGGTTTTACTCATCAAGACTTTTTGTGTTATTATTCCAAATACGTGGGGGAAGTGATGTTAGAGAAAGTTTCTGAAGATAAAAGAGGTACACTAGTGTGTGGTGATTTCGATGGTATCGCAATGATCAGGGGAGAGAGAGTGTGTACATTGGGGGCGCTCAGCTGTTTCACTTGAGGGCTTAATCAGTGATTCAGATATATAATCACTTATTCCGGAGTTGACATCCGCAGAGATTGTCATCCGCAGAGATAATCAGTGACTTGGCCTGCTTCTTCAATGTTATCAGTTATCCCTTCCTTGGGTATTGGTATACTTCGGATACTTGAGCTTCATACACGATCATCAGGGAAGAAAAATGTGAACACGGGGAGATGTTTTCATTCCCCTCATGAAGTGTATTCGGGAGAGTTCTTGAGCATTATACAAAGAGACTGACTGCATCAATTCAACTACTTGGGGGAATTGTTCTCTTGACACCTTTTGGAATGGATTGCTTCAGACTTCAGTGGAAAAGAAATTGAGAAGATTATTTAAGTGTGGGATGAAACGTTGCTGTTCGTCTATTGGATGATATAACCCCGAACGGAGAACCTCGATTATCGTTCTTAAATGGAGCAGCGGGATTTATGATTATGGTGTGCTTCTTCGTGCACCTGGCTAAGGCAAGCTTGAAATAGAGCTTCGAATCTGCTCAGCTAAAGGTTTTTCGGTTTGGGGGGAAGCTGCCAAAGTCTCACTTTCAGATGGTTCAATTTCTTTCTTTAATGCAAGAGCCTCGAAAGTTTTGGTGGTGAAAGTTTTAGGGATGATGACTTCTATCTTCTACAACGGGGCTGCTCGATATCCTTATCTCGGTACTCGTATCATCATCTTCTTTTACTATATCATCTTCTCTATCCTTGTATATATTTTTCGAAAACCAAATACAAAAATATAAAACCAACAAAAAGAAAATAGAAAAATATAAAATCTTTAAAAATCCATAAAAATCAGAAAATTTCAAAAATACCAAAAATATGTTTTCTCTAGACATGTCTTCTGGTATCGATAACATCTACGGTCTTAGAAATGTCATTCAATAATGGCACGGGACTTTAGATGAAGTTCGAGCAGGAGGTGTAAATATTTCTTTCTAAACATGTCACAAATCTATGGTTTACAGTTATTTCAGACTGTAACCCGGGCTTCAAATAATGGCTTACAGTTATTTCAGACTGTAACCCGTGCTTAAACTATGGCTTGCTATCATTTCAGATAGCAACCCGCTCTTAAAAGGAAGGAAAGTGCTACGCTTAAACCAATTTTCAAACATTTCGTGCACTTGTCCTAAAACAAAATGAGGAAAGTATGTCGAAGGACTGCTGTTCCTACACAAATGTTTTTCCGTCTATAATTCTTCAGAAAAATATTTGTTGTGTTCAAAATGGTGGTAAATGAGTTGCTTGAAAAATCAATCAGATTCAGAGTTTTCGTATTAATTTGCAAACTCAATCAATGACTTATGCGCTTTTAAAATTTTTCAAAAAAATGAGTCATTAATTGAGGGGGAGAATGTTTTCAAATCTATATCATCTAACGAGATTTCTTAATTATCCTACGTGCTTAATTAAAAAATGATATTTGCCTGTGTCGAAGGACTAGGAATTTAGGATATGATTGTTAGGTTTAGATGATTAGAGTTTGATTAACACATAAACCCCATGCCTTATATGATCTGATTGTTATGTTGAATTGACTTTAATTAGTCGATTGCTGTTATGGGTGATGTCGACCACCATATATCTGTATGTGTGTTCACTAACGTATGTAGGTATATTGGTTATAAGAATGTTCCCGATCCGGATCCCACAATTGAAGATGATTGTGTTAGTGCAAATATTACGATATTTAATCTATACAGTCTCGTTTGTTTTGATTGATGACAAACATGTAACTTGTAATACATAACGTAAAATGTACAAGTTACTTGTAATCACACGTTGTCTCAACATACATTCAACACCTCTCGATGTCTCAAGTCCTCGTATGTTACAACACAGGTTCGTACATGTTTGTTATGTGGCATTATGATCAAACCCATTAACAAATCATTTAGAATGTTTAAAATACGTTTAGAGTCACTAAGTATTTTAATAGGTTAACCATTCTATTTCGAACCTCAATTTACATTTTGCATTCACAAGTATTTCATACAAATACTAAAGTTCACTTACACTTGACAAAATATATTTTATTTTGACAAGCACTCTTTTACAAAAGGTAACTAGACATTTTATTAACTAGTTACATAATACATTTTACAAGTTTACCTTGATAAACTTTTTAATCTAAAAATGGAAATACATGTTACATCATGTCATGAATCATCTTTGAAATCCTTGGAAGATCACTTGAATATTTTGGTTAGATTGACACACAATATATCAAATGTGATCTTAGTAAGATTTGGTAATATCTTGGAAAGATTTGAAGAAAGATTTTTTAGCTTTTCTGTCAGGCACCCACGGAACCCTTTTCTATAAAGGGCGGAACCCTTTAAAGGGCTCCTTCGTCCGTGGACGCTCCTGTCCACTTTTGGCTATAAATAGAAGCCCATTGTTTTCCCATTTCTTCACCACTTGAAAGCACATCTTCTCCACCTTCTTGCATACATTTAGATCAATCATTAACAATGTAGTAACACACATTAAACACCCTAATGATCATGATCATAATGCTTCTAACATTCATCTTTTTTGTAAGCATACTCTTTGATCAACCAAGGAAATCTTGGAGATCTAGCCATCCACACTCACCACAAGTTGAAGATCTATCACAAGAAGTTTAGGGAACTTGTGATCTTCATCATGAAGGCTTCCTATCAATGGAAGTTCATTTAGAAGTAGTTGTTCATATCCATTAGACATTTGTGTCATGGATCATTAGTGTAAACATCATTGCATCACAACAACTCTTTCATCAAACTAGATTAGATGGTTTATGTGTTTGTGCCATAAAACACAAGGTTTATTATGTTGGGCCATAAAACATATTGGGAGTGGTTGTACCCTTGTAAAAGAACTCGACATCTAGCTTAGTGTCGGAAATATTGTATAGGCGACGTAAGGTTGGTTCTACCTCGAACTAGAACCCGGTATTTAGCTTTGTACCGGAAAAAGTGTAAGCGACGATTGTAAGGTTTTCTCCGCCGAGAAGGGAGCTTGTTGATTTAGTGAAGTAACTCTCGAGTTGGGTACTCGGGGAGTGGAGTAGGGCGGAAAGGAGATCCGTGACCGAACCACTATAAATCCTTGTGTTCGGTTTGCACTTTCCTTTCTTTATCTCTTTACTTTTATACTTGCACTATACTATTGTGTGTGATGTGGTTTGATGTTCATGATTGTGTGACAACTTGGTTTACCATGCTTTATATTAGTCACAAACAATAATTGGTACTTTCATATTATAACAAGCTTCATAAGCGATTTGATACTAAAGACCTAAAGTTTTTAAACGGTAACGTATTCACCCCCCCCTCTACGTTTCCACAATTGGTACCAGAGCCACGTAGCTCTTATTTTCAAAACAAATGGTTTTTAAAATAGAGTACGATCCATGTATCAAATTACCATTGAAGCGAAAAATAATATGAAAGATGCTTTGCTTGTTATACTTAGAAATTTTGCTGTTAAATGTAACTTTGTATACAAGCTTGAAGGTTTTCTTGAAAAATAAAATAAAAGCTTGTTGAAAGAACTAGTAAGTATTGTATTATGTGCTTATAGAAAATTTACGAAGAAATATGATTTTAAAGGAGTGTTTGGGATAACTATAAATTTAGTTGAAAAATCACCTCCGTAAATGTTTAAGATAAGTTACATAAGTAGATATGTTGTTAAATATGTGTATTATATGTTTACTATGAAATCTAGTAAGTCACACACGTTTTCTCTATGTCAAATACTAGTTTTGGTGAATCTGTCTCAGAGGACCACGACACCAAATCTTATAAAGGGCGGATCCCTTTATTTGGTTCCGTGGAATCCGTGTGTACAGTATGCAGTTTTTTTGGGCAACTTCAAAAAATCATAACTAATTAACCGTAAGTCCGTTCGAGTCGAGCCACCTATCATTTTAAAGGTAATTGAGTCTACTTTCATTTAAAAATACTTTCATGGCCTGAGTCTAAATTTAAATAAGTAAAATAGACCAAATACTACAATATGTCTAAAATATTAAGTTTCGCTTTAACATAAAAACTCAAATTTTTGAATCAAACAATTTAAGTTGGTATTCTTAGAACTTTGATACAACTTCTTTTGAAACTAATTAATTTGGTAATATGTTTAAAGGAAACTAATCAAGCTTGGTATACATCGTCATATTTAAACGCTAAATGACGAAAAGTGTTTTTCTTGTCATACTATGCTTAATGACCACTTGTTTATGTTGTTTGCATATATGTTGCTTGATTATTTTCAAATTATTGTTTTCACTTGTTTGTTTGCATAATATAAGTATCAATCTTGCCATGTTATTTATTCGCATGCTTGACGATTTCTTGTTTATGCACAATAGGATATTTGCTAGATTTTGTGCACTAAGTTGGAAAATTGTTCTACCATCACTTATAGACTTAGATCACTTCTTCTGCATAGGTTATACTAACATCTCACATAACTTATGAAATGTCATAACTCACTTAGCAAAGAGTACTAAGTAAATTAGTCAAGTACTTTGAAAAATGGAGGTTTTTAGAGAGTGTTTGGTATAAGGACAAAAACAATGTTATATGATGTAATTTATTTGTTTTTTTCTATGTAGGATGATAATATGACTTAAAACAATGTTGTATGCTAACCGGTTTATGCAGGGGGATAGCACAAGTGTGTTATCAAATTTTACCCATTTTCACCTTCATGTGAAAATTGTTAGCCGTTGGTCAAAGTCTATGCTCCACTATGTTTGTATATGTGATATCGACTTTTCTTAACTAGAAATAATTAATGTCACATGTTTTAAGAAAAGTTTCAGGTTTCGAAAAAGTCCCCGACACCTAAAACATGGGTCTGTTAAGATTTCTGGTCTCCACGGACCAGACGGTACCATTAATTTGGTTCCGTCCGTTATGGATTTTGGTACCGCCATACCTGTACAGACGGACCAGGCGGCACCAATTTAAGGGTTCCGGCTGTGTAAAGAAATGGTGCCGTGAATCCTACAGGTAAGTTATTGAATTTTACTAAATCCCGCAATCTAATTTACCAAACTTCGTTTCTAGGATAGTTGTTAATACATATCTTTCATACCTCACTCAACACATCCTCAATGGATTAACTTAGGATGTTTGACATGATTTTAGACACTTCCATCTCATTAGAAACTACCATCTTTGTATGGATTAACATCAAATCCATGAATCCTTAGTTTCATAAATCGACACATTCAAGATGATCATTTTCACACCTTCACTGCTTAGCATTTCTTAAAGCAAAGTCAAAATGACTAAATCCTTAACCTCAAATAAGCCACTTAAGAAAACCACTAGGATTAGCATTCGATCTTGTTGCTTCATTAACTAGAGCTCTTCATCCTCAGACTCGTTACCTCTCAACATCTCATCACCCATTCAAGATGTGAACTTTCTAAACTTGAGTACTCCAACTCCACCACCAAAATCACCCACCATCATCCAAAACAACTTCACTACCAAAGTCTCCAAAGCTTGTACCTATCAAACTTTGTGCAACACCACCAACATCTCCTCACTCGTTTGCGGATGACTTAGATGACTTACCGAGACTAATAAACCTGGACTCATTATTTGCAAAGATATCATACACAAGTCTAACATATGACTATAGATATTGTTTTGTATCTACATGTATTGCCTCACCTGGTTAACATGAAAATAATGTGTCATCCTTCAAGACGATAAGTATTTACATCGAGTCATAACTCACACATATGTTAAATACATATTATCAAGTCTTGTTATCCTTGAGTTCAATCTAAGCCTTATAATCTCAACAAATTAGGATTGACAACTTAAGTATTCCATCCGAAATATTCAAGTATATGCAACTTACGATTGTAGTCATAAAAAGTCATATCCAAAAAATCAACACCCAAGTATTTTAACAACACATGTTGAAACACTTATCCAAAACAAACAACCCACGGTGCTACTTAACCCTCTTTGACACCTACTATCCCTCTTCCATCTTTTGGCACCATTAACCGTATTGCTCATGAACTTCCAAGAGTATACTTTAAATCAAACATGCCCTTTCAAGGTGAACCTATACCTCAGCCCCTAAGCTTCATAAACATAACCAAAACTTCAAGCACTTCACCCACTAGTTGTAGCAACCAATGAACCATAAGAATTAGTATCCGTATTTTTTTGTGTTCAACATCTATGGACAAATATTCAACCTAAGTACTCCCATAGCACAACAAACCCCTACATCACCACATCCTTATTTAGACACTAGAAGACCTACCACCTAGATCAACCAATCCACCATCCTTACCATCATTTGAATTCGTTGAGTGTATTGCTCAAAAAGCCCTTGTGTCCAACACTTGTACTGAATCAAATGCACGTTTGAACAAACTCAAACATCCTTTCCAACATATAAGGACTTAGATAATTCATTATGGCTAGAACCTCAACTATCAAATAAGCATGGTGCTCTTGGTAATTGTTGTCAATTTCCACTAGGTATAAGTAGTACTACCTTCACAAATTATCAAAGTATTAGTAATACTTCATCGTTAAACTTCTGCATAAAATTCGTTAAACCTCAAATCAACATTTTAACAACATATGTTAAAATGCAATCTCAAAGCCAACATCATACACCCCAAGCAACAATGACTTTTGAAGAGTATACATAAGAAACTCGAGTGAATTCCTCTTGTCATCATCTAGTGAATATAATCTTGAGACCAAGTTTATTTAGATGGGACTATCCGATTCAAACACTTTGGCTTCATATCTTCATTTAGGAAAACATGATGTTTTGAAGAACATTATGACTAAGATTCATGCGTTAAGATTTCATCTTGTTAAAAGGGTATTGTATATCCTATGCATCATTCTTGCGACATAAATAGTTGTGTTACAAGAGATTTCATTACACCTCATTGGCTAAATGATCTTGAAACAAACATCTACAAATTCTATGAACTAGCATATCTAATTCATCTTGTCATACTTGTTTTCATAAGCATGATAACTTTATCCCATGGGATAATCTCATTTGTTGAAAGATACTATTTGTATCTATTTCCTTTCAAGCGTACATCATAACCTAACCTTGCTCAAACCGAGTGCACATTCAAGGTTAAAACTACACATCTTTAGAGCATACACAAGATCTATTGAAGTTGGTAACCTCACTTAGATTATTGTTAAATAAAATACCAAAGAGCTTTCTTGAGAACGTTCTTAGTTTAACATATTCTCTAGTCTTAGATGATCAATTCACATTTAAATTACACACTTCAACTCAACATAAAAGATGTCATTCATTAGATCATACAATTAGCTGTGTAATTTGAACAACTTTAGATTCTAAACACAAGATTAAAACACATTGTTTATCAAACACACCATTGTTAAAATTCATGTGTATAACATGACGTCTTCATCACCTTAGTTATATTGCATATTAGTTAAGTAACATTAAGCCAAGTATTGGTAAACTATCATCTTTTATGCACTTTAAATATGCAAAAGTAGGAGTTCCCATCTTTCTAACATGAGAATGACTACTGGAGAACCTATTGCACTAGAAACTCAATTTTACCTAACGGTTGAATTGCTTCCTTGAGAGAAGTTGGGTATGTGGAATCACCCGTAAAAATGGTCGTGTTTAGCCTTAATTGAGCACCGCTAGTAATAGTCTCATATTCATTCTCCAACTTGAAAAATCTGTTTTCCTATACTTGCCTAAAGTAAGTGTTAAAACATTGATAGTTTGCCTCGCCTTAGGAATACTAATCAAACAAGTAGTATATATGACTTTTCTTTTAAAACCACTTGCATTGCACTTACATGTGTTGATTACATGTTCTTGTTTGATACGATAAGTTGATTTGACATTATCTTAGTGTTTGATAACTAGTCAAATGTGTAAACCTTAGTAAAACCACTTGCATTGCACTTACATGTGTTGATTATATGTTCTTGTTTAATACGATAAGTTGATTTGACATTATCTTAGTGTTTGATAACAAGTCAAATGTGTAAACCTTAGTACGGTTTTATCTTTATAATGCTTGTATTGTTGTTTCATGCTACTAAACGTTTAAACCTAAACTTTATTTGCATGATACTTACGTTTGAATTATTTTTAGCATGATTAACATGTTACTTATGAACTCATAATACGCCATTTTGATACGTGATAATTTTGATATGATATATTTGTGTTTGAAAGCTATTAGTTGGCATTCATTACATCTATGTGTAGTACGATCCAAATGATACATGCTCCAAATTGTTATGTCTTAAACATGGCTTGCATGAATCTTTCATCTTGTTTCTTTTGCTTCTTGTCACACTATTTGTTTGCTACGTATGCACATATAATCTGTCAAAGTGCTTTTGGTATGACTAACTTTTAGAAGCCTTTTTATCTTACAAATTAATCACATAGATTATTGTATATCCAAGTATGCTTAAGTGTCTAAGTCTAACGACAAAAACAATCTCATAATGAAATGTCTTGAATAAAGTCGTATTCTTGCATATTATGATTGTTTTGATGCTATCTTGTATGGTGATTTCTTGTCTACTTAAGTGCAATGTGTTGTTTTTGCTTATATAATATGTTATCATTTGATTTCTATCATGTTAACATCTTTTTTCACTAACAAATTTGTTTTGTAGGTTAATAACAAATTATTTGTTATCTCAATTGGTTCTAACTTTTATATGCTCATTTTGCATAATCCCCTTTATTGCTATGTAGATTAGTACTATGCTTCATGGGACCCCTACACTTGCATATAGTTTAAAAGCATATAGAATTAAGTTCTAGAGGGTTGGCTTTGCATTTTTGTCTTTCAACTGACCTCTTTCCAAATCTCATTTTTGCTTCCACTTTCCAAAAATCACCTCCATCATTATTTAGTTATAACAATACTCTAATCCTCTTCACTTCCTATTAGGAAACCACATGCCTCATCATACGATCATCTCGTATTAATCGAGAAGAGGTACGTGACTTTAAGGATGAAGTTCATTGTATGCTAACCATCATCTAGAAAAACATCACTAAACTCATCTCTTTCGTTAGCCCGAATAACCTCCTAAACAATTTGTTGTCATTCCTTATTTGATACATTACACATTATGTTGGATGTCCACCAATTAAGGGGGAGAGAAATTCATTCACATAATTGTCTTTTGTCAAATTTTATGTCTCTTAGACTCTACAATACCAACACATAGGTAAACACCACTTAGCTAAAACCGGTTCATGAAACCACAACTAGTTCAACCTTTTTTTTGCACCAATACCTCATCAAGTGAAAAACGCATCATGTGTTTTTACAAAACGTCTTCATCTCCACATATAGGATTTTCCTTAAACTAGCACCTTACAACTTCACTATCTAGAACACCATCATAGGATCTTATCCTTTTCTCGCTTATCATGCATGTCCTTGTCAGTGCAAACGATATATTAATCAAAACAGCCATTTCCAACACGTTGGTCCATCCAACTTTCACTTATATGATGTCATTCTCATCCTCATATAGGTACTCATTATTATTATTAGTATTTTCCATATTGTCTTCACTTCTTTTCAAAGTGATAATCATCCATGTCGGTCAAAACAATACTAATACTACCTTTCCCATTGTCACCTAGAATAGGTCATTTTTATAATTCGTGTCAATCAATGAACGAATTTATCTTCATGTTATCAATTTTATATATTCTTAGATAGAACGCATTATTGATTACTCTTGGGTTGAAGCATATGAGAACTTGCTCAAAACAATAGGTTGTTAGCATCAATAAATCATTCAAATCATAATCCTTATGCATCATTGAAATGCAATGTCCATTCATATTTTTTTTTCCTCTTAGCTTTGGTCACTTGACATGACGAAAGGATTGCATGAATCCATATTTTTATATTTGCTATACATACGAGTTTCTAACTCCTTAATAGCTTCCTACCTAATCACCACCACCTTCCATCACCACTTTCATTAATCACCACCACCATGGATTAGCGAAAACTTACTTTTGTAAATCTCGAGTCATCTACCATTACCACATGAATCCTACTAGTAAACCGACACCAACACTAGCACCACTAGTGGCACACCCGGTGGGAGACTCCATATCTTCTTTCTAGGAACTATTTTGTAGGCTTTTATCATATTATATTCTCACTTTTCTTATGATTGTAATTAGGAGACTACACTTCATGAGATCTTTGATTATATCATTTATCACATATATACATCTTATTTTTCTTTGTGAAAAAGATGAAATATATTGCACTAATGTTTTTCATTGTAGGTTCATCATCATATACACTCGATTGTATATAACTTACTCATCTAAGGATGAAGTTTGCATCAATTATTTTTCTTATTTTAGGTGCTTCTTGACACCCTCGAACAAGGAGGAATATCCTTTAAGCACTCATATGCATCGTCTATACACTTGGTTGTATATGACATATTTGTCTAAAGACAAAGTTTCTATTATATTAATATTTATTTTGAAGGTTCATCTTGACGCCCTAGAGCAAGGGGAGCTTCCGTCAAGAATTTACTGAATGCATCTTATATACACTTTGTTGTATATCACTTACTCGTCTAATGACGAATATAGTTTTGCACTAATATTTGTTTTGTAGGTTTTTAATTATACCCTGACGCCTCAAACAAGGGGGAGCAACCGTCAAGGGGGAGCATGCACGCATTTAGCATCATTCTCACTTTTCAACACGCATTTGTGCTTCGATAAAAAGTGGAGAAAATAGGCTAACATTGCTATACATTTTTCTTTTTCATATATTTCTCATAATTTTTGTTGCATAAAATTAACCTTGATGTAGGTTAAGCCTCTTTATTTGATCCATGGATCCGCTACCAAACAAAGGACGGATTGTAGTGGATGATTTAACTTCACTAGGGATGATGCAAGCTCGCCTTTTTGGGGAGAAATTAAGTTAAACTCCAAGGACACGCCCTTTTTGTTTCGACAAAAGGGTGAGAAGAGTGTAAACGGAGAAGGTAATGTAAAGGTAGTAAGGATACAAGTAACTTTTTACATTTTACTTTCTATTACGTTTACATATATTTGTCATCATCAAAAAGGGGGAGATTGTTAGTGCAAATATTACGATATTTAATCTATACAGTCTCGTTTGTTTTGATTGATGACAAACATGTAACTTGTAATACATAACGTAAAATGTACAAGTTACTTGTAATCACACGTTGTCTCAACATACATTCAACACCTCTCGATGTCTCAAGTCCTCGTATGTTACAACACAGGTTCGTACATGTTTGTTATGTGGCATTATGATCAAACCCATTAACAAATCATTTAGAATGTTTAAAATACGTTTAGAGTCACTAAGTATTTTAATAGGTTAACCATTCTATTTCGAACCTCAATTTACATTTTGCATTCACAAGTATTTCATACAAATACTAAAGTTTACTTACACTTGACAAAATATATTTTATTTTGACAAGCACTCTTTTACAAAAGGTAACTAGACATTTTATTAACTAGTTACATAATACATTTTACAAGTTTACCTTGATAAACTTTTTAATCTAAAAATGGAAATACATGTTACATCATGTCATGAACCATTTTTGAAATCCTTGGAAGATCACTTGAATATTTTGGTTAGATTGACACACAATATATCAAATGTGATCTTAGTAAGATTTGGTAATATCTTGGAAAGATTTGAAGAAAGATTTTTTAGCTTTTCTGTCAGGCACCCACGGAACCCTTTTCTATAAAGGGCGGAACCCTTTAAAGGGCTCCTTGGTCCGTGGACGCTCCTGTCCACTTTTGGCTATAAATAGAAGCCCATTGTTTTCCCATTTCTTCATCACTTGAAAGCACATCTTCTCCACCTTCTTGCATACATTTAGATCAATCATTAACAATGTAGTAACACACATTAAACACCCTAATGATCATGATCATAATGCTTCTAGCATTCATCTTTTTTGTAAGCATACTCTTTGATCAACCAAGGAAATCTTGGAGATCTAGCCATCCACACTCACCACAAGTTGAAGATCTATCACAAGAAGTTTAGGGAACTTGTGATCTTCATCATGAAGGCTTCCTATCAATGGAAGTTCATTTAGAAGTAGTTGTTCATATCCATTAGACATTTGTGTCATGGATCATTAGTGTAAACATCATTGCATCACAACAACTCTTTCATCAAACTAGATTAGATGGTTTATGTGTTTGTGCCATAAAACACAAGGTTTATTATGTTGGGCCATAAAACATATTGGGAGTGGTTGTACCCTTGTAAAAGAACTCGACATCTAGCTTAGTGTCGGAAATATTGTAACTAGAACCCGATATTTAGCTTTGTACCGGAAAAAGTGTAAGCGACGATTGTAAGGTTTTCTCCGCCGAGAAGGGAGCTTGTTGATTTAGTGAAGTAACTCTCGAGTTGGGTACTCGGGGAGTGGAGTAGGGCGGAAAGGAGATCCGTGACCGAACCACTATATTTCCTTGTGTTCGGTTTGCACTTTCCTTTCTTTATCTCTTTACTTTTATACTTGCACTATACTATTGTGTGTGATGTGGTTTGATGTTCATGATTGTGTGAAAACTTGGTTTACCATGCTTTATCTTAGTCACAAACAATAATTGGTACTTTCATATTATAACAAGCTTCATAAGCGATTTGATACTAAAGACCTAAAGTTTTTAAACGGTAACGTATTCACCCCCCCCCTCTACGTTTCCACAGATTGGATGCCGAAAGGAAAGGGTAACTATATCTTGGGTTGACAAATGAAGAAACGGAGCTTAATTGGACTTCTATGGAGAGTTGGCATAAATGCAACGTAAGAGGTCTCACTGCATCAGCAGATGGTTTTCTTCTAAGTGATTGAAGAAACGGAGCTTAATTTGACCTTAGTTGGCATTCAAAATGCAACGTAAGAAGAAGTCTCACTGCATCTGCAGACGGTTTTTCTTCCAAACCCTACAGCAAAAACAACAAAAGCTTCTCAACCACCTAACGAATCTTTGTGCAGGATACCATTTTTAAACAATTTTTGAGTAAATTTGATTAAATTGTTTTGAAAATGGAAAATATTGTTTTGAAAATATATTGGACTAATTTTTGAAAATAACTGGAATTCATGTTATCAAAACCTAAGTCACTCAATTATTGACTTGTGTCATGGATTGAGGGGGAGATTGATTTAAAATAAAATATTTTCAAACGATGTTTCTTCACAAAAGTTCCGGTTTGTACAACAATAAGTGGTGATCTAAAGATTTAATGTTATGTCATGGTATGATTTTCTTTAAAACTCAAAGATCTTACAAAATGAAATTTTTTCTGTTCTTGTTTGATTGTGAAATTATTTTATTTTACTTAAAAGATCTCTTAAAAACTATCATACCTGACACTAACAATCTTTAATGTCTTAAAATGGTCCTAATCTGTCATCTTTCAAAATTGAATCTTGCCACGTCTTTCCCCAAATTTTTCTAAATGATTTAAATCAGTTGGGATCACAAATCTCAAATGGTTTGATATTTCTGATCGGGGTAGAGATCGTGATTTAAATCTCAAATCTGTTTTAAATGGAATTGGTTTTAGTCCTTTAAAGGCACTCCTGCCTCCATGTGCCAAACAATTTCAATACACAATGCACATGTTGAGGAGGAGGATTTATCCAAAAACCAGATGAGTATTTAAACAAGGCCACATTTTCTCCCATGTTTTCTAAACCTAATTAAATCACTTGGGATCCAAAATCTCAAAGGGTTTGATATTTTTGATCGGGGGAGAATTTGTGATTTAATAATGAAATTTGATAAAAGGTGATCGTTTTGATTTAATTGTGCACGCTGCTCGCTCATATGTGCTAAATGCTTTCGAATCTTGAAGCACATATTGAGGGGGAGCAAATAAACTATCGAGGTACGAAAGCTTTTTAAAGTGATTTATAAAGTACCTTGATTGAGTTTTCAAATGGTTTTCTTAATGGCTCTTGTGATTGTGGTTATGCTTCAAAAGAACTCTTGCCTCTATGTGTTAAAATGATTTTACTTATCCTATGCACATATTGAGGGGGAGAATTTACCAAGAAAATCAAATGTCTTTTTCGTATGAAAATTGTGATCAAAGAAAATATTTCAAAGTCCTCTTGCCTCCTGTGCTAAACAATTTCTAAATCATACGCACATGTTGAGGGGGAGGTTTTCTAAATGATCAAAACTATTAGGGTACAAAATGCTTTGATCTCGTATCACAAGTACCTTGATTGTTTTTCCAAATGATTTTTCAATTGGTTTCAAGGAAGAATGACCTGTACCAAAAAGACCGACCATTTTACTTTATGTATGGAGTTATAAGGATGGTTAGGTTAGGTATTCGTTCCCACGATCCCGCTAGAGCCGGAGGGATCTACCCAGGGACAATCCACTAGATAGTGTAGAGTCCTTAGGTATGATGTAAAAAGGAGAAAAATGAGAATATGGGAAGAGTGCGGACTGAGATAGAGCTAGAACTGGAATAAACCCAACAAGGTTCTAGTAATGAAGTCTCGGTAAGCACTGAAGGGGTTGAAGAATGAAAAAGAATTGAATGTGAAAAAGGGGTGAAAAGAAATAGCCCTCCAATAATTCAACCTTAGGGCAGAAACCGGGTTCAATACATATGCTACTGGTGGTTACTAAGGTAACACTGGTATTGAAGACAAGACATCATGGACCTAGTGATGCACTGCACTAAACTTCCCAAGCCACTCAAGTTCCTCTTAAAAGGGCTTGTTTCATTCTCACGGGGAACCGACATTATCTATCGACTTTCTCTTAGAGATTGTTGATATTGAAGAAGGAGACCCTCTCCCTAGTCTCCGACACAGGAACCAAATGTGCACTATTGAGTCTAGAGCCAAGAGATCATCCACAATATCTCATTAGGACACTAAATTAATGAAGACTTGCTGTTCCACACAATGTGGAAAGTAAGAATATATTAAGAGTCCTACGCATTATCCTTGTGGTATTGCCAGAACATCCGAGTGGTATGTAAAAGTATTCACGATGAAGATGGAAATCCTTCTAGAGCCAACATCAAACAAGCTCTTGGTGGGTGACATGTGAGATCTTCTCGTAAGATCAAGCTTGTGACAACTGGATAGAAACGATGGGGAGATTCAATCTTGAATCAACCTTGGTCCAGGAATGGAATTGACGAATACTTTTGGAAAAACCGTTCGATGTGCAAACCTTCTTTTCTCTAGCACGTCGAATGTGTATTCATTTCATATTCAAAAAGTATCTCTGATTGAAAAATACTTTTAGAAAAACCGTTTGATGTGCGAATCTCCTCTTTTCGCTAGCACGTCGAATGTGTACTCATTCTCTAATACAAAAAGTATTTTGTTTGAAAATTGATCTTTCTCATAAAACCTTCGTCGTATTGCAAAAATCTTTCTTCAAGCAATACGCGATTGTTTTTCAAATCATTTTTCATCAATCAGTGAATCTCAATTTGCTGGTTCACTCACTCCGTGTTGTCTTCTTTGAGACGTTCCGGTTTGAGAACAGCTAGAACAGCTGCGAAACCCTGTCAAGGAGATTCTTAGGAATCCTACCTGATCACAGGCAGTACTTGTACTGATCAACGGGGAACCGTGGGCCGTGTACCTCAATTCAACGAAAGTGTTCAAAGACACTTTCGTGCGCTTTATTGCTAACTGTTGTTTGCAGGTATATTTGGATGGTTGCAGCTGATCAGAATTGAGGTGTCATTCCAAAGCCGCATGCTCACAGCATCCACACTTAATTTGAAGAAATCATGACTGGTGCATATCTACATAACCTGGTTCTGATATTTTTATACTATGCTTCTGCTTCGCTGCTGCAAATATCATGAACCAGTAAGGCTTCCGCTACTCTGATGGAAAGATGTCATGATTCAAAAGTGTGAGCATGTCGGTCCGAAAGTCACAACATCACATGAAGGCAACACAACTATGGATGATCCAGAGAGATTTACTGTGGCTGATGATCTCAATGAAAGCTCAAAGATCATCAATGATGTGGATCAGTTAAAGGCCTCCACTTAAAGTACAAATCATTCGGACTTTCAAGTTGCACTACTTAAGCACAAAGATTGCGGAATTGAAGAATTGAAGTCTACGAGCTCAAGAACAAAGTCAAGAATAGAATGCTAGGATTCGAAATGTAAAACATGGGGTGACCTCCCTTAGGGGGAGATTGTTAGGAATTAGAAAATTCCATAGTAAAGAGTCGGTCACCCCAAGTGTCATCTAGCATAAGTTAGCTCGTAGACAAATCGTTAGTTACGTTATTTACTGTTTTATTAGTTAGTTATTAGCCTAGTTTAGCGTAGTGTAACACCGTGGAGGAAGGACGGGTCTTTACCCACTGTATACCTGATCCACAGGCCGTCAGGAGGTCGTTTAGTTTGTAACCTATAAATACCCTCTACCTTGCAAGGTAGAGGGTTGGAAGTTCTAATCTAATCTTTCACTTTTGATAAGCAACTCTCTTTCTAGAATTCCCTCTCAACTCTCTTCATCTTCTATAATGGCTTTCTTATTTATCATTGTCCTAGACCACCCGAATCATCAAACAACATAAATATTCACGATCCTACAGTTTTCTCATTCCACTTGCTCGATTATAATGAAGATGGCGACATCATGTGCTAATTTTGCGGGAGAGAAGTGTGAATAGAACATTCGGATGATTTTCACTTATTTAATCAAGAATAGCAACTACGTATGCAATTCTTGAGGGGGAGAAGAAGTGTGAAATTACTGCATGGTTGATTGATATTTGAGAATATATGGTCAAACGGCTCCAAACTCATGTAAGAACCGAGCTTCTTCTTATCGGGTCATTTCTACATGGAGTTTTCTTCTAAGAGTCGTTGGTTAACATCTTCACACGGGCTGATTTGATTAATGACAAAGTGCTTCCAGTTACAAGGCTGATTTCTTTGATGAACATCTTTCTGTTCTTGTTTGATTGGGAGGGATCTTAGTTAAGGGGATTTGCTATATACAAGTTAACGGGAATGCAGTTGGTGAGTTGAAGATGTTGACTTTCTATTCCCCAACTGGACAATCTTGAAGAAGGTCGAGTCTACAGTCGGTTCTACATTCTCTGCTACATGTTAGAAGACTAAAGACGAGTTGCATTTGATTATCTAAAGACTTCTTCTTAATCTGAGCATTTATCATACAGATTGTCGGTTTAGGGGAGAGCACTAATTGGGGGAGAGTGAAATGTCAGATTTAATCCCCAATTAGACTTGCTCTCATTCTACTTCAGCAAGTTGATTCTCACAATGACTTCAAGCGATCTTCTCAAAAAGATTTCATGTATTTGGGCTGATAAGATGTTGCTGATTCTGAAGTGTCAAAACCAGCAAGGGGGAAGGAGACACACATCTAAACACAAAGCGCGAGTAAACTTGATGAGCTTAATACTTCTAAGTAATTGAAGATATCCCGGGAAGACAAATGTTATTACCGCAGAGAAACTCAAGGTTTGACTCATGGCGAGTAAACTTGATGAACTTAACTCTTCTAAGTGATTGAAGATATCCCGGGAAAACAAATTTCATGACCGTAGAGAAACTCAAGGTATTACTCATCAAAGCGTTTAGTGTTCTTATTCCAACTATGTGTGGGAAGAGATGTAAGAGTTAGTTTCTGATGATGAAAGAGGTACACAAGTGTGTGATGATTTCGATGTTATCGCAATCATCAGGGGAGAGAGAATTGTGTACATTGGGGGCGCTCAGTTGTCTCACTTGAGGGCTTAATCAGTGATTCAGAGATATAATCACTTATTCCGGAGTTGACATCCGCTGAGATTGTCATCCGCAGAGATAATCAGTGATTCGGCCTGCTTCTTCAATGTTATCGGTTATTCTCTCTTTGGGCATTCGGGTACTTCGGGTTCTTGAGCTTCATACACTTTCTTCAAGGGGAGAGAAAAGTATACATCGGGGTTATTCTTTGGCTATTGGACTTAATCTGCTACTTCGATGGTATAAGTTTCTTTGTCTTCGGGTATGTGTATTCGGGTTCGTGAGCTCTAGTCTAAGTGACTGACTGCATTTTTTCATCTACTTGGGGGAAGTGGTCTCTTATCACCTCAAAATAACTATCACTTAAAAGAGTTACATTGTAGTGCTCAGTGTCACATTCAATTGTGGATTTTCAAGAGTTGTAGTGCTCTTGACAACTCGTTGGGGATGCATAGCTTCAGACTTCAGTGGTAATGAAATTTGAGAAGATTGTTTTATGCGTGGGATGATACGTTGTTGTTGTTCTTGTGGATGATATAACCCCGAACGGAGAATCTCGATTATCGGTCTTAAAAGGAGCAGCGGGTTTTATGATAATGGTGTGCTTTTCATCACATGGATTTTTGGTTTGGGGGGAAGCTGCCAAAGTCTCTCTTTCTCAAAGGCTCATGTTCTATCTTATATTCTGGAGCCTCGGAAGCTTTGGTGGTGAATGTTTAAGAGATGATGACTTTTATCGTCTACAACGGGGCTGCTCGATATCCTTATCTCGGTACTCGTATCATCATCTTCTTTAACTATATCATCTTCTCTATCTCTGTAAATAGTTTTCAGAAAAACAAAATACAAAAATATAAAACCAACAAAAAGAAAATAGAAAAATATAAAACCAACAAAACCCATAAAAATCAGAAAATTTAAAAATACCAAAAATATGTTTTCTAAAGACATGTCTTCTAGTATCGATAACATCTGCGGTCTTAGAAATGTCATTCAATAATGGCACGGGACCATAGATGAAGTTCGAGCAGGAGGTGTAAATATTCTTTTCCAAAACATGTCTCAAAATATGGCTTACAGTTATTTCAGACTGTAACCCGCGCTTCAAAAAATGATGGCTTGCAGTTACTTCAGACTGTGACCCGCGCTTAAACAAATGGCTTGCTATTATTTCCGATAGCAACCCGTTCTTCAAGGAAGGAAAGTGCTGCGCTAAAATAATTTTCTTAAATCTCGTGCACTTATCCTAAAACAAAATGAGGAAAGTATGTCGAAGGACTGCTGTTCCTACTCAAATATTTTTCCTTCTAAATTTCTTCAGAAAAATATTTGTTTTAACTGAATTGGTGGAAAATGAGTTGCTTGAAAAACAATCAGTTTCAGAATGTTTATAAAATTGAAAACTCAATCAATGACTTCAGCGCTTTTAACCTTTTCAGAAAAATAAGTCATTGATTGAGGGGGAGAATGTCTTCAAATTTACATCATCTAACGGACTTTCTTAATTATCCTACGTGCTTAATTAAAATATATAATTGCCTATGTTGAAGGACTAGGTTTCTAGGATGTGATTGTTAGGATTAGATGATTATAGTTTGATGAACACATTATTCCCATACCTTATATGAACTGATTGATATGTTGAATTGACTTGAATTAGTCGATTGTTGTTTGGGTGATGTCGACCACCATATATCTGTATGTGTGTTCACTAACATATGCAGGTATATTGGTATATAAGAATGTTCTCGATCCGGATCCCACAATTGAAGATGATTGGATGCCAAAAGGAAAGGGTAACTATATCTTGGGTTGACAAATGAAGAAACGGAGCTTAATTGGACTTCTATGAAGAGTTGGCATAAATGCAACGTAAGAGGTCTCACTGCATCAGCAGATGGTTTTTCTTCTAAGTGATTGAAGAAACGGAGCTTAAATTTGACCTAAGTTGGCATTAAAATGCAACGTAAGAAGTCTCACTGCATCAGCAGACGATTTTTCTTCCAAGCCCTACAGCAGCAACATCAACAGAAGCAGCTCAACCACCTAACGTATCTTTGTGCAGGATAATTGTGACTATACCATTTTCTTTAAACAATTTTTAACTAATATTGTTTTGAAAAATGGAAAAATATTTGTTTTGAAAATAAATTGGACTTAATTTTGAAAATCACCGGACTTCATTTTTATCAAAACCTAAGTCACTCAATCAACGACTACGGTCATCGATTGAGGGGGAGAGTGATTTAAAATAAATTATTTTCAAACAATATTGCTTCATAAAAGTCCGGATTGTACAAAATAAGTGGTGATCTAAAGATTTAATGTTACGTCATGGTATGATTTTTCATTAAGAATCAAGATCTTTCAAAATGAAATTTTTTCTGTTCTTGTTTGATTGTGAAATTATTTTATTTTACTTAAAGATCTCTTAAAAACTATCATACCTAACACTAACAATCTTTAATGTCTGTAATTGGTCCTCATTAGTCATTTTTCAAAATTAAATTTTACCACGTCTTTCCCCTAAATTTTTTCCAAATGATTTAAATCAATCGGGATCCAAAATCTCAATTGGTTTGAAATTTTTGATCAAGGGAGAGATCGTGATTTAAATCTCAAATTTGTTTAAATGGAATTGGTTTTAGTCCTTTAAAGGCACTCCTGCCTCCATGTGCCGAACGATTTCTAAACACATAATGCACATGTTGAGGGGGAGCATTTATCCAAAAACAAAATGAGTATTTAAACAAGGCACATATTCTCCCATGTTTTCTAAACCTTATTAAATCAATTGGGATCCGAAATCTCAAAGGGTTTGATATTTTTGATCGGGGGAGAATTTGTGATTTAATAATGAAATCTGATAAATGATGATCGTTTGAATTCAATTGTGCAGGCTGCTCTCTCATATGTGCTAAACGCTTTCGAATCTCGAAGCACATAATGAGGGGGAGCATTTCAAAAGAAAATAAACTATCAAGGTACAAAAGCTTTTATTTTTTAACATAAAGTACCTTGATTGAGTTTTCAAATGGTTTTCTTAATGGCTTTTGTGATCGTGGATGTGCTTCAAAAGAACTCTTTCTTCTATGTGATAAAATGATTTCAAATATCCTATGCACATATTGAGGGGGAGAATTTACCAAGAAAATCAAATGGCTTTTTCTATGAAAATTGTGATCTAAGAAAATATTTCAAAGTCCTCTTGCCTCCATGTGCTAAACAATTTCTAAATCATATGCACATGTTGAGGGGGAGGTTTTCTAAATGATCAAAACTATTAAGGTACAAAATGCTTTGATCTCGTATCACAAGTACCCTGATTGTTTTTCCAAATGATTTTTCAATTGGTTTCAAGGAAGAATGAACTGTACCAAAAGACCGACCATTTTACTTTATGTATGGAGTTATAAGGATGGTGAGGTTAGGTATTAGTTCCCACGATCCGCCAGAACCGGAGGGATCTACCCAGGGACAATCCACTAGATAGTGTAGAAGTCCTTAGGTATATTGAAAACAGGAGAAAAGTGAGATATGGGAAGAGTGCGGACTGAGACTGAGCTAGTACTGGAATAAACCCAACAAGGTTCTAGTAATGAAGTCTCGGTAAGCACTGAAGGGGTTGAAGAATGAAAAAGAATTGAATGTGAAAAGGGTGAAAAGAAATAGCCCTCCAATAATTCAACCTTAGGGCAGAAACCGAGTTCAATTCATATGCTAATGGTGGTTACTAAGGTAACACTGGTATTGAAGACAAGACATCATGGACCCAGTGATGCACTGCACTACAACTTCCCAAGCTACTCAAGTTCCTCTTAAAAGGACTTGTTTCATTCTCATGGGGAACCGACGTTATCTATCGACTTTCTCTTAGAGATTGTTGATATTGAAGAAGGAGACCCTCTCCCTAGTCTCCGGCATAGGAACCAAATGTGCACAATTGAGTCTAGAGCCAAGAGATCATCCACAATATCTCATTAGGACACAAAATTAATGAAGAGTTGCTGTTTCACACAATGTGGAAAGTAAGAATATATTAAGAGTCCTACGCATTATCCTTGTGGTATTGCCAGAACATCTGAGTGATATGTAAAAGTATTCACAATGAAGATGGAAATCCTTCTAGAGCCAACATCAAACAAGCTCTTGGTGGGTGACACGTGAGATCTTTTCTAAAGATCAAGCTTGTGACAACTGGATAGAAACGATGGGGCGATTCACTCGTGAATCAACCTTGGCCCAGGAATGGAATTGACGAATACTTTTGGAAAAACCGTTCGATGTGCAAATCTTCTTTTCTCTAGCGCATCGAATGTGTATTCATATTTCAAACACAAAAAGTATCTCTGATTGAAAAAAAAATACTTTTGGAAAAACCGTTCGATGTGCGAATCTCTTCTTTTATCTAGCACATCGAATGTGTACTCTTTTCAAATATAAAAAGTATTTATGATTGAAAATTGATCTTTCTCATAAAACCTTCGTCGAATTGCAAAACTCTTTCTTTTAAGCGATACGCAATTGTTTTTCAAATCATTTTTCATCAATCAGTGAATCTCAATTTGCTGGTTCACTCACTCCGTGTTGTCTTCTTTGAGACGTTCCGGTTTGAGAACAGCTAGAGCAGCTGCGAAACCCTGTCAAGGAGATTCTTCGGAATCATACCTGATCACAGGCAGTACTTGTACTGATCAACGGGGAACCGTGGGCCGTGTACCTCAATTCAATGAAAGTGATCAAAGACACTTTCATGCGCTTTATCACTAACTGTTGTTTGCAGGTACATTTGGACGGTTGCAGCTGATCAGAATTGAGGAGTCAATCCAAAGCCGCATGCTCACAGCATCCACACTTAATTGAAGAAATCATGACTGGTGCATATCTACATAACCTGGTTATGATATTTTTATACTATGCTTCTGCTACGCTGCTGCAAATATCATGAACCAGTAAAGCTTCCGCTACTCTGATGGAAAGATGTCATGATTCAAAAGTGTGAGCATGACGGTCCAAAAGTCACATCATCACATGAAGGCAACACTACTATGGATGATCCAGAGAGATTTACTGTGGCTGATGATCTTAATGAAAGCTCGAAGATCATCAAAGATGTGGATCAGTTAAAGGCCTCCACTCAAAGTACAAAACTATGCGGACTTTGAAGAATCACTGCTAAAGCACAAAGATGCAGATGTTGAAGAATTAATATCTACGAGCTCAAGACTGAAGATTTAATAGAATGCTAAGATTCGAAATGTAAAACATGGGGTGACCTCCCTTAGGGGGAGATTGTTAGGAATTGGAAATTCCATAGTGAAGTGTCGGTCACCCCAAATATAATTTAGCATAAGTTAGCTCGTAGACATATCGTTATTTATCAGTTTATTAGTTAGTTATTAGTTTAGTTTAGCGTAGTGTAACACCATGGAGGAAGGACGGGTCTTTACCCACTGTATACCTGATCCACAGGCCGATATGAGGTCGTGTATTGTGTAACTATAAATACCCCTTCCATCCATGGAAGGGGTGGTGGCTTTTCAATCTAATATTCCATACTTTTGTATACCAAGTCTCTAGCAAGAAAACACCCAACTCTCTACTTTCTCTCTCTAATGGCTAACATGTATTTTGATCATCCAAGACCACCCGAATCATCAACACAATAAATATATCGATCCTACAGGTATAATGGTAAATTTGCTATATTCTTTTTCTTTTCTTTTTAAACACAAACAAATTAAAAACCTCACCACCACCAACCATTTTCTCCTACTTTAATATAATTTCTTCTTCTGTAAACCATAACCAACCACCACCACCACCAGTGTACATCAACACTCTCACCACCTTCACAAACCTCAATTATCATATTCATTAGAAATTTTTGCCAAATATTTCAAGAAACCCGTCACTAAATAATTAGCAAATCACAAAAATTATTCAAATTCTTGTAACGACAACAACCTCAAATCTCCACCCCACTCCCACACGTGTGATACATATCCTCACCATAAAATTCTTGAACACAATCATCTCATACACCACTGCAAAACATTTTTCAATTATGATTCAATCCAATTCAGAACTATACCTTAATTGGCTAATTCCCCTAAATTCTCAAACACAATTCAACCAACCCCATCACCTTTACACCAACTCCAATCAACCAACAAAAAAAGATCTCACGTTGAAAAGAAAAAGAATTATTATAGATTCTTATCAGATTTGACCTCATCATCAAACTTAACAGATTTTGAAGTTTGAATACAAAACCCATCATCGATCTTTACCATATCTCATCTCAAAACACAAGTCAAACCAAAACACGAGTCAAAGCCACGAATTTCTTTGTGGTGTTTTAGTATGAAATTAGAAAGAAGAAAAGAAACAAGAGTGGTTGGTTGTGGTTTCTAGTGAGAAAAACAAGAAACAATGTATCTTTTTTGTGATTTGTGTGGTGTTTGTGTTATATTTTTTTTTGGTTTTGGGTATAATGTATATCAATAAATAAAGTGAAGATTTATTGTTGTATAGATATTTTTTTTAAGATATTGGGGTAAGAATTCTTGTAATGGAGATGATGATGATTATGGTGGTGTGGATGAAAAAGGAGTCAGGGAAGAGAAAAGTTGAGGAAGAGAAATCTTTGTTTATGATTGCCTGGGGACAAAGACAAAAACAAATGATTGAAAATTACTATTCTACCCACGCTTGGGTTGACTTAACGGGCGTTAGTGAAGGCCATTAAAGAGAGGGACCAACGGTACATAACCTTTCGCATTTAAGGACGGATGATGCATTTTTTTCGGTTAAAGGATGAAACTCGTCGGTCAACGCAAACCACAAGGACGAACGGTGTAGTTTACTCTTTTTATTTTAAGGGCAAATCGCATAAAAGTGTACTCAATTTATACCCGATTTCAATTTAAGGTACTCTACTTTTTTTTCCAAGTTAATGTACCCAACTTCTTTTGGGTTGCAAATGTAGACAATCAATAGGTTAGCAAGTTACCTTCTTCTTCTTCTGACTGATTTTCTGACGACCAATTTTTCCAGAAACAAATCTTTACAGAAACAAATCTTTCCAGTAACATAACAAAAAGTTTTTGAAACAGAAAAAAAGTTGTCAAGCATATATGTCAAACTCAAACAAATATAAACACGTTCTTTCAAGAAATTATTACACATAAGATAAAAAATATGTGAAAATTTTACTTGACTTTAATAATAAGCAATTAATACGAGAAGCTACAAAGGTACCCACAAGCCAATAATGTGACAACTGGTAAATTTCGAAAACTATTTGTAATACCACACTACTTTACATTTTAGCAAGTTAAACATTCGACTATAATCTTCTTATATTTTGCGGAATATCACGTTGTTGAACCTTGTGTATGGCATTTAGTTAGGCACTACTAGACTTCGGCACTAGGCAAAACTTAATAAATCGAGAAAACTTGAGAAAACTACTCATCTAGTTCCCATAGGCGTATTTATGATCAATTTTATTGGAAAATCGTAACTAAAAATTTTGGCGCAGTTATGAAAACCCGTTAGACTTTTAAATGGAAAATACGAGCTCGGAAAGTAAGGAGTCGGGAAAGTTTGGAAAATTACATGAATGGTCCTTGTGGTTTTAACCGGCCGCGCCCCCCACCCATTGTTATTAGTGTTTCATTTTTTTATAAAGAGTAAAATACATAAATCATCCATATGGGTATATCCACACACAAACACACATACAAACACAACCTTATCATCACCCTCACCACTTTTCTCTCTCTCCCTTTCTTGAAACCTTAGCCGACCGGAAAATCATACCACCGCCGCCTCACCGACGGCAACCACCCCTCACCGCCCACTTCAAAAGACTCCCCACCACACCCTCTTTCCGATCTACTACATCACGCGCCTCAAACCACCCCCACCCTCGTTTCTTTCACCCACACGCCACCCTAACGCCGCCATAGCACCACCACCGTGTCATATTCACAAAGAAGATAAAGGTAGGGTCACACACGCGAGTTGTTACTCGTTCTTTTTGTAACTCGTGAAACGAGTCACGATTTGACTCGTTTTGCTTCATGTTTGGTTAGAAAAACATGGGAAATAAATTTTTAATAATAAAAACGTGGTTAAAAACATCTTGGTATCCGTGGTCTTGGTCGTGTGTGTGCGTGTTGAGTCGGCAGCATAGAGCGTAAGCCCTCGGTGTGGCCTTGTTGTGTGCTTGAAAATCCTCTTGTTGTTATTGTCGTTGTTGTTTATTTTTGTTTTTGTTTCGGATGAACACATGGTACCGGTTATGTGATTGGTGGTTTTGAAATAAAAATGGTGATGTTGTTATTGTTGTTGTCGAGTGGAAAGACCCTCGACGGGGTTGTTTGGTTTGGCGTGGATGACGGGAAAGCTAGGCCGAGACCCATATGGTATCGACAAATTTTTTTTGGAGGTGTTGGACTTGTTAGTATTGTTGTTGTTGTGATTTTTGGCCGAGGGAAAGGGAAGCCGAGACCAAATGGTCACGGCAAATTGTTGTTGTGGCGTTGCAAAATGAAAATGGGGAATCGTTTGTGTGACGGTTATTAGTGACGGAGGATAGGTTAGACGTGAGTCGTAGACGACCACGAGATGTTGAAGTTGTTGGATATGGGACTTGACTTTATTTGACTTGATGATATACTTGTGAACTTTGCGCTAAGTCGGTATCACGTTGACTTCTTAGTCATCTTTGACTTCGAAAAGGCCGTGACATGGAATATATTTTCTATTGGACTTGATATAAATTAATAAGTCGAGAAGTAATGACTCGGACTTGTGACTCGAAACAAATAGTAACTCAAGTTAACTATAACGATAACAATAGACGTGAACGATAAACAATAATATAGGTTTTTCATATAATAATTAACAAGTATAATTACTTGTTATAGTTTTCCTTTATAAATAATAAAGGAAAAAGAGAAGTGTAATAAGAGGGTTACTAAATGTTTCGAGGGCACGCAAAACTAGAAGTGCCATAAATATTAATTGAATACCACTTAATTGCTTGTCACAGATACTTGGCATTAATAAACTTAACTTACTTAACTAACGAACTTATTGGGTTGACGAATCGAGTAAGACCTCGTTAGTTATGTCGGAAGAGTTTAGTAATGAAAACGTATCCTACGACGCCTTAGGACGTGGTATACTTTTGGAATAATAAATAAGGCGAATACATTGTAAAGTTTATCGAATTGACGAATTCGATAAGTTTTGACAATATATTTAAGAGACTTATTAAACTACAAACTTGACACATAGATTGTTGTGATCTTTATTTGTCGAGTTCTTGAGTAGTGCGTGTTTACATGAATCTTGTTTAGTCGACACAACGCACGCGCGGATACCAAACACTAGAAACTATTATGAGAAAGAGTTTTGGAAATAAAACGATAATATAGTCGGGATTGGGAACTATTGAATGGAGATATAATCTAAGCCAAGTCTATGTTATTAGGTAGTGCCGAGTCAGTTGTTTCCTGATAGTCAATACTCTTCTTGTTCCTGTTGATTCTTGTGCATTTGCTGGACTAAGGTGAGTTTCGTGCTTTGCTTTATTAAATCTTGGGCTGAGAAAACATTCACTTGTTTTGATTGGACCGATTATGAAACTGTGTTTTGCTTGTGCTTATTATGTACTATAGGCTAATGTTTAGCCTCTCTTTGACTTGCCAACTATTAGGTCATTATTTAATGTTGTAGGTAGATCTATCGTGGTTGACCGCCCCGTCTGGACTTGTTTGCCCGACTTGCCAGGGTGGCACCTGGATTTGTGGTTGCAAAATTTTCCATGACGTATAATGTAACAATTCGCATTTTCAGGATTGCTATCCATTCTCAAATTTTTACTTTTCGTTTTCGAGAATTTACTATTCACTTTTACTATTCACTTTCACTCTTCATCCCGTAAAATTTTTATTTCACATTCTCGTAAGATAAATTATTTTAGTAATATCCTGAGAGTTCGACAATCGTTAGATCATTTTCGCAAAAGTTATTAAGAAAACATCGTTTTAAAGTTTCATTTTGGTCGGAACACCATTTAAACATCCCCGCGCATAACGAAAATCAACCCTGACAATTTTCCTCACACCAGATTAATTTTTAGATCACTCATAATCAATTAGAGAAATTTTTAAGATTTCATTTTAAAATGTTACCAAATAAACCCTGAGCCGTACGAGACTAAACTTACGTTTTAAACAATTCTACTTAGACCCAGACTTAACCATTCCTGCACTGTGTTTTCTAAAATATTTAGACACTTTTACATTTTTTGGAAAATTCAAACATATTTCCCTCCTCCATTGACCGTAAAGAAATTAACCTTGTACGTTCTACATTTTTGCTTAAATCGCGTAACTTTTAGACTTCACGTATAACTATTAAGTTATCCCACGTATGACGAAAACCACTGACAGCAGCCTTTTTGAGGGGCGTCTAATCAAATGTAGTATAGTGTGTTCCAAAGTATTGCAGAAGAAACTGCAAACCTGGGTCGTTCTTCCTAACGAGGCTGTGATGGTACTCAAAACACGGGTTTGTGATCGGGTGATTTGGACAGAAAAAGGAATATGAGTGAGTGAGTGATTAAACTAAGGAAATTAAATCTATAAAAGACTTTGAAGTCATTTTAATTCTATATTTAAAATCGTTTAACGATTAAAACCTAAAACGTACGTTTAAATAAAATTACGTGAACGTACGAAATAAAATGTGAAAATAACGAAGTAAAATACCTACGGATATGGAAAATACATTTTTACAATCCTAATGATGCAAGAAAATTATTGGAAAAAGAAAATTAATTTTTTAAACTAATTATCTAATTATTATTAATTAAAAACTATTTTTAACTATTTAAAAATACATTAATAATACAAGAAAATAGAAAATTTACCTAAAAAATGAAATTATAAATTGGAAAAATCTAAAATATTATAAAACTAATTTTAAAACTGAAAATATATTTTTTAGACTTTTTAAATATTTATTATTAATTAAAAACTAGTTAAAACTAATTAAAATGCTAGAAAATCTATTTTAACTAAGAAAATTCAGGAAAAATACTTTTTATGACTTTTTGAATATTCTAAAACTAATAAAATTGAAATTGTATTTTTATGAGCTTTTTCTAATTTATTTGAATAAAATGCTATTTAAAAATGCTAGAAAATGACATAAAATGCAGAAAAATATCAAGAGACCCTAAAAAAATATGAAAACTTCCAGAATATTATAAAATAATACTAAGAACAAGGAAAAAATAACAGAAACTACTATAGAGTGCAGGAAATAGGATTTGGGCAACTAACTAATGCAAATAAGCACTTGAAATAAGCTAAAAGCTACTAATAAGCTACTATAAGCTACCACTAGCCTAAACTATCTAAAAATGAGCTACTGCAACTGGAATGGATCAAATAAGCTCAAGCAAAAGGCGTTTAAGCACTAGATCAGTTTAAGACTTCTTAATACCAAACGGCCCTAATGTACCAACTTTAAGCCCCTATTAAGCTATCTAGAAAAAATCATAAAAATTAACTAAAAATACCTATGAATAGACAACCAACCAGAGAGCTAGAATCCAAAATTTCAGCTAATTTGGACTTAAGGTGAAGAAATTAAAAATCAAAACTATAAGGGTATTTGGGAAACTAAGGGCTGATGCAGAACATGAAATGGGAAATGGCCAAAATGGAATGAATTAGTGCATGGCTTAGGAATTCTATTCTAATAACTTAAACATATCAAAAACAACTTAAAAACAAGCGCTAATAAACATCTTAACCTAATGAAGCTGTATTTATGATTAAAGATCTAAAAATTTCATATTTAGCTAAAAACTGAAAAAGGCATTAATAGAGCTCAACACCACCTGAAAACAGCTTATATGGACTAAATAAGACTTAATCAAAGTTGGGGAAAAGACCAAATGAACAGTAACTTGCAAGAACACCTTAAAATGAAGCTTTGCCAAACACCCCTGTTGGAATTTGATTCAGCTATTCAGGGCTTCCTGGCTAATAAAAGCTATATATCTTTAATCCCACAAGCTCACTAACTTATAAAACTACTAACTACACAGATTTCAAGAACCAATAAGCATTAAATAAGCTAAACTAGAAAATCACTATATTAGGCCTATTTTCTTGATTTTTAAGCAAGACTGAATTAAGACAACTACAAACATTGAATTAAGAACACATATTACTAATAAGGCCAAATGAACTGAGAGCTTCCAAAATAAGCCACGGATTAAGCAATGCTACAGTAGAATCACAAACAGTTTGACTTTCTTTGACTTTTTTTAGAAAATCACAATTAAGACCAGGCAACCCTTCTAATTTGCCTAAAACACTTAAAATCAGTTAAAAGAAACTTATTTAAGCTACTTCGACACTTTGAAACTTAAAAACAGGCATGATAACTTTTTGGCGGGAAACATGAAGAAGACAGAAAAATGGAAATTAATTGATAACACTTTTAAATTAAACTAGAATTAACTTAAGCAATACAATAAACTTGAAACCCAGAAATCTTAAACATCAAAACATTAAAAACGATTACATTAAAAATAATAAAAGGTCTAAAAACAGTGACAAGTGTTTCTCTGTGTTCTTTTCTCTTTTATAGCTCTCAACAAAGTTTCCCTCTTCTTTTCTTGGCCATAGGATTGGGTCCAATTAATCTCAACCGTTAAGAGCAATTTTGGCGCCAAAAAGGTCTCAACAGGTTCTGGTAGCTTGTTTTGGGGGAGGGAGCATTAAATGTTCTTTGGTTTGTTGTGGTTGGGAAGTGGGATAAGGTGTAAGGTGGATGGAGTGTTTGGTGATGTTTTGCAGAGTAGGTGGTGATGGAGATGGAGGAAGGAGGGAAAACGTGGGCGGTTTTGGTTTTGGCAGGGGGTCAAGGGTCAAGGTTCTAAGGTGGGTTCATGGTTCAAGTGGTGTGTGGGTTGGGCTTGGGAGTGGATTGGGTTAATTGGTTCTGTTTTGGGATTTATTAGTATAGGTCCGGTTTTGGTTGTAGGATTTAATACAAGGACCAAATTTGTCATTTCCCAATTCTTCAAGGGTTAAACTTGCCAACTCCCCATAGTTACAACAAGGACCATTCTCGCCAATCTTCAATAGTACAAGGACCGAATTAAGTTTTCTCTATTTTAGAATACTAGGGACTATTTCTGCCAACTTATGAAACTTCAGGGACTGAAACTGCCAATTATGTAAACTTTGCTTGTTTTTCACCTGTTTTCAGTCCTTTTGTACCTGAAACAAATAAAAACACAATCCAAGCATATTTTCTGTATTTTGAAGTATTTCTGAGTGTTTTTAAATGTTTTTGCAGTTTAAATGGGAATAAAATGATGAGTATTTAGACACTCATCAATCCCCCACACTAAACTATTGCTAGTCCCTAGCAATCTTTTTGAAACTTTAATGGATTTAAGTCTCTTTACCAAAAGCCATTACTTCTGGAGTAGCCAATTGTTTCAGTTCAAGTAAGAACCTTGGTACAATGATAATCAAATGATTTTGAGCAAACCACCAGCTTTCAACGGTTTTGATTTGTCTTTACCAGAAGCCGTTTGCTTCTGGACTAGCCAACTCTTAGATAAAATATCTTTGGTGAGTCGATTACCAATTATGGTTTTCCAACTGCCTTTACCACAAGCCATAAACTTGCGGGCTAGCCAACTCTTCACTAATTAAAGATATGGTGAGTTGAACACCATACAATTTTGGGCAAATTGCAAGCCATCAACGGATTTGAGATATCTTTACCAAGAGCCGTTTGCTCCTGGATTAGCCAATCCTTGTGTTTATTAGACATGGCGGACTGATAACCGTAAGCTGAGTAAGTGCAAAACACTTACTCCAAAAAAAAAATTTTGGCCAAAATTGGGGGAATAAGATGGTAATACATATGATAAAATTCGTGAGAATTCCCCCCCACACTAGAAATGAATATTGCCCTCAATATTCAAAGTACCGGCTGTTATGCCAAAACTTAGAACGTAAAAGGGAAATACTACGACCATTATTTGAATTTTTTTTTTTTTTTTTTTTTTTTTTTTTTTTTTTTTAGAAAACTTATATACAACAGCGGGGGGCAACTCCCCCACACTAGGGTGGTAGAAAGTAGAAAGAAATCAGAAATATGGGTGAAAACCCATATAGTGTGCTACTGTTTTTGTTCCTCGAGTCGCTAGCTTGACTCGACCCCGAATTAATTTGTTCATGGGGAAGTAAGTGGAAGAGACAATCTCCATCGGACTTTCATTCAAGATGTTTGTATAAACATTGAAGTACGTGAAAGTTCCACACCGATGAGATATATTCCCGGCTCAAGATAATGGTACATGGAAATGCCGGGATCAAAGATAATGTCTTCATTCCCGAAGGAGTGAAGAACAGGAGAAGTGACAGAATATATGAAGAAAAGAAAGAAAATCATGATAAAAATCATGACTAACTCTTCATCCTCAATAGGAGAATTCATAGTTTCATGAATCTCATCAGTTAAGCTCGCTTGATCAAGACATATTATGGGTGTGTCTAGATCAAAGTAGAAATTATCATACTCCGGCGGAGATATGATATGAGTGAGTTCATCTGAGAACTCCTTGAAGGTGAATGAATCATATTCAGAATTGATATGAGTGGGTTCACTGGTGAACTCCTCCAATGTAAATGATTCATAATCGGGGAGAGAATTATGAGAATGAAAAGTGGTACTGCCACTAATCTTCTCTCCCATATTATCAAAACAGAAGGCTTTCATTTCCGGATTAGAATCATCGGAAAGAATGTCACTACCCTTAATGGGGACAGGAGATGAAATAGGTTTCTCTTTGAAAGCCTCGATTTTAGAAATGAGAAGACTGACATTCAGTAATGTTGCACGAAGTGCTTCATCTTTGATTTCAGTGTCAGTAACTTCATCATTCTCTTCTTCTAAGCTAACAAGCTCAGAAGGTAAATCTTCCACATAAACGATGTCTCCACAAGATAACGAATCATCATCATTAGAATTGGAGAACATCTCAACATGATCTTTTGGGAAGACAAGAGGGGTAGGGATATCACACAAATGCTCGAGAATTCCCTGTGACTCTCTTGGGATTGGGACAAGGTTCTCGACACTAGACTTTATGAATTCGTCCGGTTCCTTTTCAGGAACAGTGTCAAGATGCTTGTCCCCCATAATAAGAGAGTGAGTGTGAATCTCGGGTGTGATAACAACAGACTGAGGGAGTTGAGAAATATTATCTTTAAAAGGATAAAAACTCTCCTCGTCATCATCATACATAGCTGCCTTAAGAAATTTGGAACGCCTTAGAGCTGCATGCTCTAAGACCAATAATTCTTCCCTAGAATTGCGAGCCTCTCGTTCTTCGGCTAGCAATTCTCCCATGGTCTTTTCACCACTTACTTGATTCTTAAAGTTACAATCATATCATCAAGTGTTTTCATTGCGGTTTCAAAATCTTGGGAAATTTATTGAGACAACGGCTCAGGTGGAGTTTGAACCGTATGGTGCTGTGGAGGTTGGAAATTGTCAAAACTGGAAGTATAGAAATTTTGATTCCACGGTTGACATTGAAGATTATCGTGAGGACCTCCACAAATCTCACAACAGTAAAACTGTTGAGTCTGGACTGGTGAATTATATGGATATTGGTCATAACCAAAGTTCTGAGCATCACCGGAAAACTGTTCTTAGACAAACGTGTTTCCGGATTGACACTCAAATCCTTGGTGAGGACCTCCAAAAAATTCACAGCAGTTATGTTGATTATATGAAGATAAGTCGGGCTGTGGTGGGTAATTGGAAAAGTTTGAGGGGTCGTTAAATGAGTTCAGATTAGGATCATAATCAAATGAATTCCTCGAACCACAAAACAAACAACTCCCGTTCCGAATATCATTACCACACTGTACACACGTACACCAGCGACATGGTGAACCAAAAAGAGGCTCACCACAACCGACACAAGGAATAAACGATTCCATTTGAGAGTTATGAGAAGGAATCGGTTCATTCAAAGAATCAACAAAACCAACATGGTGATCCGAATGACTATCAAGTCTCGAAGAACTTTTTGAAAAATCCGGAGGTGGGACAAGTGGTGTGCTCTGAGAGCTAGCAATTTCCACCTCTTCCGTTATGGTCTCCGCTTCTGGTTCTTGAGAAACGTAAATATTAGGTAAGTCATTCTTGCTAGTCACCGGTCTAAATTCTGCATGATTGCTTTTAACTGTAAATTGTGAAAGTTTAGGATCAATTTTAGACGGCTTAGGAGCAATTGAGGGGTTAGATCTTTGGATAACCGTAGGTTGGACGTATTTAGCACTTCCATTATCAGAGGGAAGTACCTGGTCCTTTGTCCCCCCGGTTTCTCGTTCCATTTCCCTACGCAGAATTAATGGATCATCACGAACAACACGAATTCTTGACATTTGTGATAAAGTATGAAGTTTTTCAACTTCGTTCCAGAATTCGTCGTAGTCGAGAGATTCCATGAGAATAGAAGAAGTTAGAATCAAATGGATAGAGGGTAAAGGGATAAAGAATCAAAAGGGGTAAGAGGGTAAAGATGAATATTTTTGGGTTTTGATTTTATAATATAATAAGAAAACAAGAGAATATTAACAAGGATGGTAAATATATAATGGATGTATATCCAGGATCACTAATCTGCAAACCGTTTCAACACGCACACAACTTCCCCGGCAGCGGCGCCAATTTGACAGCAGCCTTTTTGAGGGGCGTCTAATCAAATGTAGTATAGTGTGTGTTCCAAAGTATTGCAGAAGAAACTGCAAACCTGGGTCGTTCTTCCTAACGAGGCTGTGATGGTACTCAAAACACGGGTTTGTGATCGGGTGATTTGGACAGAAAAAGGAATATGAGTGAGTGAGTGATTAAACAAAGGAAATTAAATCTATAAAAGACTTTGAAGTCATTTTAATTCTATATTTAAAATCGTTTAACGATTAAAACCTAAAACGTACGTTTAAATAAAATTACGTGAACGTACGAAATAAAACGTGAAAATAACGAAGTAAAATACCTACGGATATGGAAAATATATTTTTACAATCCTAATGATGCAAGAAAATTATTGGAAAAAGAAAATTAATTTTTTAAACTAATTATCTAATTATTATTAATTAAAAACTATTTTTAACTATTTAAAAATACATTAATAATACAAGAAAATAGAAAATTTACCTAAAAAATGAAATTATAAATTGGAAAAATCTAAAATATTATAAAACTAATTTTAAAACTGAAAATATATTTTTTAGACTTTTTAAATATTTATTATTAATTAAAAACTAGTTAAAACTAATTAAAATGCTAGAAAATCTATTTTAACTAAGAAAATTCAGGAAAAATACTTTTTATGACTTTTTGAATATTCTAAAACTAATAAAATTGAAATTGTATTTTTATGAGCTTTTTCTAATTTATTTGAATAAAATGCTATTTAAAAATACTAGAAAATGACATAAAATGCAGAAAAATATCAAGAGACCCTAAAAAAATATGAAAACTTCCAGAATATTATAAAATAATACTAAGAACAAGGGAAAAATAACATAAACTACTATAGAGTGCAGGAAATAAGATTTGGGCAACTAACTAATGCAAATAAGCACTTGAAATAAGCTAAAAGCTACCAATAAGCTACTATAAGCTACCACTAGCCTAAACTATCTAAAACTGAGCTACTGCAACTGGAATGGATCAAATAAGCTCAAGCAAAAGGCATTTAAGCACTAGATCAGTTTAAGACTTCTTAATGCCAAACGGCCCTAATGTACCAACTTTAAGCCCCTATTAAGCTATCTAGAAAAAATCATAAAAATTAACTAAAAATACCTATGAATAGACAACCAACCAGAGAGCTAGAATCCAAAATTTCAGCTAATTTGGACTTAAGGTGAAGAAATTAAAAATCAAAACTATAAGGGTATTTGGGAAACTAAGGGCAGATGCAGAACATGAAATGGGAAATGGCCAAAATGGAATGAATTAGTGCATGGCTTAGGAATTCTATTCTAATAACTTAAACATATAAAAAACAACTTAAAAACAAGCGCTAATAAACATCTTAACCTAATGAAGCTGTATTTATGATTAAAGATCTAAAAATTTCATATTTAGCTAAAAACTGAAAAAGGCATTAATAGAGCTCAACACCACCTAAAAACAGCTTATATGGACTAAATAAGACTTAATCAAAGTTGGGGAAAAGACCAAATGAACAGTAACTTGCAAGAACACCTTAAAATGAAGCTTTGCCAAACACCCCTGTTGGAATTTGATTCAGCTATTCAGGGCTTCCTGGCTAATAAAAGCTATATATCTTTAATCCCACAAGCTCACTAACTTATAAAACTACTAATTACACAGATTTCAAGAACCAATAAGCATTAAATAAGCTAAACTAGAAAATCACTATATTAGGCCTATTTTCTTGATTTTTAAGCAAGACTGAATTAAGACAACTACAAACATTGAATTAAGAACACATATTAGTAATAAGGCCAAATGAACTGAGAGCTTCCAAAATAAGCCACAGATTAAGCAATGCTATAGTAGAATCACAAACAGTTTGACTTTCTTTGACTTTTTTTAGAAAATCACAAGTAAGACCAGGCAACCCTTCTAATTTGCCTAAAACACTTAAAATCAGTTAAAAGAAACTTATTTAAGCTACTTCGACACTTTGAAACTTAAAAACAGGCATGATAACTTTTTGGCGGGAAACATGAAGAAGACATAAAACTGGAAATTAATTGATAACACTTTTAAATTAAACTAGAATTAACTTAAGCAATACAATAAACTTGAAACCCAGAAATCTTAAACATCAAAACATTAAAAACGATTACATTAAAAATAATAAAAGGTCTAAAAACAGTGACAAGTATTTCTCTGTGTTCTTTTCTCTTTTATAGCTCTCAACAAAGTTTCCCTCTTCATTTCTTGGCCATAGGATTGGGTCCAATTAATCTCAACCGTTAAGAGCAATTTTGGCGCCAAAAAGGTCTCAACAGGTTCTGGTAGCTTGTTTTGGGGGAGGGAGCATTAAATGTTCTTTGGTTTGTTGTGTTGGGAAGTGGGATAAGGTGTAAGGTGGATGGAGTGTTTGGTGATGTTTTGCAGAGTTGGAGGTGATGGAGATGGAGGAAGGAGGGAAAACGTGGGCGGTTTTGGTTTTGGCAGGGGGTCAAGGGTCAAGGTTCTAAGGTGGGTTCATGGTTCAAGTGGTGTGTGGGTTGGGCTTGGGAGTGGATTGGGTTAATTGGTTTTGTTTTGGGATTTATTAGTATAGGTCCGGCTTTGGTTGTAGGATTTAATACAAGGACCAAATTTGTCATTTCCCAATTCTTCAAGGGTTAAACTTGCCAACTCCCCATAGTTACAACAAGGACCATTCTCGCCAATCTTCAATAGTACAAGGACCGAATTAAGTTTTCTCCATTTTAGAATACTAGGGACTATTTCTGCCAACTTATGAAACTTCAGGGACTGAAACTGCCAATTATGTAAACTTTGCTTGTTTTTCACCTGTTTTTAGTCCTTTTGTACCTGAAACAAATAAAAACACAATCCAAGCATATTTTCTGTATTTTGAAGTATTTCTGAGTGTTTTTAAATGTTTTTGCAGTTTAAATGGGAATAAAATGATGAGTATTTAGACACTCATCAACCACAATTTGACATCTCATATCACTTTTAGACTAATTTTATTCTACTTTAAATATATTCACGGTCATTTCCCTAAAATTTCGTTCTTTTCTGATAAATTGCGAATTACACGTTTTTGACCTGTGTTTCCAGCTTTAAGCAGCGTTTTTGCACCCAATGAGACTTATCACCCATTTTATATTTTTAGATGGAGTATAATGATGAGTTTCATCATTCCTACAAGTTTCGTATTTTTACGATACCCGGTTTTACGTTTTATGGCTTAACAACTTACGGTTGGCATTTAACGGAAGCAAATCATGCTCTAAACTCAAGATAATACCAAAACTATCCACCTAAGTCTTCTTATCTTGTTATGACCGACATAGGGGGGGGGATTTATCATCTTGGTGTCATAATCCTAACCATGGTTCATTTAGATCATTACATGTATCCTAACTTAACCATGGTTAATATTTAACCCAATATATGGTTAACCAAACTTACCCTCCTATAAATAGCAAGTGAAATACATCATAAGAACCCTAAAACACTGATTTGGGTCATTCATACACTAAAACATTCATATCTTCCATAATTTGATCTATAAACTCCAAGTTTATGCAAAGAAGTTTCAAGTAGTAAGTTACTACATCAAATCTCTAGCAAGTTTAAGTGATCTTCTTGAGTTTAGATCCACTCAAGTCACTTAGTACTTCATCACCAAATCTTCAATATTGCAAGGGTGCCAAGGTGTAGAAAGCTAGCTCAATCCGAGGTTCTAGGTGTTCCATCAAAGTCCGATCCTTACTAGTTACTCCTTTCTTAATTGAAAGCCAAAAGTTGTAAGAAACTAATCACCACCATCATCTCATCTTTATTATTCATAATATTAACAATTTAATGCTATATATGTAGTTACTATGTTGATTCATGATGTACATATACTCAATCACATGTTTTAATTCACATATTGTCTTAAAAGTAACAAACTAGTAAACTAGTCATATTCTACACATAAAACCAGTTACATATGGACTTTATAACTTACATACTATGGTAGACAAGATAAAAAGGTAAACATAGCAATTTGAATCACCCGAAACGGACAAACGAGTCAAAAGTTATGGCCAAAAGAAGTTAGCGAAACCAAAACGCCGAAACTGCCTAACACAAGCTGTTAAGCAGCTGTTCATTTTGAAAGTGGTACTTCTGGTCCGAATCATCAAAAAGTTAAAGCACGAAAGTTGTCCGGAACTACGTTTTCCTTTAATGACAAAAAATCTCGGACCCTGAAAACGCTTAAATAGGCCATTGTCTTTCAAAAATGGAAACTGCCCTATATATATAGTTTCAAAACTATACTTTTGTCACAACTAAAAGCAAAACCAAGTTATTTTCATAGCTAGCTACATATTAACTTAACAAAACTTCATATAATCTTTGAAATAGTGTTTTCACAAGTAACGGAAAAATGACCATTTTACCTTTTCCGACGATTTTTACCAAAACTTCATTCTTGAACATGTTAATAAGTTGTAGTCACTAGTAAGCAACGAGAACTTGTAAAAACTAGATATTTACTAAAAACATGATAAACTTATTTATATAACAATCTTCACTCAAAATATATGTTGTATCTACTAAGTGCTACAATAGTAGAGAGCTTCATGTGAGGGGTTTCATTTGAGTACAACGTATCGACGAGTTGCTGGATTTACGATTTAAAGTGTCCTAGCTCCTCGAACGTTTACTGAATGACCTCTGAATTATGATGGCCCAAACGGTAGTACGATATCTATAAACTAAATATGTTTTTACAACTAGACCATTTCTATAAACGACATACACAAAAACCATGTACTACATCATGATCAACATAGAGACGTATATAGGATGGTTTATGTTTTCCTAAACATTATTCCAAACCTAAGTCGCAACATTCTATTTTAGGTTGCTCGTAGAAGTTCTCACGACATATCCATCATTCTCATTATACATTTGATATCATTTACTCTGAGGTGAGTTCATAGCCCCACTTTCCATTACTTAATTGTTTTACAAACCCTTAGGGGAGATACATGCTTTATTTTAAATCGAACACATTGTTTTCAAATTGTATATTTATCTGATTGTTTTATTAGTACTAAGTTACCGCATTTGCCAAACTTAAGTCCCTTAATCATGAATCATTAATCACTAGTGAGAGTGGGCGCAAATATTGTGAATAGATCTATTGGTATTGACGAATCCCGTTTGTGTTGACCGGGTAGGCAAACAAATGCACTATATTTGAGTAACATTGGTAAAAACGACAATTTTTACCTGAAAGGGCACGCACCGACATTTTTTCCAATTAGTTTTGGAACACGTTAACTCCTTGATTGGATGATGCTTAGTCTAATAATAACTGTTTTGGTTTTCAAACCATTGGTGTGAATTTATAACTCACACTACAAACATAATGTGTTCAACCATCAAACAAACTCTATGAATTTCACTCAACCTTTGTGTTGACAGTTTTAAGCATGTATTTCAGGTCCATATTGTACGAGGCTGGCACGGAGGAGCATGGATACTCAAGAAGGCTATAAATTTTATTATCATTCGAAAACTCATTTAATGTATTTTATAAACCGTGAAACTACTGGGACCTCATTTTTATAAACTCTGATATTTATATAAATCGAATGATAAATCTTTTAAAATGACTCCATTAGAGTTCGTTTTTTATTGTTATGACTGTTGTGCCATGAAGTAACACCCAGTTTGAATTCCGCTGCGTATCACGAAATTGGGGGTGTTACAGATTGGTATCAGAGCCACAGTTATAGAGAAACGGGTCTAATCGAGACCTAAACTATAACCACTTTTACAAACAAAACATTTTATAGCCTTCTGCTCTCCGTGCCTTCCATCCTCCAGACGATTATGTGACTTTTAGGCATTTTAAGCTTTACAAACATACTAGTATATTGATATATACACTCAACATATTTTCAATCATTTTAGCTAAACGATAGACTAAACATATCTGCGTATGCCTATTCTAAGGCGTTACGGCACAATCATATTTTCCCAATCTCCCAATCATGCATCTACTCATGCATTTTAGGATTACGAAACTTTATCCAAGATATTGTAACTGATTACAATGGTCTTTCATACTTCCCAGACATTGTGAGATACAATGGTCTCATTCATTTTTCAAGACATTGTGAGATACAGTGGTCTCTATTACATTCTCAGACACTGTAAATCCTACATTTGTCTCTATTACATTCTCAGACACTGTAAATCCTACAGTGGTCTCTATTACATTCTCAGACATTGTAAATCCTACAGTGGTCTCATTTATTTCTCAAGACATTGTGGGTTACACAATGGTCTCTCTATCATTTCTCAAGACATTGTAATGGTCTCTCCATCTTTTCTCAAGACATTGTGAGTTACACAATGATCTCTCCATCATTTCTCAAGACATTGTGAGTTACACAATGGTCTATTCATCATTTCTCAAGACATTGTGAGTTACACAATGATCTCTCTATCATTTCTCAAGACATTGTGGGTTACACAATGACCTCTCCATCTTTTCTCAAGACAATGTGAGTTACACAATGGTTTAATTTACTTCACAGACATTGTAAGTTATACAATAGACTCTAGAAATTTTCTTATAAAAACTTATATGATATTCTTTTACATGAAGCCCGTCACAATCTATCGATTTTCCTAATAGAAATACAAGAAATAGGATTTCTAAAAGATAAACTAACTCATCATCTACAAAAGCTGAAGTTCAGCAACTTTCTCTACATTCACTCTTCTGAAACCTTCATTGTTAAAGGTTCGTGATTCTAGCCAAGTATGGACTATTTTAGAATTACTTAAGATTTCCTTTCCAAACGTATCTACCCATACTATATTCTATGAAATGGAATGTGAAAACATAGGTTACAAGTCTTTTATGGCCAGGACTTGCAACTGGATGGTTTGATATCGCCTTTGCTTAGTGGACAATTTTTCAAAAGCTATGGACATATCACAAGTATACCTAATTTAGGTATTTGGAAAATTTATCGAACCTCGGCTAAATATAGTCTAGTCACCTATATTTAACCTAGGGATAGTGGCACATAGTCTGACTAACTATGTTCGACTTAAATTTTTCAAACACTGAGAATAGTTATACAAGTGTTATATTCAGGTTGATTTCCTACTTAAACTCGATAAACCACCAGAATTCATTAAAAAGATCTAGAGACACGATAGTGTCTTACCACTCAGCAAAATCTTAACATCTTATTTATATTACCTAATTTCATTCTTGAAATTTTCATACATGAGATAATCCGAACTACTATCTTGGGATAGTCATCAAATCTTCTCGTCATTTCTTAGAAGTACTAGCCTGATTAGGTTTCAAGGATATCATTCCGCCATAATCCTTTAAAATTCACTTATGATTTTAAGCAAACTTGACATCTCTACGTAAGAATAATAGTAAACATACACTACACTCTCCTAATCATCAACATATCACATCATTATCTGAACCCCATTATAAATCAGTATGTAAAACTTCACCGTATCACATTTCTTTCAAACACTAGTAGACATAAACACTATACGATATAGCCTTCATCCCAAAACCACCTAAGACATTATCAACTTTGGAAATAGTTTGTATAACCACTTGTCACATTCAAGACTTTCCTACAAACAACAATTATCACATCATTATAAACCATTTCACATCAACAACATCTTATACCTTTAGGTGATCAACTTAAGCCACCACCAAAAACATAAAATGCTACATAACACATTCTATGACTAGAAACTTAAGAACGCAAAGATTAGGATTCGACATATACACCCTTATGTTCTTAGACACTTCAACATCAGATAACACACACTGAATTCCGGGACGGAATTCCCATTAAGGTGGTGAGACTGTAACAATTCGCATTTTCAGGATTTCTATCCATTCTCAAATTTTTACTTTTCGTTTTTGAGAATTTACTATTCACTTTTACTATTCACTTTCACTATTCATCCCGTAAAATTTTTATTTCACATTCTCGTAAGATAAATTATTTTAGTAATATCCTGAGAGTTCGACAATCGTTAGATCATTTTTGCAAAAGTTATTAAGAAAACATCGTTTTAAAGTTTCGTTTTGGTCGGAACACCATTTAAACATCCCGCGCATAACGAAAATCAACCCTGCCAATTTTCATCACATCAGATTAATTTTTAAATCACTCATAATCAATTAGAGAAATTTTCAAGATTTCATTTTAAAATGTTACCGAATAAACCCTGAGCCGTACGAGACTAAACTTACGTTTTAAACAATTCTACTTAAACCCAGACTTAACCATTCCTGCACTGTGTTTTCTAAGATATTTAGACACTTTTACATTTTTTGGAAAAGTCAAACATATTTCCCTCCTCCATTGACAGTAAAGAAATTAACCTTGTACGTTCTACATTTTTGCTTAAATCGCGTAACTTTTAGACTTCACGTATAACTATTAAGTTATCCCACGTATGACGAAAACCACATTTTGACATCTCATATCACTTTTAGACTAATTTTAGTCTACTTTAAATATATTCACGGTCATTTTCCTAAAATTTCGTTCTTTTCTGATAAATTGCGAATTACGCGTTTTTGACCCGCGTTTCCATCTTTAAGCAGCGTTTTTGCACCCAATGAGACTTATCACCCATTTTATATTTTTAGATGGATTATAATGATGAGTTTCATCATTCCTACAAGTTTCGTATTTTTGCGATACCCGGTTTTACGTTTTATGGCTTAACAACTTACGGTTGGCATTTAACGGAACCAAATCATGCTCTAAACTCAAGATAATACCAAAACTATCCACCTAAGTCATCTTATCTTGTTATGGCTGACATAGTGGGGGAGTCATCATCTTGGTGTCATAATCCTAACCATGGTTCATTTAGATCATTACATGTGTCCTAACTTAACCATGGTTAATATTTAACCAAATATATGGTTAACAAAACTTACCCTCCTATAAATAGCAAGTGAAATAAATCCTAAGAACCCTAAAACACTGATTTGGGTTGTTCATACACTAAAATATTCATATCTTCCATAATTTGATCTATAAACTCTAAGTTTATGCAAAGAAGTTTCAAGTAGTAAGTTACTACATCAAATCTCTAGCAAGTTTAAGTGATCTTCTTGAGTTTAGATCCACTCAAGTCACTTAGTACTTCATCACCAACTCTTCAAGATTTCAAGGGTTCCAAGGTGTAGAAAGCTAGCTCAATATGAGGTTCTAGGTGTTCAATCAAAGTCCGATCCTTACTAGTTACTCCTTTCTTAATTGAAAGCCAAAAGTTGTAAGCAACTAATCACCACCATCATCTCATCTTTATTATTCATAATATTAACAATTTCATGCTATATATGTAGTTACTATGTTGATTCATGATGTACATATACTCAATCACATGTTTTAATTCACATATTGTCGTAAAAGTAACAAACTAGTAAACTAGTCATATTCTATACATTTGAAACCATTAAAACCAGTCACATATGGACTTTCTCACTTACATATTATGGTATACAAGATAAAAAGGTAATCATAGCAATTTGAATCACCCAAAACGGACAAACGAGTCAAACGTTATGGCCAAATGAAGTTAGCGAAACCAAAACGCCGAAACTGCCTAACACAAGCTGTTAAGCAGCTGTTCGTTTTGAAAGTGGTACTTCTGGTCCGAATCATCAAAAAGTTAAAGCACGAAAGTTGTCCGGAACGACGTTTTCCTACAATATCAAAGAAGCTCGGACCCTGAAAATGCTTAAATAGGCCATTATCTTTCAAAAACTGAAACTGCCCAATATATATAGTTTCACAACTATACTTTTGTCATAGCTAAAAGCAAAACCAAGTTATTTTCATAGCTAGCTACATATTAACTTAACAAAACTTCATTTAATCTTTGAAATAGTGTTTTCACAAGTAACGGAAAAATGACCATTTTACCTTTTCCAACGATTTTTACCAAAACTTCATTCTTGAACATGTTAATAAGTTGTAGTCACTAGTAAGCAACGAGAACTTGTAAAAACTAGATATTTACTAGAAACATGATAAACTTATTTATATAACAATCTTCACTCAAAACATATGTTGTATCTACTAAGTTCTACAATAGTAGGGAGCTTCATGTGAGGGGTTTCATTTGAGTACAACGTATCGACGAGTTGCTATATTTACGATTTAAAGTGTCCTAGCTCCTCGAACGTTTACTGCATGACCTCTGAATTATGATGGCCCAAATGGTAGTACGATATCTATAAACTAAATACGTTTTTACAACTAGACCATTTCTATAAACGACATACACAAAAACCATGTACTACATCATGATTAACATAGAGACGTATATAGGATGGTTTATGTTTTCCTAAACATTACTCCAAACCTAAGCCGCAACATTCTATTTTAGTTTGCTCGTAGAAGTTCTCACGGCATATCCATCATTCTCATTATACATTTGATATCATTTACTCTGAGGTGAGTTCATCCCCCCACTTTCTATTACTTAATTGTTTTACAAACCCTTGGGGGAGATACATGCTTTATTTTAAATCGAACACATTGCTTTCAAACTGTATACTTATCTGATTGTTTTATTAGTACTAAGTTACCGCATTTGCCAAACTTAAGTCCCTTAATCATGAATCATTAATCACTAGTGAGAGTGGGCACGAATATTGTGAATAGATCTATTGGGATTGACGAATCCCGTTTGTGTTGACCGGGTAGGCAAACAAACGCACTATATTTGAGTAACATTGGTAAAAATGGCAATTTTTACCTGAAAGGGCACGCACCGACATTTTATCCAATTAATTTTGGAACACGTTAACGCCTTGATTGCATGATGCTTAGTCTAATAATAATTGTTTTGGTTTTCAAACCGTTGGTGTGAATTTATAACTCACACTACAAACATAATGTGTTCAACCATCAAACAAACTCTATGAATTTCACTCAACCTTTGTCTTGACAGTTTTAAGCATGTATTTCAGGTCCATATTGTACGAGGCTGGCACGGAGAAGCATGGATACTCAAGAAGGCTATAAATTTTATTATCATTCGAAAACCCATTTAATGTATTTTGTAAACAGTGAAACTACTGGGACCTCATTTTTGTAAACTCTGATATTTATATAAATCGAATGATAAATCTTTTAAAACGACTCAATTAGAGTTCGTTTTCTATTGTTATGATTGTTGTGCCATGAAGTAACACCCAGTTTGAATTCCGCTGCGTATCACAAAATTGGGGGTGTTACATATAACATCATGGTTTTTGGTTTGTGATTTGAGTATGATGGTTGCTCATATGTTATGACTTACTTGCGTAATAAGAGAATTTACTGTTTGGTCCAAATGCTTTGTTATTTACTTAAACCTATGAACTCACCAGCTTTTTGCTGACTTTTTAGCATGTTTTTCTCAGGTAATTGATATGTTAGGCTTGGGCAGTTGATTTGGGTGGCACTTGGCAGCAATGCCATGGTCATGGATCTATTTCATTCTGATGTTTATTTAGGACCGCTTTTATGAATTACTTTTAATGGGCTTACTCTCATACGTTTGAATAAATGTAAAACTTAACTACTATCTTTGACAATGTTTTTAAATTATGGATGAGCTATTCTGTTTCACTATACTTGTGTTGTGTACCAATTTTTGTAGCACCCCAATGTTAGTAAGTCTTCCGTTGAACCTATTTTGGGGGTGTTACTGATTGGTATCAGAGCCCAGGTTATAGAGAACTGTGTACTTATCAAAACCTAGACTATAACCACTTTTGAAAAATTGATCCAAAGACCGTCGCGTGCCTGCCTGCCAAGCTGAAGCCTATGGTTTACGAGTTAAAACTTATGTGGTATTAAAATGCTATTATTTTTGCTGAATATCTGTGCTATGTTTATACTTGGTAAACTTTGATATTTTTGGGATTGCGATTCATATGGGATGTTATGTATGTACTGACCTCGTTAAAATGCCATTGTCATAGCTATGCCTTCTTTCAATATCACCGAGCACATCCTTTTCGCTGGCTCTCGACCAGCATCACCTATGTCGGGGATGGACCCGAGAGACCCATACGTCATGGCAAGGCATGCACCGCCATTGACGCGTGGGACTACTTCAGGCCCTTCTTCATCTGTTCGTGGTTCTCTTACTTTTCTTATGGTGTGTTCACCTGCATGATCACCTCTTGGTTTCACGCGACAGACTGCTACACCTCACACTTTGACACTTCGCCGCATAGCACGCATATCCGTACGTTCACCTACCCTACATTTTTTCCGCGTTACTGCTCACTCTCTGCTATCCCTTACACCCTCTACCTCTTCATTTTAGATACCTAGTGCATCATCTTCTGCACCTAGTGATTCATCACCACCTTCATCTCCTGACTCTCCGCCTGATCGGAGGCGTCGACTTCTTGAATCGTATGAAGAAGAAGACCCGAAGAAGAACCTCAAGAGGAAGAAGATCCCGAGAAAGATACTCAAGAGGAGAAAGACTCGGGAGAGGAGTCTTACGGGGAGGATGACTCTGAGGACGAGCCTCAGGAGGATGTTAAGCCTGAGCCTCAGGAGGAGGGAGAGCCTGAGCCTCAGGGGATCATGGGGGATTTGGAGGAGTATGATTTGGATGACGATGTCGATGAGCCTATGATAGGGCCTGTTTCCCCAGCGTCAGAGGTGGATTGGGTTGATCCAGACTCTCCCACTACTGGTCCTACCGCGGAGCACTTAGATGCGATGGCGACCCAGTTAGGCATGCATGAGGACGCTCTTAAGATTATAACGGAGCAGTTGGCGGGGGTGTCAGTAGAGCGATTGGGGAAGATAAAGAGTGATGTTAGCATGTTGATGGGAAGGTCTGAGACCATTAAGAGAGACCTGCAGAGGATGGATGATCGGGTGAGAGCAGCAGACCGAACCCTTCAGACTGCGAGAGATTATGATCAGGTAATGTGGAGGCGTCAGTCTGAGACAGATTCTCAGGGTGCTTACCTTATGAGGAGGATTCATGAGGATGGTGTTGAGTTGGCTGCGATTAGGAGGAGGTTGGATGACCTAGAGCGTGCTTTCAGAGAGCTTCGCTTTGGGCCATGAGTAGTAGTATGGGCTAGTGTTTTTGTGTACCACTCCTTATCTATATGTACTTTCGTATTTCCTCATTATCGTTACTATTTTTTCTTTTCGCCATTGTATGGCTCGTACTTGAGAAACCTTGTTTTGAGTTCTATGAGATGTTATATGGAGTTTATGGTTGTGATATAAGCTATGTTTTGCTGATCATTGTTGGTTTTGGTGTGATATTGTGTTCTCTTTTATTGCCTCTTTCCTCGTGTGCTATTACACCTCTATTATGGTCTCAATATTCTCATGTCTTTGTGATTCAGATCAATGGCCCAAACTCGTAGGGCAAACCGGAACACACGAGCGACAACAGCTACTGCTACTGCAACTGCAGGTCGTCGTGGTTGACCTCCAGTCCGATTTGCTAGTGATCCGAACACCAATAACCAAAATGACAAAAACCCTATTGACGAGAACCCGAATGTCGAAATTCCTACTCCACCTACTGCTGTAACTGATCAAGCTTTGATCGATCAACTTGTGGCTCAGCGTGTAGCTGAGATTCTGGCTGAGTCAAACCATCCAAACGCTACGGCAGGAACCCTTAGGCCTACTGGTAGTAATCGTGGTTGTATTTACAAGGAGTTCCGAAGCTGTATGCCTACTGAATATGGCGGTACTGAGGGAGTTGTTATGTTGACGCGTTGGTTGGAAAAGATGGAATATGTGTTTAAGGTTTGTAGCTGTGAGGAAGAATCAAAAGTGAAGTTTGCGTCGTTCACTTTGAAGGATGAGGCATTGACTTGGTGGAACAACTACCTCAAGTGTGTTGGTATTGATGTGGCTTGTTCTATGCCTTGGGAAGAGTTTAAGGCAATGCTGATTAAGAACTATTGTCCTCGAAACAAAATTAAGAAGCTAGAGTTTGAATTCTGGAATCACAAAGTGAAGGGCACTGACATGCCAGCTTACACTCGTCGTTTCCAAGAATAGGCACTGTTGTGTCTTGAGATGGTCAGCACTGAAACGCTTAAGATAGAGCGTTATACTGATGGACTTCCACCGTCTACTAGGAATGATGTGATCTCTTCGAAACCCACTAGTCTTCATGAGACCATCACTTTGGCTCATAGTTTGATGGATTTGGTTATTCGCGACAACGCTGGGAGTAGGTTTGATAACAAGAGGAAGTGGGAAGATCATTCGAAGGGTAAGTACCCTAACAAGAGACAGGAGACTGCTAAAGCTTATGTTATGGGGTATGGAGAGAAGAAGGCTTATGCCAGAAACCAACCATATTGTAACCGCTATAAGCTTCATCGTCACGGACAGTGTACTGTGGTGTATCGCTCATGTTCAAAGGTTGGACACCTGGCTAGGGACTGTAAGTCTAAGGCTCTTGCTATGGTTCAAGAAACCCCTGGGCCAGATTAGAAGGCTAATGTTACTTGTTTCGGGTGTGGAAAGAAGGGACACTATAAGAATGAGTGTCGAGAACCTTGGAATCATGAGAACCAAGGAAATGGAGGAAACCAAGTGAACCGTTGAGCAGGTGGCAACCAGGGAAATCAGGGTACTGGGAATCAGCAGAGTAATACTGGAGAAGCTCGAGGAAGAGCGTACGTGGTTAAAGAAAAGGGATTCAAAGAGGAACCGACTGTTGTTAAAGGTACGTTCCTTCTCAATAACCGTTACTGCCGATAGGAGTTTTGTGTCCACTACATTTAGACTTCTGCTTTATAAGATCCCTATTGCCCTAGATTTTATGTATGATCTCGAGTTAGCCAATGGTAATATGGAAAGGGTGAACTGATGTAGGTTTTACTGACTAGGTTTTAATATTTATAATTGTCTCGTTTACCTATGGTCTACCTTATGTACTAACGGGTAGTGTACTCGATCGTGTGTAGTGTAGTAATCGATAAAACCGAGGTCGTCCCAAGAGCTATGTGAGTGGATTCTAATTAAGTCTAATGTCACTGGTTTTAATATGTTTTAAGATTAAAATGATTAATTAACTAATAAAACAAGAAAATAAAGAAAGAAAATAAAGGCAAGGGTTGTGATCAATAGAGGAGAAGTGTGCTAAACTAGTTATTCATCCTATCAAGTTGTGTTCGTGCCTAATTACTTCCAATTGCTTCAAGTGGGGGTTTAGGTCGCTAGGACAGCATTTGGTCAGTTTGTCCTAACCTATCAGTAAAGGTTTCCACCGGAGATCAAGCTACTACCCTTGAAAGTCCAGTTGTTTTTATTCCCCTAAGCCAAGTCATTAAGTTTCGCTACATGCAAGATTCATAACAATGAGTGCCCGGGCGCTAGCATCTTAGACACTCATCCCTAACTTCTTTAGTTCATCCAAACGGCAGGTGATCATTTGGTCAGTTCGCACAAGCAAAGAAGGGTCGTCAGTTGGTCAATTCTTACCCTTCCCACTCAATCTACCTACTTAGGGTCAGGTGGTCAATTCTCCTAAGCAACTAGACACTACCGCCATTCAAAACTACCAAAACAAGGGTAGCTACCAACAAACTATGCATGCATACACTAGAAACAATTATACGAAAGAAATGTAAACATAAACATAACAATTAAGGAATATAACTAGGCTAGCACCAGAGGTTCTTAGCCAATCATATTAACTGAAACAATCGATTCAATGTTTGACATAATGAAATACATGAATTGAAAGTAAAAGAAATGATAGATCGTTAATGCTTATCGTTAGGGAGTGATTTCTCCCTTGAAGATGGCTCCGTATGCTCCTCAAGATCTGCCTTCAGTCTCCTACCCACGTTCTCTGCTTTGTGTGTGGAGTGAATGATGTGAAATGCAGAATTTAGGGCTGGTATTTATAGGCCAGATCTAGTTACGGTGTAACTTAAGTTGAGAGTTACGCCGTAACATCAATATCTTCGTAAATTGCTCTGGAAAAGCTGGTTACGGCGTAACACATGGAATGAGTTATGCGGTATCTTCAATATACGTTACAAATTCATGATTACGTCGTAATCGTGGAAAGAGTTACGACGTAGGTTGCAGCGGCGTGGAACATCATTTGACCTAATTAGTTACGGCGTAATGCTAAGATGAAGTTACGCCGTAATCTTCTGTTGAGTTGGTCTTCTGAGTCACACTTTTGTTACGGTGCAATGTGAGAGAAGAGTTACATCGTAATTACTTCATAATGGGCATAATATCATATATCTTCAATAAACTCTCCAAATCTGCGCCTCATTAGCTCCAATGCTCGTAGTTTACCTGAAAGTGAAATATAGAAGAAAACAAGCGTAAATCCATATAAATGATATAAAAATACGAGCATGATTGTGGGAAATTGACACTTAATAATCAGGACTATTTGATGTTATCAAATATCCCCCCACCTGAACTCTATTTGCCCTCAAGTAGACCTTATTAGATAAATTTCTAAAAAGATATCTCCCATTACCTAGAAAATATAAGTTTAAAAATCCCTTATGCTAGAATAAAACAAAGCCGAACACCTCACAAATTGGGAACAAAAAACTCATATCTCTCAACTATTCTAAGTGTCAATTTCGGGGTGATCACTTAACGCACGGTCATAGCATGTATTCTATCATAAGCTTGACAGTTACACAAATCTCCACCACTAGAGTTAAGGACTAAACAATTCTTGAAGGCAATATGGGTAGACACGACAAAGGTTAAGAGTGAGTCGTCATTACTAACATGTCACGGCGAAGTGGACAAAATCAATGATACATGACCAAATCCATGGCCAAGACACCAAAGATTGCTCGCTGCATCACCTGGACACGCTTCATGACTAAAGGATAGGATAAGACATGGGATATAATTGGTGTAAAGTAAAAATAACAAGCAAATAGTCTAGACCTATAACCAAGTCATCACCGATTACCGTTCATCCAAAGTTCAAGTTTCAAAGCTAAGAAACCGGATCATGATAATCAAGTAGATGTGCCATTAGAGGACGTCATGATGGACACATTACCTTTTCTTCAACTGTTGGCGCAATTACCAACTTTATTCCTCAAATGTGATCGAGGTGGCCTCCTCGATACTAAATCTATTATGAGCTCATAAACATAGTTCTTATAACTTCGCACTTTACAATCAACAAATAACTATAACTATTTTTTTTCGAATCACTTCATTTTTTTCACATAACAACTAAACATAGCATCCCCTCACTTGAGATGAACAATATGAGAATTTGGGGGGTCTTCAATTATCTTCAAAAATATGTCGTTGACGAAAGCGTGATTCCTAAACCTTTCCACTTGAACCTTTGAACTTAGGCAAACAATGACTTCCCGATCACAAATAAGGACTACACGGTATATTTGACAAAGATTTTGCAGCGGAAGTCTTGGTCAAAATATTGGAGTGCAAGTGAAGTTTCCACTGCTAGCTTAATCTAACCACTGCTAGTTGTGGGCAATCCACTGCTAGTGCAGTTTTGATGAATCTCGAAACTATAGGGGCTGTTCTGAAACATTATGGTAATAACGTATTTAATCCCTAAATCACTGCCGATCATTTAATTGATCTTTTAAACACTCTCAATTGGCGCTCTACACAAACCCTAACCACTCCCAACTATCATTTTCACCAATCCCACATCTCATTCACTTTCAACTCACAATGGCGACTGAATATTCCACAATCCACAACTTAGTAGCATACCTAGTCAAGAACAACCATTCTGAAGGCTTTCATGACATGATTGATTTCATCAAACATAGTTCCATTCATTATGCATTAACCATTGAACCCATCATTGTTAAATCCTACATTCATAAGTTTTGGTGGACTGCTGAGATTCAAGAAAGGGATGGAGTAGAAGTTGTTAGGGCTATTGCTGATGAGAAGGAGGTTCTGGTCACAGAGGAGGTGATTATAAGTGTATTGAAGCTTCAGGATGCTGAAGGTGTTGTTAATTTGTCCAATGATGAGATTTTTGAAGGTTTAGAGAGAATCGGTTATGAGAGAAGAGGGGATCGTATAAAGTTTCATAAAGGTATGTTTTCTCCCCAATGGAAGTTCTTAATCCATACCTTACTCATGTGTCTAAGCAATAAGACAACTGGATTTGATGAAATTCCCTCTAAGATTGCAACTGCTATCATCTGTCTTTCTCAACAAAGAGATTTCAATTGGTCTAGAATGATTTTTGAGGGTTTTCAGAAGAACATTAAGGAACAGGGAAATACTACCTATATCCTAGGTTTGTTCAGTTTATAGTAGAGAGTCAGATACTAGACCCCATTCCTCATAAGAGAAAGCATGAAGTGCTACATATGATTCCTAAGGTGTTTGCTCATATGAAGAAGAAGAATCAGTATTTTTCAGGGACCATTACACCTTTGTTTCCTCACATAACTTATAGAAGAGGTAAACCCACAACCTAATCTATCCACTGCTGATCCCACTGCTACCACATCACACAACACAACCACTGCTAAACCATTACCCTCTCATACTCAGAAAGAAAGGATTTTGGTTACTAGAAGGAGGAAGAAGGGCACCAAGCTACCTCAGGCTGGTGTTAATGGTGTAGGCAATGAGGCTGTCACAGGTGTGGGGGGTGACATGATTGGAAGGGCTTCCACTACTGACTCATGCTTCGATGCTGAGCAGGGCAGTGGAATCATAAGTAAGACCCAACCTTTGGCAACTCCTAATATGGAGAGTTCTCTTGAGCTCAACACAGGTGGAGGAATCCCCAGCCACCTGGCTAATTTGGGGGACATGGATGTTCAGGCTAGGTCTGATGCCATGTTTACTTCACCCCATGATTCACCTATCGGACCAGTTAACACAGGTTGAAGTGATGAGGGTAGTTTGGGACCACAACATGAATTGACGGGTACTGATTTTATACATGACGACATTTCCAAGGATCCACCTCTCGGACCAGTTGACACAAGTCGAAGTGGTGAGGATACAATGGAACTTTTACTTGAATTGACGGCTAGATGCACTCAAATGGAGTCAAAGATCATTGGTCTTCAGGATTTGGCAACCTCACAGGCTGGAACAATTAGGAGGTTGAAGCACAGGGTGTGTTTTGGAGAAACTCAGGAGACCAGGGATTGCTGCATACAGGAAAGACAAAAAGATGGGCAAGAAGGCTAGCTCCTTAGGGATTCAGAGTTTGGAGGATGCATCTAAACAGGGGCGGAGTAAAAGCATAGATTCAGGGGAGGATTTGAATTTGGATGTGGATTTGGATATGGATAGTACAGATAATGGTAATGATTATATGGTGACTGACAAGGAAGGAAAAGAAGCAGTGATTGAAGAATCCTTGAAATATGTAGTTGAAGAAAAAGAGAAAGAAGTGGTGCAGGCAACAACCACTGCTAATGTTGTTGCATCCACTGCTAGTACAGAAGAAACCACTGCTATATCCACTGCTGCAACTACTTCTGAGGTAATTTTAACCACTGTTACTTTAGAGATTCCCACTGCTATCACAACCACTGCCACTATAATCACAACCACATTAACACCACCACCAAAGACAAAAGAAGCTGAGAAGGAGGTTGCTAGTACATTTCTGAACCTAAAACAATCACTACCTATCCCTGAACCCATCATTGTATGTGTCCCTACTATACTTAAACCAACTGGACCTAAACCTTTGGGAAGTTTGAGAATTGGTGAGCCAGTGCAAAGAATTATGGTCACTAAACCTGATATTGGAAAAGGCAAAGGGATTTTAGAACCAGAAGAAGAAGAGATTGAGTTTGAGAGTAGGGAAGAACATATTGCACAAGATGAAGAGGTTTCTAGAAGGCTACAAGAAAAGTTAAATGCTGAAGATTTAGAATCTAGAGAAAAGGAAAAGAAAGAGCATGAAGAAGCTTCTTTAAAACTGATAGAAGAATGGAGACATGAACAGAGCTATTTTCAAGCTACTGAGAGTATGCAAAAAGAATGGACAAAATTTGAATAGGGACAATTAGACATTGACACAAGGTCTAAGATGCTGGTTGAGAAGATGAGAAAAATGAAAAAAGAAAGAGCATTCAAAGAGTATCAAGCAAAGAAGAATAAACCTCCAACCAAGCAAGAAAGAAGGAATCAGATGATGAAGTTCATCAGACACACGGAAATGAAAACTGAAAACCTGAGGAACTGCACCTATGAGAGGATTGAAGAGCTGTACATCATTTGCAAAAGAAGGTTTGAGTTTATTCCTATGAATTCTGAAAAAGAGGATGAGATGCTCAGGAACAGACAAAAGAGAAAAGAAGCTTTTCAGGAGGAGTCTAGTTCCAAGAAATAGAAGATGGATGATGAGATGAATAAGGAAGAAAGATTGAAACAGTATCTTATGGTGTGTGATAAACCTGAAGAGCCTATCAATCCTACACCTCTAAGATCTGTTCAACCAATTGTAGATTGTCACAGCAAATGATAGAGAAGTTATTGAAATTACAAGAGGAGATGGATGGAAAGATCAACACTTCAATTTTGGGTGTTTGCTGTGGAGTAGTACTAAGATTGATTTAGGACAGCTGTGGAAGGTCATGGATTTTAGATATGGTAAGTTTGGGCCAACATGAACATTAGATAGGTTTGTGTGGACAGCTGTGAAGAACATGTTTCAACCCAATCCAGAAGATAAATTTTGGGAAGATTGTGAGGTTGTAGAATGGATGCTATATCAGCCTTGTAGATTGCATGCTATTCAGACTCCACAGGAGAAGATATTCATGTTCATTGATAAAGACTATCTATTGTCCAAGAATGTAGCAAGGAAAATGTTGGAAGCCAAGCTTGTACCACAGGGTACTAAACCTACAAATCCTATGATTGATCAATTATTTTTGAAGATTGAAAAGATTGCTGATCTACAAGGTCCTCTAGCCATTAGAGGCAAGCCTCAAGGAAGATTGAAAAGAATGACAAATAGATCAAAGGCTGCTGATGAAGAGTCTGGATCTGATAAGGAGAAAGAGGAGGCTGCTGGGTGTTTAGATACATCCTCCAAATGAAGACATTGTGGGCTTAAAAGAAACTTGATGATTTTGGTTGAAAATATTAAGTTTAGGGAAGGATTGTTAGGTTTTTGGTTCTGATAACAGGAATGATACTAAGTATGGAACCACTGCCAGCATTGATGAAACCACGGCTAGAAGGATGAAACCACTGCTCAAGATAGACCACTGCTAGTAGAAGACTGGAACCACGGCTAATACATTGAAGCACTGCTAGTATTGTTTAGGTCGATTTGATTTGTAATATTCTAGAATATCTTGAGTAGGTCGTTTTATATGGAAAGTATACTTATCTTGTAGAATACGTAATGTAGATTGTATAGGACTCCTTAGCCTATAAACGGAGGTCCTAGGTTAGAGTTAGATATACGTATTGGTTATATCTAAGAGTCGATACACTTCAAGGTTGTAAAACCCTAATACTATTCAGAGTATTCGTATAATAATATATTGAGGTGTTTAGTGATAATTATCGTTATTCTTCTTAAGGTTAAACATTAAATTCCGCGTAGTGTTTAACATATTATATTGTTTAAGTCAGCTTCTATATTAGATCGTTTGCTCAACTGGGATCAACAACTAAGGTGTATGGGTGTATTGAAACAATATATTGGGTGAACAAAATGAAAGGAATGGCTCAGACGGGTGTATCTAGGGGTATCTTGCACTAAAGGTGAGTGCAATAAAAGGGTTTAACATGGGGGTTGAGAAGTCGAGGTGACTAATCGATAGACACGCAAAGATAGGCTTGGGTGATAATCCTATAATATTGCCTTCTTAAACTAAATAATCCAAATACATTAAGCTAACTCAATATACCTCGTCTATGGTCTCGAAAAGATGTAAAGGCCAAGTTCTAAAGTTTACAAGCTACCGGCACACTCATAATTTGGTAGATTGGGGGTAAATATTTGGAAACGGATAAGGCTAATCTCACCATATAATATCAAGGGTTATAATGTGCTCGGCTAAGGTCTAATTTAGTTAGGTTAAGAAAAACATGTCAAAATTTTAAAAATGGCATAATTTTTCAAAATAAACTAGAAAAACGAGGGAAAAATAAAGTTCAAGAGATAATTCTACTCCCGTCCCCCCACTTGAAATGTACAAAGTCCCGTTTGTACTAAACGTTAAATAAAGGTGAAGAGAAAGTAGAATTAGAGCGAGAACTTCCCTGAAATTTGCTCTGAAAAAGAAAGAAGGCCTATTAAAAGAATCGTGCCTTCGCATAAGCATCCACGAGCAAAATTTATTCCCTGAAATCACACTACCAACAAGCATAATTCTAAAAAAGAAAAAGAAAAACGAAAAACGAAAAGAAACCTAACTCACTTTCGTATGAATCACGGTTGCATTTAGCGTATGCAACAAGCCTTTTAAACCACTTGGTATCCCAAGTGGACGAGTGTAGTCTCGTGAGGGCTTACAGGTAACATACCCACAAAGTTCATTTAAAAACTAATACAAGGTTATTGTGTTTAAAGAGAAAGAATTAATACAGAGGATAGTTACGTCGTAACTCCTAAAAGGAGTTACGCCGTAATTATTGCAAAACCTGACAAACGCTACTGGAGTGTAGCTACGGCGTAACCATTGCATGGGATTAGCCGTAATTGGTAATGCTTTGGAGGGAACTACTGCAAGAGATGTGTTACGGCGTTCAGGCTGCTGTAGCAAAACATCTCCAATTTCCTGCAAAAATAGTTAAAAACACAAAACCCAACAGAAATGGAAATAAAACAAATAAAAGGGATAATTCGGGTTGTCTCCTGAAAGAGCACTTTTCTTTATTAACGAGTCTTTATGTTAGACTCAAAGCCATGGGGCTTTACGGTGGCCTTCGAACTTGGCCAAGTTCTTCCATATCCTTCATCAAATTATGTCTGACCCAAGCCTCATTTGTAGCGGTGCGGAGATATTCCTTCGTCTCGATCTTCCTAATTTCACAAAACTTTTCTTCCGACCCCAAGTGGTATCTTGTAAACTCATACTTTTCAGCTACAATTGGTGGTGGCTTTTTATACGGAATTCCAAGAAGTTTGCACCTTCTTTGCTCATATGCTTCATCATCGGGGTCAGTTAACCCATCTTCACCTTGTAGCTCAAGCTGGTCCATGATTTCCTTGACGTTATAATCATTGGACTCAGTACCTTTAAACCATTTATTTTCAACTAACTCATCAATATGCCCATGTTTACATTCTTCTCTTGTGTCTTTGTTGTCATCTTTTGTTAAGTCACTCGTATTTTGAGGAGTCTCTTCACATGGGGTATCTTTGTTCATGCAGTCCTTCCAAATTTTATTCTTAGTGGAAGTGTCCACTTTTTCATATTTGATTTTAATCCAATCGTCAAATCTTAATTTGTCTAACCAATGTATCTCAGTTCTTCTATCGTCATTGGTTGAGGTCCACAATAATTTTTTATCTCCTACTCTAACCATACTACTCCCCCCATTACAGTTGTCATCATACGGGTTGCGGGAAGCCCAAAAATCCCTACCAACAGTTTTTATTTTCTCACACCAATGCTTCCGAGCTAAGGTGTTGTCATTATCAATAGTTCCATGATCCGAGATTGAATTTTTCGTTGCTTCATGAATCGCATCATCACCAGAGGTTTCATGGCTAACACTGCGGCTAAGATTAGTCCAGATTCTTCTTTTAGCGTCATTGTCAATTTCTCCATAAACAATCCATACACATGCTTCGAATGTAATGCTTTCATCATTAGTTGAGGACCACAGGTACTTATTGTTTTTTACTCTTTCCTTGTCATTGCCACCATCACAGATGTCCTCATAGGGGTTACATGAAGCCCAAAGATCATACCATCTGTCATTGTCAACAGGAATAGCTTTGTACCAATGGTATTTCAGTTTAGGAAAGTACTTGTAATCAACTTTCTGAATTTCGGGCCAATCGTCTTTAGACTCAAATTCTAGCATTGGATTGTTGTTGTCCCATATCCTTGAGAAGTGGTTGCGACGTAATCAGCCATTGTTGTATCTTTCAACTTCCTTTTCCTGCATATTGCGACTATTAGAAGTACAATGCTTGTGTGTGACGGTGGTGGGAACAACTTTATTTTTTATTTTTTTGATAACACAAACAGTTTCGATAGGGTGAAATTTTCCAACATCATCCATATTTAGGGTAAGTTTTCTATCGTTGATTTTTAATGTTAAGATTTTTTTTGAAAACGTTAATTTTTGCCCGTGCGTTGGGCAGAAGGGGTCTACCCAAAATTAGAGTAATGTCGAGATCTTCTTCCATGTCTAAAATGACAAAATCGACAGGAAGAGTAAAATTATTAATCTTAATGAGCACATTCTCAACTACCCCTAGGTATGCTAACCGTTCTATCTTCCATTTCAATAGTCATGCAAAGGGGTTTGACACGACTAAGATTTAATCTTTTGCACATGGAGAATGGCATGATACTTATACTAGCTCCTAAGTCAGCTAAGGCATTAATATTATGCAAATTATTAATAAAGCAAGGGAGAATGAAACTTCCTGGGTCTTTTTCCTTTAAAGGGACCTGATTTAGGACAACTGGTGAACATCTGGCGTTTAACTTCACTTCATTTTCCATTACAGCTTCACGTTCAGTCTCAGTATGTTGTTCTTCTGTCTGAAAGTTTGTATTGTCATCTTTTCTTACTGCTTGTTCGGAGAAACCCACAACTTCCTCTTCATCGTACCTGAAAGGGGTGTAAAGAGGTTTTCCGTTATTGGAAAATATGGCTTTACAGACACTATCATCACTTGAGCTGTCTTTATGAATTTCATTTGCCCTTATCCCAAGTTTCCTTTCGGTGTTTTCAAAAGCCTCGTGATGAGCAAGGAGGGTGGCTTTTGTTTCTTGAAATTTCTGGAACAACGTGTCCCTGTTGGCCTGTCGCTTGGCATCTTCCTCCAAATATTTATTTATAGATTCTTCAAGTGAAGGTTTTCGTTCCTTGTTGGGGGTCTGGTGTTTCCCGTAGTAGAATTCATCATAACTTTGATGGATGGGTTTCCCTTTTCCGTACTTAACCTTTTCAATTTGGGGATTTATGTTCTCCATAGGGCAATCTCTAGCTAAATGTCCTCCTCCACATGTGTCGCATCCTACTCGAATAGCATGCACATTCTCCTGAAGCTTCTTCATGTTTCTGCCAAGATTTTCTAACTTGCTTGTGATGGCGGCAATACCTTCAGAATTTCTGTCCAGGCTTCTTTGGCTTCCTCCATCATGCCATTTTTGAGAATGATCAGCCAGTTTTGAATGGCTTCAATGGCAAGAGTAGGTGTCATCACTGGAATCGGTCCTTGATAATCCAACATCTGTCTAGTAGTCACGTTGATACCTTTGTAAAAGATATTGACCTTTTGCTGCCTATTTAGGTCATGAGTTGGACACTTGTAGAGGAGATCGTTGTATCTATCCCAGGCTTGATACAATGTCTCATCGTCATCTTGTTTAAAATTATGGAGTTCTGTGAGTTGCCTTGATACTTTTGAAGGTGGACAATATCTTTAAATTAAGTATGTTTTAAAAAGGGCCCACGTATCAATTGCCCCAGCGGGCAATCTATTAACCTATCTTTTTGCAGCTCCAGTAAGCATGATGGGAAAAACTCTGAGCATAACCGCATCCTTCGAGACTCCTGGCGTATTAAACAGGCTAGTAATATATTCCACATTTTCAATGTGTTTGTGAGCATCCTCTGTAATATTTCCAGAAAAAGGATCTGCTCTTAATTCCCTCATGAATTGTGGTCTTATCTCAAAATCAATATCATCCCCAATAATAGGTCTAACTAGCCCCGGACCTTGTTCTTCCCTTGTCAACGCTAAATATTCCTCTAAAGTGAGGTAATCAATGTTAACAACTTCCATGGTACCTGAAACTTGAAAAGAGATTATGAGAAAATGAAAGACCTAACGAAAATCCTAATATAACTCCTCGGCAGCGGCGCCCAAAACTTGATGCAGGTTTTACTGACCAGATTTTAATATTTATAATTGTCTTATTTACATATGGTCTACCTTATGCACTAACCGGCAGTGTACCCGATCGTGTGTACTATAGTAATCGGTAAAACTGAGGTCGTCCCAAGAGCTATGTTAGCGGATTCTAACTAAGTCTAATGTCACTGGTTTTAATATGTTTTAAGATTGAAATGATTAATTAACTAATAAAATAAGAAAATAAAGAAAGCAAATAAAGGCAAGGGTTGAGATCAATAGAGGAGAAGTGTGCTAACCTAGTTACTCATCCTATCAAGTTATGTTCACGTCTAATTACTTTCAATTGCTTCAAGTGGGGGTTTAGGTCGCTAGGACAGCATTTGGTCAGTTCTTCCTAACATATCAGCAAAGGTTTCCACCGGAGATCAAGCTACTACCCTTGAAAGTCCAGTTGTTTTTAGTCCCCTAAGGCAAGTCATTAAGTTCCGCTACATGCAAGATTCATAACAATGAGTGCCCGGGCGCTAGCATCTTAAACACTCATCCCTAACTTCTTAAGTTCATCCAAACGGCGGGTCATCATTTGGTCAGTTTGCACAAGCGAAGAAGGGTCTTCAGTTGGTCAATTCTTACCCTTCCCACTCAGTCTACCTACTTAGGGTCAGTTGGTCAATTCTCCTAAGCAACTAGACACTACCACCATTCAAAACTACCGAAACAAGGGTAGCTACCAACAAACTATGCATGCATACACTAGAAACAATTCTACGGAAGCAATGTAAATGTAAACATAACAATTAAGGAATCATAACTAGGCTAGCACCAGAGGTTCTTAGCCAATCATATTAACTGAAACAATTGATTCAATATTTGACATAATGAAATACATGAATTGAAAGTAAAAGAAATGATAGATCGTTAATGCTTATCGTTAGGGAGCGATTTCTCCCTTGAAGATGGCTCCGTATGCTCCTCAAAATCTGCCTTCAGTCTCCTACCCATGTTCTCTGCTTTGTGTATGGAGTGAATGATGTGAAATGCAGAATTTAGGGCTGGTTGATAAGGATTTAAAAGGTACACTTTTGAGGGGTCATTTAAGCCCTTAATCGACCACTTTTATATCCGTTATTGCTTAATTTCGTTCCTTTTCACCTTTTAGGTCTCTTGAAGGTATAACGCTTGAATGATGCTTATTTGGACGAAAAGGCGTGAATATGTGAAGAAAATGGCTAAAGTCAAGATCAAGACACTCAAGCTACTGGAAGCGAACCCGACGGCGTCACAGATAAAGGGCGACGCCGTCCTTCTAATTGCGACGGCTCAGGAGTGAACTTGCTATTTTGTACCTGACAATGTCAGGCTTTAAAGAGTAGGGCGTCACAACTCAGACGGCCTAGATCCAGATTCAGACGACGTTAGAAGATGAAGCCGGCGGTGTCACAACCACAACGTGACGCCGGCGGCTCACAACCACAACGTGACGCCGTCACAAAGTTGACTTGGTCAAGACGAAACCCTAATGGCGGCGATCCGACGGTGTCACAATTAAAGAGTGACGCCGTCGCAGTTGTAACTCTATATATAGAATTTGAATATTCAGACTTTTAGGGAGGTAGAATTGTGGAGTAAAACCCTAAAATGATTTTGGTTTATCTTGGGCAGTATCTTAGGGTTCTCATACCCTATTTTACATCAAGATAAGTAATTTACTTCATTGATTTCATTATGTCTTCGATTGTATGTGTGTATGCTTGCATGTTTACCATGTCCGGCTAATTTACTTGTGTGTTTGCCTAGATCTATGAAACCTAGTTATTGAATATTGATTGGATGTCTCTTATCTTAATTGTAATTGGCTTAGGATTGCAATAGGCCATCGTTGTGTTTATAATGCTTGAGTAATCTTTGTGAACATTAGTTTATAATCGCCTAGAGTTATTGTAGGCTAAAAATCCAAAGATAACCTTAGAGTTAGTTTATGAATCCTAGAGATTTTGTAGGCAATAACCTTAAGGTATCCTCAAAGAGTTAGGGAAAAAAGCATACCCTACGACCTTAGAAGACACAACACGTTAAGAATAAGGATGTGACAATTCAACCATCAATAAAAGATAACTAAGGAATAATAGTATTGTTAATACATATATCGTCATTAAACGTTATTTATATTTTTGATCTTTATCTAAGTTTTGTTAACGACAAAAGTAAATTTAATTTTTATAAAGCTTAAAGCTTGTCAAGTTTAATAGATATTAAATCAAGCTTTTCAAATAATATCTTCATCACTCAAGCATTTACATTGTGATTAATCGTATTTTAATATGACTCAAAACTAGGGATGAGCATTTCGAACCGAATCCCGGAACCGAACCGGAACCATACCGGTACCGTACCGAAACGGTACTGATTCTTGAAATACGGTACGGTACCGGGACTACAAAATAAGGTGAAAAAAAATCGGGACCATTAATTCGGTACGGGACCGGTACCAAATCGGGAATTCCCGAAAAAAGGCAGGGAAAACCCGATTTCCCGGTACCGGTATCCGAATCCCGTTCGGTACGGTACCGGTACCACTAATTTATGCTCGGGAAAAAATCGGTACCACTAATTCGGTACGGGATCGGTACAGGACCGGTACCGTGCTCATCCCTACTCTAAACCATAATGTATGTTAGTATTTTTAGTTCAAGAATGTTTTAGTTTCTTAAAACAAAACACTACATATGTATTTACATATTTCTAAAAATAGAAAAACAAACACATGACATCATGTAGTGCATCATTGAAATCCTTAGAAGATCTCACTAGATTCTTTGTGTAGATTTAGACTCTACATATCTTACATAATCTTGGATAGATATGGTTGACTTTGGTAAGATTTTGAAATCTTGCTGTCAGACCTCGACGGCACCAAAATAATACACGGGCGGAACCCTTTTAAGGGTTCCGTGGTCCGTGGTGCCTGCTGATCATTTTGGCTATTAAATAGCAAAGCCAAACCAAGTTGTTTTTCATCCCGTTCTATCATATTCGCATACATTCCTTCTCTCTAACATTTCTAACTCAGTTTCATATCATATTAGTGATCTCTTTTGTAGCAAAGAAGATCAAGATACATTCAAGCTTCAACAAGAAGTTGGAAGTCTTGTTTGTTTGTTGTTGTATGATCTTGTGTTGATTCATACATCATTGTTGTACCAAACCATCATAATCTTGTAAGTGTGAGTGGTTAGTATTTTAGTCCTTAAAATACATTGTGTGTGGGAGTGGTTGTACCCTTGAAAAGAACTCGGCATCTAGCTTAGTGTCGGAAATAGTGTCTAAGCGAAGTGTAAAGGTTTCTCCGCCGGTGAAAGGAGCTTGTTGACTAGTGAAGTTAAACTCTCGAGTGTGAGACTCGGGGAGTGGAGTAGGGCAAGGAAAAAGAGTCCTTGTATACCGAACCACTATAAACAACTTGTTGTGGTTTGATTGTTTCTTTCCTTATCTACTCTTTATATATTGTTGATTACTATTCACTAACATATCTAAGATCAATATCAATTGATCTTTCAATAAGTTTCAAAACAAAGTTTTTAATCGGTAAACTATTCAACCCCCCTTCTAGTTTTCCACAAGTATCTAGGTAGACACATTTTTAATCATCATACGAGCACACATCAATTAGACATAGACTACCCCTTAGCTTAGTTAATTAGATAATTAGAATAGTAGAGTAATTAGTAGAAGTACCACCCCCCAAAGCCAATACCCATAGATCGTACCTTTCAATTTTCTAAAGAATATAAAAAAAGGATAAAAAATAATATTCCTCAACCCCAACCTTAGCGTAGTAATTTCTCACTAGCATTCCTATTCCTCTAGAGAACGATATCAATCCCAAGGCTTACCCTGATACTACACTACAACGATTAGGTTCACTACCTAGGTGGTTGAAAAACTTGCTCAAAGAAAAGGAAGTTTCCTTTTACCCCGAACGCGCGTTGTACGCGTATCAAGTTTTTGGCGCCGCTGCCGGGGAATACAATAGCTAGTTAGGAGTCTATCTCGTTTAGGTTCCCTTGCTTGATTCCTATCAAGTAAGTGTTTTTATCATTTTTTAGCTTCCTCATAGTCTATCCCCCTTCTTCGTGACCTTTGTTCGTAATCCCATCACTTTTCATCATGGAAGGTGATAATCAACCACCACTCATCAACCCACCACCAAATGACCCGCCAAGAGGCCGTACTCTTGGTGAATACTCAAAACCAAGCAACCTAGGCTATAGGAACACCATTGAGCTCCCCGATCAAGCTCAAACTACGGCCCTGCAATCCGACACCATCCAGTTGGTGCAAAACGGATGTGCATTCCATGGACTTCGTTCCAAACATCCTAATCAGCATCTTAAGGATTTCTTTAAGATCGTCGATTCCATCGACCTCGATGCTACTACTCGAGAGACCACGCGCTTGCGTCTCTTCCAATTCTCTCTATGGGACCAAGCTAGTAATTGGCTTGAGCGACTTCCTGCCGGCTACATCTCAAGTTGGGATGATCTCACCACTCGTTTCCTTGCCCAATTTTTCCCACCGGGGAGAACTACTAAGCTTAGGAATGAAATCTTGATGTTCCAACAACGTCAAGGTGAATCTCTCTACGAAGCATGGACTCGATTCAAGGACTTGCACCACATAGTCCCTCATCACGACATCGATCTTTGGCTTCAAGTCCAAATCTTTCACGATCACGTCAGTCCCTTCATACGATAAACCATTGATTACGCCGCCGGTGGAAGGCTAAGTAACCTCAATGTTGAAGCATGTTGGGAAGTCATCGAAGACTTAGCATAATATGAAGAAGACGGATGGGAACTTCCAATAATCCAGGAAAACGGGTTAGATTCCCGAGCACAAATGTTTATGAGTATGGAGGCACAAGTGAATGAGTTAATGGAAGTAACCACCCGTGATTATGAGCATGTGAACGCTGTCAAGGAATTTTTGCTCCCAAGAAAATCCCGGCAAGATGAATTCGAGGACATAATGTTGACATTTGTCAACAAGCAAGAAAAGGAAATAAAACGCCTCGAAGCTCAAATGAGGAAAACTCGCGACACTTTCTTGGGGCTGCCTGACAACTTCATTTTGAAACTCCGTGAAGAAATCGCAAAGAATAATGTACCTAAAAAGAGAGAAAAGGTATATGCGATACCAGAGCTCGTTAGAATGATTCCCGAACCCTCTCTAATTCCATTAAGCAGGGCAACCCCCCTCAAGGAATCGCATCCTTGTTTGAATTCTTGCCTCAACGCTCCCTGCATGTTTCCTAAGGACATATTTATTGGAAGGGTGCACGTATCACTTCCCGAATTTCCTAACATAAGGAAACGTTCTTTTGGTTTTAATCCGGGATCGAAGAATCCTCATCCTTGATATTTCGATATTTCTAAAATCCCAGTTGAAAAACAATTTGACATGGGCGTTGCTCACCTTTGTGGAGATTGCAAGTGGATTGACAAAATGAATTTTAAAATAAGAACCAAAATCTTTGTCAAAAATAGTAATCAGATTTTTGATCCGGGCGGATTAATAAAAACAGACTCTTTTGCAAAAATTTGGGCGTGACGCCGTCACACGCAAAGGGTGACGCCGTCACTTAGCGAGATCAGACGCATAAAAACACCAACCATCTCTTTCATTCTCTACCCTACACATTCTATCCGCCCCACACCACACTACTACTTTTTCTCCACATCAAATTCACCATTTTGCTGCGTCAATCGCCACAAGGTAAGTAATATACATTGATCTTTGTCTAGTCAATTGCTCTATTTCGTGCTCAATTTTGATTTCCCCTTTCAATCCTCGAAAATCCCCAATTGATTTGATTAATATTAAATGTCGCCCATGAATCTTGTCAATTAGGCTTAAGATTAGGAGAATAGTAGTGTTATCATGTGGGTTTGATTGTGCAAGAAGCCTAGATGGCTTAGGGACTAAAACCACCTAGCTAATGCACCATTGCTGCTGTAGCAGGGGTGTTTGGGTCAAGGGTTATGGTTAAAAACCTGGATTTTTCCCTCGCAAACGTCGGATTTGAATTTTTCTTGGTGTGACGGCGTCAGGCTTCTGTCGTGACGCCGTCAAAACCTTCTGATGTCGTTCTTAACAGCTTGAATGTTACTCATTTGTTCCCAATCTTTTTGATTTCCTGTTTCAGAAAATGAGCAAGAGAACAAGAAGAACAAAGGGACAATCTTCTGGTACTCAGGAGAACATTGCTGACACTGTCGTTGGATGGGGAGTGTTTGTTGAGGAAGAGTGCCAAACTCGTTACAATAATTTGCTTCATCAATCCATTAACTCAGGGGCTGTTGTGGATTGGGGATTTTTTGAGCAGCATGATCTGGCTAGGGAATTTTGGAACAGTTTTAGGAAAGATAAGTTCACTGATCCCCAGTGGGAAAGGTTGCTTAGGATACGCGAGCCCGTGTATGGCGAGTTGGTGCGTGAGTTTCACGCGTCTTATTCGATGGATATTATTTCGTGTTGGAATAACATTGGGTTTTAGGGGATTCGATTTAGGCTGGGTGGAGAATGGAGGGCTATGTCTGTACTAGAGTTTGGTTGGAGAGTGGGGTTGTATACAGCAAGGGATACTGAGAGCGATGTCTTTAGAGCTAACTTGGGAGCTGGGTTTGCCAATAGGGAGGACATATAGGGAATTCAGTTTTGGAACACGATAGCGAACGGGGAGTATGTTATTGGGAGTACCCTTGCCTCACGGATCCGGGATCCGCGAATAAGGCTCGTGCACCGTTGCATCACTTTCACCATAACTGGGCGCCAGGGAACGGGTCATCATGTCACTTTACCAGATCTATTCTATCTCTACTGCATGTTGGCCGAGGGTGTGCAATGTAACATCCCATTCTGGTTGGCCGAATACTTGAGGACTGCTAGCGGTGTGAGGTATGAGGATAGGGTGTATGGTGGTATGTTTGTCACCCGGTTGGCTCAGTCCCTTGGCATCCTGGTCGGGGAGGTACCCATGTACCTCAATGTTGTGGCAGAGCCGAAGGTCGTCAGAGCTAAGTCCCTAAAGGCTATGGAGGTCATCATGGATTATGGTAGGGGCTACGCATGGTTCCGTGCTCAACCCGCAGTTCAGGATGATGATGATGACGATGATGACGAGCATCCGATGCCAGCATACCAGCAGGGGGATGGAGCAGGAGGCTCCGCTGACACCTATAGGCAAATGTCCAGTGGAGACTGGCAGGCCCACCAGGGAGCGTGGATGGGCCGTATGGACGGCGCAGCAGGATCAGAGGGCCAGCTGGACATATGATAATATCGTCAGACAGATGCAGCATTTGTCCATGCGCGATCATCTTGACCTACACCTACAGATTGACCCATTCCCGGGGCGGGAGGAGGATTACCCGCCTTATGGATACCTGGGTCACCTCCCTCCTGGTTATGACTACCATTATGGACCCCTTCCCCAGTGACTCATGTGTTTATTTGTGGATTGTTTATGGATAATTATGGTTGGTTATGGATTGAAACAATTTTATCTGGGCATGTAATAATTTAGACTATCTTGACTTGGTAATGATGTGGTGATCCTGGAACAATTTGATGTGTATATATTTGTTTGTGGTGTGGTTTATCCAATACTTGTTTGGTTGGATTATTTATTTGTGTGTCATATCTTTTCATTAGTTGTTTATTCTCATGTTTGAATTTGTGAAAATGCTTTATTTTGTCTTTAACCTCGTCTTAATTACATATAAAGGTATTTTACAAAAAGGATAAGTGTAGGGAAGATTACACAAGTTTTTAAAAGAATGTGAACATGAGAATTACGATTATTGAAAAGATATATATGTGTGTTTGTTAGAGTCAAATGCTTGTATCGAGTCATAATAGATGTTTTGCAGGACTTTTTCCAGATTCTAAAGATGTAATTTTTCCAGAAAAATGCAGCAGACCAGTTTCTGTCAAGATAACCTGACGGCGTCAGACTCGCTACCTGACGGCGCCAGGAGGAGCAGAAACCTCTTATCTTACTGATAAGGTTTTAAAAGGTACCATTTTGAGGGGTCGTTTAAGTCCTTATTTGATCACTTTTGTATCCGTTATTGCTTAATATCGTTCCTTTTCACTTTTTAGGTCTCGTGAAGGCAAAATGCTGGAATGGCACTTATTTGGACGAAAAGGCGCGAATATATGAAGAAAATGGCCAAAGTCGAAATCGAGACACTCACAGTTGCTGAAAGTAGAAGGCGACGGCGTCAGGTGCTATTGGCGACGCCGTCCCAAAATTATTGTGACGGGACAGAACCCAAAACTCGTATTTTCAAGAGACGGCGTCTAGTGGTGAAAGAGTAGGCCGTCGCTACTCAGACGGCCTAGATGCAATCCAGACGACGTCAGAAGCTGAAGAGGACGGCGTCACGGACATAAGGTGACGCCGTCGCAAGGTTAACGTGGCCAAGACGAAACCCTAATGGCGGCGACACGAAGGCGTCACTAAACATAAGGTGACGCCGTCGCAATTGTAATCTTATATATAGAATCCGAATTTTTCAGTCTTTGTGTGGAGAGTCTTTGGAGTAAAAACCTAAAACCGAACCTAAGGTATCTTGTACAGTATTTTAGGGTTTTAAACCCTATCTTACATCAAGATAAGTCTTTACTTCATTAATTCAATTATGTCTTTGATTATTTGTGTGTATGCTTGCATGTTCTCCATGTCCGGCTAATTTATTTGTGTGTTTGCTTAGGAAGTATGAAACTTAATTATTGAATATTGATTGGTTGTTTCTTATCTTAGTTGATTAATGATCTAGTAATGCGATAGGTCATTCGTTGTGCACTTAATGCTTGATTCATCTTTGTGAACCTTAGAGTATAATTACCTGAGTAATTGTAGGCTAAACCATCCGAAGAGCGCCTTAGAGTAGGAGTCTATAATCTCTAGTAGGTTTGTAGACAAGACCCTTTGGTAAGTTCAAAGAGTTAGGGAGAAACGCATACCCTACAACTTTAGACACACAACGCAACTAGGAATAAGACGTGACACTCAACCATCAATAGGAGATAATTAAGGAGTAATACAAACTAAGTAAACACATCTTTAAACTATCATACGAGCACACATTAATTAGACATAGACTCCCACAACCTTAGTTTAGATAATTAGATAATAGTAGAGTAATCGATAGAAATACCAACCCCCCAAATCAAATACCCGAGATTCGTACCTTTCCATTTTCATAAAATATAAAAAGATAAAAAATAATCTTCCTCAACCTTAACCTTAGCGTAGTAACTCCCTACTAGCATTCCTATTCCCCTAGAGAACGATATCAATACCCGTGGCTTACCCTAATTACTACACTACAACGATTAGGTTCACTGCCTAGGGTGTTATAAAACTTGCTCGAAGAAAAGGAAGTTCCTTTGACCCCGAACGACGCGTGTAGCGTTATCAAGTTTTTAGCGCCGCTGCCGGGGAATAGAATAGCTAGTTAGTAGTCCACCTCGTTTAGGTTTCTTTGCTTGATTCCTATCAAGTAAACTTTTTTCTCATTTTTAGATTTCTCTTAGTCTATCCCCGTTCTTCGTGACCTTTGTTAGTAATTCCATCACTTTTCATCATGGAAGGTGATAACCCACTACCATTCATCAACCCACCACCAAATGACCCGCCAAGAGCCCGTACTCTTGGTGAATACTCAAGACCAAGCCACTTAGGCTATAGGAACACCATTGAGCTTCCCGACCAAGCCCAAACTACGGCCCTGCGATCCGACACCATCCAGTTGGTGCAAAACGGATGTGCATTCCATGGACTTCGTTCCGAAGATCCAAATCAGCATCTGAGGGATTTCCTCAAAATCGTCGATTCCATCGACCTTGATGCTACTACTCGGGAGACCACGCGCCTGCGTCTCTTCCAATTCTCTCTACGGGACCAAGCTAGTAATTGGCTTGAGCGACTTCCCGCCGGCTCCATCTCAAGTTGGGATGATCTTACTTCTCGCTTCCTTGCTCAATTTTTCCCACCGGGGAGAACCACTAAGCTTAGGAATGACATCTTGATGTTCCAACAACGTCAAGGTGAATCTCTCTACGAAGCATGGACCCGATTCAAGGACTTACTTCATAAAGTCCCTCATCACGGCATTGATCTTTGGCTCCAAGTCCAAATCTTTTATGATCATGTCAACTTCCCCACTAAGCGATCCATTGACCAAGCGGCCGGTGGAAAACTTAGTGATTTCACCGCAGAAGAATCATGGGAAATAATAGAGGACCTCGCCCTCTATGACAACGAAAGTTGGGATGACCCCCGTGAGCTGCCCAAAACCGTCAAGGCAATCTCCTTGCCTCCTCCCGACCGTAGGATGATCGAACTTGAAGATCAAGTTAAATTCCTCATGAGTTCTTACAAAAATCCTAAGTCCTCACGACAAGTGAATCAAATCACTCTACCTTGTGAGTTATGCAGTGGTCCCCATGACACTCGTGATTGCACAAGGCTCTCCGAACAAGCTTTTGCGGACTACGCCTCCATACGTACCGACGGAGCGGGAGAGAAGTGGTACACTTTCAAACCCGAACAAAACAACTTAGGAAACTCATACAACCCCTCATGGAGAAATCACCCTAATCTTAAGTGGAACCAAAACTCAAGCACACCCCAAAGCTCATCTAGTTCGCCTAATAGGTTCAATTCTTCTAATACCGGGAACCCCACTAATCTTGAGGCAATTGCATCTAGATTTTTGTCATCCCAAGAAACTCAATTGAATAAGCTTGAAGCCGATTTTAAGCAAAAACAGAGCGAGATGACAACCAAGCTTGATGCCCTCTTAAAAGCCTTCAATGAGCGGGAAGTTGGAGCACTCCCAAGTGATACCATTAAGAACCCAAAAGTGAATTCGATTGCATCGACTTCATGTTCCAGTTCACCATGGGAGAGTGCACATCCATGCCCCTCTCACCCAACGGTTCACTCGGTAAATGCTATCAAAAAGGGTTCCAAGTCATCCAAGAGATACCAAGGCCCGGCACCTTTGGTAAAGCCTACTCTTGAGAAACCCGTCAGCCAAGAATCCAAACCTAGTTTAGAGGAGGAGTACAAGGAACTCCATCAAGAAAAACCGATTCTTGAAGTCTTAGCTCATGCACCTTATTATAATGCTTTAAAAGAAAAATATGAGTTAGAACTTAGGCTTGGAAAACATGGGTCCGCCTTTGTGCGAAACAACTTACCTAAGAAGTTAGACGATCCCGGGCTATTCACTCTTCCGTGTAGACTTGGAACTTCCAAGCCACTCGATGCTCTAGCCGATTTAGGATCATGCATCAATCTCGTTCCATTGTCCCTTCATAGAAGCCTCAACCTAGGTAAAATTGAACCAACGGAAACTATCTTAGGTCTAGCGGACGGTAGTATAGCACGTCCGGTAGGAATAATAAATGACATGGTAGTACATGTAGGAGAGTTGACTCTTTTGGCCGACTTTCATGTACTAGACATGAATAAGGACCCGACATGCCCATTACTAGTTGGAAGAGAATTTTTAGCTACCGCTAGTGCCATCATCGATTGTAAGATGTCCAAAATAGTAGTAGGAGAGGGGAGTGCTAGATCCGTTTACGATGTTAAAAAGCATACATACTATAAGGATGAGGAAATCCCACATGAGATAGGGTTGGATAGAGAGCCTTCTCGATATGAACCTTGGATTGATAAGAACATCATAGGCCCCCAAAGACCTTTTTATCTAGATAAGGCCTTTGCTAGTGCAGCAACTTTCCAAGAACAAGAAATGGCTAGGGACATAGAAGTGAACCCGTTCGAGGACGCCTTAGTATTTAGGAAGATGACCGAGTTCCTAGGAAGCTTGCCCGTTAACCTTATCATGAATAAGTGGATAGTTGAGAAATCCGAACACATGTGGAATTGGAATAGACCGCCGAGTGATGGTAATGGAAGGTGGCACATTAGGATACAAATCTATGATCCCGATGGTGAGATGTTTGAAAAGGCATATTTAACCGAACGTACTACTAGGAACTTGAATGATAAGTTTGATCCTTACGACATTGTTGAGGATAGACTTACGTATATCGGTACGTAGGAGCACGACTACGAGTCTAGCTACAAGACTCTTTAATAAAGAAAAGCGCTTCGTGGGAGGCAACCCATGCTTAATTGTTTGCTTGTTAGTGTCATATATCTTTTATTAATTGTTTATCCTCATGTTTAAATTTGTAAAAATGCTTTATTTTGTTTTTAACTTCGTCTTAATTGCATATAAAGGTATTTTACATAAGGGATAAGTGTAGGGAGGATTACACACGTTTTCAAAAGAAACGTAAACATGAGAATAATAATTAACTAAAAGATATTTATGTTTGTTTGTTCGAGTCAAATGCTTGTATCGAGTCATAATGGATGTTTTGCAGAAATTTTTCCAGATTCTAAAGATGTAAATTTTCCAGAATTTTTTCCAGAAAATCGCAGACCCGTTTTTGTCAGGATAACCTGACGGCGTCGGGATTGCAACCTGACGGCGTCAGGAAGGAGTAAAAACATCAGATTACTTTTTCTCGTTTTCTGAGCTACTTATAAATTTTTGGAATTTTCCAGGTCTTAATTTTCTTAGAAATTCTGTAAACATCCATTCCACAAGCATTATATCCTAGTTTAAATCGAGTCTTATATATATTATTACCGCCGATTTTACGCGAAGGTTTCGTTTGTTTTCTTCAAGTGTGCAGGTTTAGTTTGTCAAAAAGAAGTTACATAAGATTGGATGGAGCTTTTCACACAATAATTCTTCTTGGAAAAGAGTTTAACCACCACTTTACACGGATCCTACCGAGCTAATCAGGGGAGTACTTGTTTCTTTCGTTTTTAATTACCTTCTTTTATCATAACTTTGATACTTTCGGGGAACATTGGGGACAATGTTCAGTTTAAGTGTAGGGAGGGAAAATAAAACGGGAACTTTGAAACTATGCTTATCCTTGACTATTTGCTTTGTCCAATTGTGATTGTGTAATAAACCATGAGAAAATGTCGGTTAGGGTAATTTTAGCACCAAATTTAAAATTTTTCATAATATATAGGAGTGGGCCATTAGTCTTAACAAAAGCGTCTCACGGATAGGAAGTTGCATGACTAGCACAAAAACCCTTACCACCCAAATTCCACCCAAAATGTGAGGATCGCCCTTAGATTAGTAGGAATTAAAAGCATTCATCTTTAATGCTTAGAGTGTGAACCGGTAGTATATTAGATTCTAGAACTTGTTTTGTGATGCATTCCGAGATCGCAAGTGAGGCTACACTTGTGTAGTTAGGAATAACTAAATGATAAGAGGCATTAGGATAACCCTTGTTTGATACCTGTAATATAATTACTTCTTCCACTTCGGTTGAGTAATTCCCCCACACCCTTTGCGTTGTACTCATCTTTAGTATACGATACCCCTAGTTAACCCCTCAGAGCCTATCCTTTTCGCGGTTCTCGTGATGTTTCGGTTTTTCCGAAATATCAATGAAGAGCATTGTTTACACCCCACCCCCAAATATACACCCAAATCGCTTTAGCCTACCCCTTATGCACTCACTTTTAGTGCAAATATTTGTTATCACCATAAACCCTTAGTTCAATTATCTAGTTGCTTGCATAAGTTGCTAAGTCGAGTCATATCCTTTGTATACAGTTTTGGGATGATTGGGATTCATGGGAAAAGTTAAAGTTTATGAAATGACGGGAAGGGAACATTAAATTCAAATTCCCTTTGTTTGCGTAATAATGTACCCCAAGTGTTTTGATCTTTTCAAATCGGGTCAAATTAGTATTAGAGTAATAAAAACTCAAGTGTAGGGATATGCTTATAAATCCCTAGTATTTTGATGTTATCTTAGAGGATGGTAGAGTAAAAGTGTATGAAAAAAAAAAAAAAAAATAGAAAAAGAGAAAAAAAAAGAAAAAAAATAGAGTGAAAAAAAAAAAAAAAAAAAAAAAAAAAAAAAAAAATACGGGCTACCATCCTACATCTATCCTTTAAATTTATGTTTGTTTATTTCAGTTATCTAGAGTTTAGAAGTGTCGAGTCTTGTCTTAGCAACGCCATTCTTCATATGCCTTTAACATAGAGATTTTTGACTTACCACCACTAAATAGCCTATCCCACCAAACCCTTATTTCCCTACCGTAAGCCTAACGTTACAACCCTTTAAAGACCTCTTTGATAGTCTTTCCTAGGTGCTTACGCCAAAGCGATGGAGGTTTGATCTATTCTCAAGCCTATGGTAATCTATGTACTAGGACCGGTTAATGAGTGTTTATCTTCCATTTCCTATATTGTTATATTTCATTTATACACCCGAGAGAGATGTGAGTATCCAAACACCCCATGTGAGGTGCTAGTATGTAATTTCCGTGCTTGTTATGACTTTTGCGGGGCTTATATGTGTTGTGGACCGTTTTGAATTAATGCCTCATGACCCCTAACTTATAAATTAATTGGCTAAAAGCACATTTGCTTGAGGACAAGCAAATAACAAGTGTAGGGATATTTGATAAGGTTTTAAAAGGTACCATTTTGAGGGGTCGTTTAAGTCCTTATTTGATCACTTTTGTATCCGTTATTGCTTAATATCGTTCCTTTTCACTTTTTAGGTCTCGTGAAGGCAAAATGCTGGAATGGCACTTATTTGGACGAAAAGGCGCGAATATATGAAGAAAATGGCCAAAGTCGAAATCGAGACACTCACAGTTGCTGAAAGTAGAAGGCGACGGCGTCAGGTGCTATTGGCGACGCCGTCCTAAAATTATTGTGACGGGACAGAACCCAAAACTCGTATTTTCAAGAGACGGCGTCTAGTGGTGAAAGAGTAGGCCGTCGCTACTCAGACGGCCTAGATGCAATCCAGACGACGTCAGAAGCTGAAGAGGACGGCGTCACGGACATAAGGTGACGCCGTCGCAAGGTTAACGTGGCCAAGACGAAACCCTAATGGCGGCGACACGACTGTGTCACTAAACATAAGGTGACGTCGTCGCAATTGTAATCTTATATATAGAATCCGAATTTTTCAGTCTTTGTGTGGAGAGTCTTTGGAGTAAAAACCTAAAACCGAACCTAAGGTGTCTTGTACAGTATTTTAGGGTTTTAAACCCTATCTTACATCAAGATAAGTCTTTACTTCATTAATTCAATTATGTCTTTGATTATTTGTGTGTATGCTTGCATGTTCTCCATGTCCGGCTAATTTATTTGTGTGTTTGCTTAGGAAGTATGAAACTTAATTATTGAATATTGATTGGTTGTTTCTTATCTTAGTTGATTAATGATCTAGTAATGCGATAGGTCATTCGTTGTGCACTTAATGCTTGATTCATCTTTGTGAACTTTAGAGTATAATTACCTGAGTAATTGTAGGCTAAACCATCCGAAGAGCGCCTTAGAGTAGGAGTCTATAATCTCTAGTGGGTTTGTAGACAAGACCCTTTGGTAAGTTCGAAGAGTTAGGGAGAAACGCATACCCTACAACTTTAGACACACAACGCAACTAGGAATAAGACGTGACACTCAACCATCAATAGGAGATAATTAATGAGTAATACAAACTAAGTAAACACATCTTTAAACTATCATACGAGCACACATTAATTAGACATAGACTCCCACAACCTTAGTTTAGATAATTAGATAATAGTAGAGTAATCGGTAGAAATACCAACCCCCCAAATCCAATACCCGAGATTCGTACCTTTCCATTTTCATAAAATATAAAAAGATAAAAAATAATCTTCCTCAACCTTAACCTTAGCGTAGTAACTCCCTACTAGCATTCCTATTCCCCTAGAGAACGATATCAATACCCGTGGCTTACCCTAATTACTACACTACAACGATTAGGTTCACTGCCTAGGGTGTTATAAAACTTGCTCGAAGAAAAGGAAGTTCCTTTGACCCCGAACGACGCGTGTAGCGTTATCACTTACTTTCTCTCATTTTCTGTGCTACTTATAAATTTTTGGAATTTATCAGGTCTTAATTTTCCAGAAAATCTATAAACATCCATTCCACAAGCATTATATCCTAGTTTAGTAGAGTCATATATAGTTTTACCGCCGATTTTACGCGAAGGTTTCGTCTATTTTCTTAAAGTGTGCAGGTTTTATTTATCAAGAAGAAGATACATAAGATTGGGACGGAGCTTTTTACGCATACATTCTTCTTGAAGAATAATTTAACCACTACTTCACACGGATCCTACCGAGCTAATCAGGGGAGTATTAGTTTCTTTTGCTTTTAATTACCTTCCATTATCATAACTTTGATACTTTCGGGGAACATTAGGAACAATGTTCAGTTTAAGTGTAGGGAGGGAGAATAAAACGAGAACTTTGAAACTATGCTTATCCTTGCTCATTTGTCTTGTCCCATTTTATTTGTGTAATAAACCATGAGAAATATCGGTTAGAGTAATTTTGGCACCAAATTTAAAAATTTTCATGACATGTAGAAGTGGGCCATTAGTCTTAATAAAGCGTCTCATGGATAGGAAGTTATATGACTAGCACAAAACCCTTTACCACTCAAATTCCACCCCCAAAATGTGAGGTTCGCCCCTAGATTTGTAGGAATTAAAGCATTCATCTTTAATGCTTCGAGAGTGTACTGGTAGTATAATAGATTCTAGAACTTGTTTTGTGATGCATCCCGAGATCGCTAATGTGACTACACTTGTGTAGTTAGGAATAACTAAATGATAAGAGGCATTAGGATAACCCTTGTTTGATACCCGTATTATAATTACTTCTTCCACATTGGTTGAGTAATTCCCCCACACCCTTGCGTTGTACTCATCTTTAGTACACGATACCCCTAGTTAACCCCTCAGAGCCTATCCTTTTCGTTGTTCTCGTGATGTTTCCAGAATATCAATGAAGAGCATTGTTTACAATCCACCCCCAAATGTACACCCAAATCGCCTTAGCCTACCTTGTATGCACTCACTTTTAGTGCATTATTGTTATCATACTAAACTCTTAGTTCAATTATCTAGTTACTTGCATAAGTTGCTAAGTCGAGTCATATCCTTTGTATACAGTTTTGGGATGATTGAGACTCATGGGAAAAGTTAAATTTTATAAAGTGACGGAAAAGAACGTTAAATTCAAATTCCCTTTATTTACGTAATAATGTACTCCAAGTGTTTTGATCTTTTCAAATCGGGTCAAATTAGTGTTAGAAAAACTCAAGTGCAGGGATGTGCCTATAAATCCTTTATATTTTGATGTTATCGTAGAGGATGGTAGAGTAAAAGTGTATGAAAAAAAAATCGAAAAACAAAAGAGTGTTGAAACAAAAAATATATGAAAAAATTGAAAAAAACATACGGGCGACCATCCTACATCTATCTCTATATTTATGTTTATTTGTTTCAAAGTTATCTAGAGTTTAGAGTGTCGAGTCTTGGCTTAGCAACGCCATTCTTCTCATGCTTGTAACATAATGCCACCACTAAATAGCCTATCCAACCAAACCCTTTGTTTCCCTACCGTAAGCCTAACGTTACAACCCTTTAAAAGACCTCTTAGATAGTTTTTCCTAGGTGCTTACGCCAAAGCGATGGAGGTTTGATCTAGTCTTAAGCCTATGGTAATCTATGTACTAGGACCGGTTAATGAGTGTTTATCTTCCATTTCCAATTTGATATATTTCATATACACCCGAGAGATGAGAGTATCCAAACACCACTTGTGAGGTGCTAGTATGTAATTTTCGTGCTTGTTATGACTTTTGCGGGGCTTATACTTGTTGTGAATTGTTCAAAACCAATGCTTCATGCCCCCTAACTTATAAATTAATTGGCCAAAAGCACATTTACTTGAGGACAAGCAAATACCAAGTGTAGGGATATTTGATAAGGATTTAAAAGATACACTTTTGAGGGGTCATTTAAGCCCTTAATCGACCACTTTTATATCCGTTACTGCGTAATTTCGTTCCTTTTCACTTTTTAGGTCTCTTGAAGGCATAATGCTGGAATGATGATTAGTTGGACGAAAAGGCGTGAATATGTGAAGAAAATGGCTAAAGTCAAGATCAAGACACTCAAGCTGCTGGAAGCGAACCCCACGACGTCACAGATAAAGGGCGAAGCCGTCCCTCTAATTGTGACGGCTCAGGAGTGAAATTGCTATTTTGTACCTGACGGCGTCAGGCTTTAAAGAGTAGGGCGTCACAACTCAGACGGCCTAGATCCAGATTCAGACGGCGTCAGAAGATGAAGCCAACGGCGTCACAACCACAATGTGACGCCGTCACAAAGTTGACTTGGTCAAGACGAAACCCTAATGGAGGTGATCCGACGGCGTCACAATTAAATAGTGACGCCGTCTCAGTTGTAACTCTGTATATAGAATTTGAATTTTCAGACTTTTAGGGAGGTAGAATTGTGGAGTAAAACCATAAAACGATTTTGGTTTGTCTTGGGCAGTATCTTAGGGTTCTCATACCCTATTTTACATCAAGATAAGTAATTTACTTCATTGATTTCATTATGTCTTCGATTGTATGTGTGTATGCTTGCATGTTTACCATGTCCGGCTAATTAACTTGTGTGTTTGACTAGATCTATGAAACCTGTTAATACAAATAAGCCGTAAAAACGTTTATTTATATTTTACGATCTTCTAATGTTTTGTTGATAACAAACATAAAATCATTTTAACGAAACAAACAAAATACGTAATTGGTTTGAACTAATAGTTTCTAACACACTTACGTTTTCACATAAAACACTAAAACAAGTATAAGTGATTTTATATTTTAGTATTACATATGTACAACAACTAGTGTTTACATATTTGGGTAAAATATACATATAACTAGTATGTAGTATATTGGGTAATATAAATGGGTAGAAACTTAAGTATCACAACCCATTGACCAAATACATTGAATGTAGTTGGGTACAACCCAAAGTCTATGACCCATGGAGCTTGACCCATAACCCATGGTATTGACCCATACCCATGTGACTAGGTGCATTGCACTCAAAAGATACATTGTATCTAGTAAAAGACCCATGGATCAACCCATGACCCATAACCAAAATACCCATGGGTAAAGAGGAGCGTCCCACGTATCCCTAGCTTTACGCTAGACGAATCCCTTGTGGGAGGGATCCGTGGGATCCGAGGAATAGTAGACATTTTCCTCTATAAATAGTGAGCCATTTCTTCATTGTTTCTTACCCCTTTCTCACATACTTTCCTTTGAGTTAAAAAAATCTCTAACCCAGATCCAAGTGATCTATGTTTGTAGTTTTGTTTTTGTGTGATTCTCTAGGTTCCTCTTAAAGGCGAGATCACCACCTTTGAAGTCAAGCAAGCTCAAGTCCATGAGTTGCCATGCTTCCTCATCATCAAGACTACTGAAGTCTTCTTGTTGATGATTCTTTTATTTCTTCTAATAAGTGTAGTGTTGAAGACATTAGTGAAAGATGTCTCAAGTGTCAAGACGAAAATATTAGTGAAAGGTGTCGATTGTCCGTATTATAGGCATTAGTGAAGGGTGCCTAGAAGTCAAGACACAAGACATTAGTGAAGGGTGTCTTGAAGATCTAGTTAAAGGCATTAGTGAAAGGTGCCTTAGATGTACATTCGATATGGTATGTTTCGATGTACAAGATAGATTAGCATTAGATCCAAGGATATTGATATCCTTGATGATGTTGTAATAAGGAGTTGGTCTCCTTTGGGATTAGTCGTTGGTGTAGTGTTGGGTAGTAGTTCCTCCATTGTAATGGAACTCGGTATCTAGCCTAGTACCGGATAAAGGGTAGGCGACGTTGTGTTAGGTGTGGTTCACCTTGGTGTGAAAGAACCCGGTGGTTAGCCTAGTACCGGAAAAAGAGTAGGCAACGTTGTGAAGGTTTCTCCACCATAAGGAGTTGGTGTCGTGTAGTGATTACGAACTCTCGAGTAGGTGACTCGGGGAGTGGAGTAGGGCAAGGAAGGTGTCCTTGTAGCCGAACCACTATAAATACTCGCGTTGTGGTTTTGTGCTTCTTACTCTTATCTTTTCATTACATACTTCTATATGTTTTTTTATCAACATCCAACACACATCCAAATAGATTGACATAAGTCGATCTAAATAGTTTAAAAGAAAGTTTTAATTGGCAAAACTATTCAACCCCCCATTCTAGTTTTCCACAATTGGCATCAGAGCTTTGTTACCAAGTTTCTTGAAGTATATTGTACTTTAAAAACTTGATACGATCCATGGTTAATTGAAAACTACAAAGAAGGTTTTTTCATAAAAACAAACACCATGTCTTTTAAAACTCTTTGTTTGGATGTTGATTAGATAACAACATTTTTTTTTTTTCTATTTAAATGCACTAATCTTCTTTGTCATGTTGATTAGTCAAAGCTCATACCCACCAAGCTATATGAATCGCTTGGTAACAAGAATACCTTCCCTAAGAAGGTATCTTAAACACAAAGGAGCCGGAATTGTCTAGTGACATTTGTTGTGTCATTTGTAAAGACATTCCTAAGTGCGTTAGAGGTATGATTTTCTACTTATCTCTAAAATGACATTAGATTGATAATTAAGTATGCCTACATAGGTACTTATATGATTATCTTTTGTGCATATACACGCATTACATGTAGCTTCATTAGGAAGCCTTTTTCTCACATACATGTTTTTTTTTTCGTCTAAAGTCGTGGTACATAAAACTTGTGTTTTATTTCATTTAATCCAAAAATCATATCTCTCTAATAATAAAACAAAACACAAATTTCAAAAATTCATCCTTCCCCATAAATAAACCACTCGTCGCTCACTTTATCAAATCCCCACTTTTTTAAATCTTTCATTTTAAAAAAAAATTACCTCTCATTCAAAACTTCATCTTCCTCCCATCTCATCTCATCTCATCTTAAACCAAAACCAAGAAGGTTCATCATCAACATGGTTTACATCACCCTCGTGCTCATCGCCCTAACACTCATCGCACTTGTGTTCCCTAAGATGAAGTTCACATACGGAGACATATACTTTGTGTTGTTAATCTACATTGGGGTTATATACCCAATCCTTTGTATCATTATTAGCATTGAAATGAAATATTACTAATAGTCTAGTTGTCTAGGTTATTATTATCATAATGTGTTTATCATTTCTTTGTGATTTATTTCATTGTATCGTGATACATTAGAAAGCCATGTATGCATGCTAAAAGAAAATGTAGGCTAAAACACATATCTTGGTATAAAACTATAAGATCTAAAAACCTATGTTTTTACCATGAATTATGTCTTTGTTACTCCAGATCCACGGATCCCGAAAGTTAGACTAGCCGAATCCCTTATGAAAGGGAACCGTACATCTGGACTGCAGCTTTTCATGCATAATAAAAACCACTTTCTTTCTAAAAGTAATATTCCACTAGAATGTCAAAACCATAAGTAAGTTAAGTATCATTGTTGTTAAAAACAATTGTTAATAAAAATCTAGTAAAAACGTTAGATAATCATTGGTTGACCACAAACATCACTTTCTATTAACTCGTCGTTTCTATAGGTTCAACTATGACGCATGAATATGAGTTTGATTTTTCACTCACTAGCGTCTACACCCCGAACATCTCCCTTGAGCCCAACACACCTGGCAATCATGTCCGTGGGTTAAATAATCTCTAAAACCGTCACTTCCACGAAGGACGTATTGTAGACACCTCTCTACAATTCGAAGAAGGTATCAATACCTCCTTCCGAGCCATAGGACTAGAATGTCTTCTTGAAATCAACGAGAAGATATGTCCAAGGTTCATCATGGAATTCTTCCGTCAAGTTGAACTCGTTCGTAATGAGGATCGCTCTCTATTTCTTTGGTTTTGGATCAAAAACCAAAAGTTTGTTTTAACTCTTGGGCAATTTGCTCACATCCTTTGGATTCCAAATCATGGACAATGTGCCTTCACCGAAGATTGGTCTCTTGATTCTCTCTTCAACTTTCGTGAAGAAAATAGTCCATATTGTTCACACATACCTTCCCCGGAGGATTTAAATCGCATAATATGCAAACCTCGACGATATTACTCCGATCCAAACATTATTTTTCCACGGGACATCCGAGAAGAGTACAAGCCCCTTGCACTCATCCTACGTGAAAATGTTTGGAGTTTTAGGGGAAATCGAAAAATCCTTCCCGCTTGTTGTGCTCACATAATGTATTATTTGCTAACACAACAACCATACAATCTCGCCTACTTCTTCGCAAGGCGAATTGTAAATCTTCAAGGCTCCAAGAATAAACTCATCCCTTATGGAATGTTCTTGATGCGCCTTTATCATAACGTCATGCATTTTCATCCTCAATTTCAAAGTCCGTCGTACGTACTTGTGAACAAGATGATGGAACCGCTAAACATATCTCTCATGAAGACTTTCTTCATTCTTGATTCCACTAACACTCATCAACCACTTGATGATCCTTCTAGCGAAAATTCTCAAGGAACTTAGTAGTCTTTCAAATAGGATCAATCCTCTTGTACTCATGCTTTATCAATGTAATCCAATTTCCTTCATAAAATAAAACATCTTACATTTGATATCTTAGTGTTAGAACCTCTTAAACTAACCTTGGAATATAATGCATTGTCAAGATTATTGCATACCTTTAGTAAAGGTTCTGCTTAGCAGATAGACGGATCCCAAAGTTTGTGCTAGACGGATCCCTACCCTTAGGGAACCGTGGGATCCGAAAAACAGAAAATGCAATTGCAAACATTGTATTTCAAACATGTCCTTGGAACACCTCACTCTAAGCTAGACATAGTGTCTTAAGGAAAATTAAGTCCTTATCAAGTTAAGTAGATCTTTCCTATTCACACATAACTCACCTAGATCACACTCTAGACGCTTGTAGATCTATCGTTTCACTTAAATCCATTACTCTTCCGCTCTCAAGCTCACACATCATTTCTCACATGATCCCTCATATCTAACTTTGGAAATCTTTTATAACAAAATTGATCATAATCATCCTTACGTCAAAATTGGTTGAAATTGATCAAATTCTAGTTTTTTCATCTTAAGCCTTTAGGATATTCTCCAAAGCATTACTCTAAGTCACTATCTGATCTCTAGGGTCATTTAGCTTCACTTTACACTCTCAAAATCTTTAGTGTCATTCTTGTTCATTCATTGGTACTCATGAAAGTTCCAATTTCTTCCATAAAAGGCAATCATTAGCTACATCACTCATTACCCTCAAGTACTTAAGCACCCCTTCTTTTAAGACACTTAGGAGGACTTAAACACTCAAGATGATATAGATCTTAGACCTTAGAAACATCATTTTTATCCTTTCATAGCTGCTGAGAGCCGGATCCCTAGGATTAGCCTAGACGGATCCCTCTGAGGAGGGAACCGTGGGATCCGGGTGACAGATTATGTCAACTCTAGCTAAAAAAATCATTTCAAGCTCATCTTTCTAACTTAAACACTCCATCTCATCTTAAATGAGTTCCTAGATCAGTACAAACTCTGAAGTTGACTCTTGTGCATGTTAATCATCACATTCTAATGAATTTTAGTGGCTTAAGTCTTGAATGCACTTGCCAAATCTCTTGCTTTATAAACCACATTGTTAGGACTTCTAAAGTCATCATCTTCATCCTCATTTTCAGCACTTAGAAACCTTTGCAAACCACTTGAAATCATCTTATCATGAGGAAAACTCCAAGTAGCAACTCATCCACCAAAGAACCACCCAATAAAATTGCTCGTGTTGTACACGAAATCTCTTTAACCGAATCATCTCCGGTCAAGCCAACAAACGCAAGGATTTATTCTCAACCAATCAAACCAATTCCTAAAAGGATAGTAACCACGAAACTACCTATGCTAAACACCACCATACCTCCTAGGGCAAACAATATCATCTCCACTAAACCATCACCATTGGTTCCTAGAGCTATCTCGTTTACAAACTCCACTATCATCACCACACCTCTAAAATTTAGAGGATTTGCCTCCTATGCCATCCCATCTTCCTCCTCCGGAAACATTCTCCTCATTAGGAGGAATAATGGTACATAATCAAGGTGTTGAGTCAACATTAGCTCCGACCTCCTTTTCGCCGTCACCATCATATAATCCCATTTGGATTATGAGAAATCATCAAAGTCAACCACCCGACCATATGGAAGTTGACACTTCTCTACCACCACCATCATTCTTGGTCGAGCCATCTTTAAATGCGCCTCCACCAATCCCTCCGTCGTTTGAAGCTCCACAAGCCGCTCCACTTGATCCTTCGCATCAAGCAATTTCATTTCTTCCACCACCACTACCTAGCCATGACAAAGATTGTTATCATTGTCAACATGTTGAAAGTTTGATACATGAAGTACAAGAAGACCAACGTTTCATGTTCTATCACCTCCTCGAACGTTTCGACGAGATTAAACCTAAACAAACTTGAGATAGAGGATTTTAGTGGTGTCCTAGTTTCAAGCATTACTTAGATAAGTCTAGTAATTCCAAGTTATGTATCGATCATTTTCTTAGTTTTTAGAGTCATGTATATCATATCTCTAGTTTTATTAAATGAAAATACATGCTACTTGCTATATTTCTGAGTATATGATTATGTTGTATAATACATATCTCACTTTGATATTAACATAATGTGTTATATCACCATTGCTGAAATTGATCATCAGCCAGACGGATCCTTTATATTTGCCTAGATGGATCCCTACAAGGAGGGAACCGTGGGATCCGTGATACAGAAAACTATTTTTCTACTAACTTGGATCATATTTGCAGGAAATTATGCATTATACTTGTTTTCTAACCTTTGTTTTGTAGTTATTCAATTTACACATGAAGAGTTTGACACCCTAAAGCTAGGGGGAGCTTTGTGTCAAAGCAATACATTGCAAAATTACTTGCAATATTAGAATTACATTTCATGACATCCCTTTGCAAAACTGCAATCATAAAGGGGGAGCACATTCGTCACATAGATGAAATATTTTGCAAACTTAGTTGCACATGAACTAGCTTAGTATTATCTTCTTGACGCCCTCACATAGGGATGGACTCGTCAAGGGGGAGTAAAGACGAGATCCTTTCCCGTTACTTGCTCTCTATTTTTTCTTTCTTTCACATGTTTTTCCTAAAACAATGTGTTAGTTTCCTCTCAAAGCTCTTTTTGTTTCGACAAAAAGGGGAAGAAGAAAGTAAAAACTACAAATTCAAACTTTTACGAATTTTAGCTTTTCCTTAAAATAATTTTATGTTTTGTCATCAACAAAAAGGGGGAAATTGTTAATACAAATAAGCCGTAAAAATGTTTATTTATATTTTACGATCTTCTAATGTTTTGTCGATAACAAACGTAAAATCATTTTAACGAAACAAACAAAATACGTAATTAGTTTGAACTAATAGTTTCTAACACACTTACATTTTCACATAAAACACTAAAACAAGTATAAGTGATATTATATTTTAGTATTACATATGTACAACAACTAGTGTTTACATATTTGGGTAAAATATACACATAACTAGTACGTAGTATATTAGGTAATATAAATGGGTAGAAACTTAAGTATCATAACCCATTGACCAAATACATTGAATGTAGTTGGGTACAACCCAAATTCCATGACCCATGGAGCTTGACCCATAACCCATGGTATTGACCCATACCCATGTGACTAGGTGCATTGCACTCAAAAGATACATTGTATCTAGTAAAAGACCCATGGATCAACCCATGACCCATAACCAAAATACCCATGGGTAAAGAGGAGCGTCCCACGGATCCCTAGCTTTACGCTAGACGGATCCCTTGTGGGAGGGATCCGTGGGATCCGGGGAACAGTAGACATTTTCCTCTATAAATAGTGAGCCATTTCTTCATTGTTTCTTACCCCTTTCTCACATACTTTCCTTTGAGTTAAAAACTCTCTAACCCCAGATCCAAGTGATCTATGTTTGTAGTTTTGTTTTTGTGTGATTCTCTAGGTTCCTCTTAAAGGCGAGATCACCACCTTTGAAGTCAAGCAATCTCAAGTCCATGAGTTGCCATACTTCCTCATCATCAAGACTACTGAAGTCTTCTTGTTGATGATTCTTTTCTTTCTTCTAATAAGTGTAGTGTTGAAGACATTAGTGAAAGATGTCTCAAGTGTCAAGACGAAAACATTAGTGAAAGGTGTCGATTGTCCGTATTATAGGCATTAGTGAAGGGTGCCTAGAAGTCAAGACACAAGACATTAGTGAATGGTGTCTTGAAGATCTAGTTAAAGGCAGTAGTGAAAGGTGCCTTAGATGTACATTCGATATGGTATGTTTCTGTTAGGAATTAGAAATTCCAGGTATTAAAGAGTCGGTCACCTCAAGTATATGTAATCGTTAGAAAGCTCGTAGTCGTAGTTCATTTATGTTAAGTAGTATTTAGTTTAGTAACACCGTGGAGGACGGACGGGTCTTTACCCACTGTATGCCTGATCCACAGCCTGTTGTGTGGCGTTTTATTGTAAGACTATAAATACTCTCTACCTTCCAAGGTAGAGAGTTGGAGCTCATAATAAGAATTTTCTTTCTCTAACTAAAGTTCCCTAAACCTCTAACTTTCTCTCTCTAGAATTCCACTTATACGCCTACTTTGTGTTATGGTTTGATGTGTATGTGAAATCCAATATCCTACAATTGGTATCAAGAGCCATGGTTAGATCATATCCTACACATCTTTGGATTTCTAGTGGTTTTTAGGTGGTTTTTGAGTTTGAAAAAGTTTAGTGGTTTTTGCATCATTTGGTTGATTTCTAGTGTTAAAGTTTGGATTTTGATAGTACTTTTGTGTTTAGAATCATCTCAAGTGTTTAAGTTTTGATTTAGAAGGGTTGAATCACAGTGGTTGGGTTGTTTTTGGATTGAAAAGTGGTGTTTATGTGTTTTTCATGCTAGCGACTTGAGCCACGGAAAAGTTTTCTTGGTAGCGACTTGCTTTACAATTTGGTAGCGAGTTGTAGTTGAAAGTCGTAGCGAGTTAGGGTTAGCGACTTGTCTAGTGAGACAAGCCGACAAAAAGTACAGTTAGTGGATTCCCCACTACGAGTAGCGACTTGGTTTAAGTTAGCGACTTAAACCAAAATTGTTAGTGACTTGTACTTTATATTGTTAGCGACTTGGTGTTAGCGAGTTGGTACCTAGCGAGTTGCTATTGAGCGACTTGAATATTTAGCGACTTGGTGCTTAGCGAATTGCTGCCAAAATTTTGTTAGCGACTTGGATTGTAGCGAGTTGTTATTTAACGACTTGGAACTCTAGCGACTTAGCACTTAGCGACTTGGTCCACTGTTTTGTCCTAGCGACTTGGGTGATTTCCTTTGAATACGGTTTTCTCTTGATTCAGTAAAATCCCGTGAAAGAATCTATTTCCCGGTTTAATCATAGAGTTTTAAAATCCCGTTTAATCTGTTAACATGTCTTCCAACGTTCCTACAATCATTTCCACTGTTGCCGAGGACGTTCAAGCTGCTGGCTCAGATACTCGTCCACCCATGCTTGACAGAACTGACTACGACTCTTGGGCTCAACGAATCAGATTGTACTGTCTTGGAAAGGAAAATGGTGTCAACATTCTCAAATCCATTGATGAAGGACCGTATCGGGTTGAGACGACTAGAGACTTAATTGATACAGCTGAAGATGGAACAATGATCTATGGAATTGACAGACCAAAGACATATGATGAGCTCGATGATAAGGAGAAAAAGAGATTCGATGCTGATATCAGGGCTTCTAACATCGTACTTCAAGGTCTTCCAAAAGACATCTACAAGCTGATCAATTACAACACCGAAGCAAAGGCAGTATGGGATAATGTCAAGATGCTTCTTTCAGGTTCTGAATTAACTATGGAAGACAGAGAATCACAACTCTATGATGAATTTGAACACTTCAAGATGAAACCAGATGAGAGTGTTTATGAGTACTATGTGAGATTCCACAAGCTTGTTAATGATATGAGGAACATCAGAATGACTATGCCTAACATTCAGCTGAACTCAAAATTTGTGAACAACATGAATCCCGAATGGCATAAGTTTGTCACTTCTGTGAAGCTCACTAAAGGATTGAAGAATACAAACTATGAGCAACTCTATGCCTTCCTCCTTCAGAATGAGAGACATGATATGTTTGAAAAAAGGATTCTTAATCAGTTCAAAACCAACCAGGGAGAGACAAGCTCTTCAAATGACTCAACTGCCTTCTACTCAAACATCGGAATCACAACCAAAGCCTCACAAGTCATACCCATGGGTAATGGTAATCACAAACTCATTCCTGATCCTATGTTCAAACAAGCTGATGCTGATGCACACGTGGGAAACTTCATTAATCAACTAGCTCTTCTGATTAGTCAAAACATGAACTCTCTTCCACACACCAACAACAATCTCAGAACTGCTTCCAATCCACATAATCAAGCCACTGTCAGAGATGGGAAGGTTATGGTGCAGCCAGTTCAAGAACGACAGTATGAACAAGCAAGAAGTGGAGCTGGTAGAGGTTATGTTGCAAATCAGAACAGAGGAAGGAATGGAAATCAAGGTCAAGCAAAGCCAATCAAATGTTACAATTGTGGAGGTGAGGGACACATTGCAAGGAACTGCACATCACCAAAACGCCCACAGAATGCAGAATACTTCAGGGATAAGATGTTGCTTGTGCAAGCTCAGGATAATGGTGCAACTTTGGATGAAGAGGAACTGTTGTTTTTGGCTGAGGGAAATGCTAAGACATATGATGCAGATGTGGATGAGCAACCAATTCAGGAGATAGGCCATAATCATCAGAATGCCTTTCAAGTAGCTGATTGTGATGCATACGACTCTGACGTTGATGAAGAACCCACTGCACAAACCATCTTCATGGCTAGCATTTCTCCAATGGTCTCTCCTAAAGTCTCTTCATCACCACAATCTCGTCCATCCACAGACAAACTCATCTCTGAGGTATTAAAATTATACGATGAAGTTGATGAGCAAAAGATACACAACGAAGTACAATCAACTGTGTTTATTGAATCAGATATTGAAAATATGGGTAATATCAATGTTGTCCCATATGATCAATATGTGATTCAAAGTGAAAGTGAGATTGTACCAAGTGATGCATCTTCTGCAGTCAATAACTATTATGTTTTTGATGAATTCACTGCATGTGCCCCTGATGATTCTGTAATTTCTGAACTTAATGCCTATAAAGAACGTGTTGCTATTTATGAACAACGTGCAAAGTTTGAGTTGACCACCCGTGAGCAGGAGATGGATGACCAAATGCGTACAACTATTAGAAAAAGTAGGTTTAGAGAAGAAGTATTAAAACAAGAGTTAAACTCCTTACAAGAAAAGCTTTCTAAAACTGCTAAGCAAAAGCAAGAACTTCAAGAAAATGTTAAAATGCTTAAGCAAGAATTCAGTGCTAAGGAATCAAAACTTTTGAATGATTTTTCTAATCTAAAAACCTTGAAAAACAAGATTGAAAATAAGTTGTACGTACAAGGAAATACCATTCAGACTGCTCACTTAATCACTAAGCATAGAGTCTTAAGCGATAAGCATAGCATTTCCCTTGTTGAGGAACCAAATCCAGAGGTCATTAAAAAGGCTAGAAATGCTCATAAGGTTCTTTATGATGGCAATGAAATCCTTAAACCTAGACAGAAACCTAGTTGCGTTGAGTGCACTGAGGAAGATAAGAAATCATATGAAGTCACTAGGGAAAAGATGAACAAGAAATTAGATGATCCTAAATGTAAAGAGAAGAAAATAAAGATCACACCCCATGATTACAAGAAGGAGAATTGGATTTCCTTGAACATGTTTAAGCCTCAGACATTGTTAACACCCGAACAAGTGTTCTGGAAAAAGGATTTAGATAAGCAAAAAGCAGAGAATCTTGTTGTAACGAACCCTCCCTTTAGGAAAATGCCCTCAGCGACTGTGTATTCTCCCAATACACCAATGCATTTAGTTCCTAGGACTATTGCCACTAAAAGCAAGACCTTAATCAGTCAATATGTTATTTTTCAACTATTTGTTGATTTTGAGAAAACTTGTAAGAAAAGGATCACATCCACTGGCATAACTGAAGGGGAAAGGGGTTTTGAGCAAACGAAAGAATGTTATTTAACTGAAGTCATACCTTTCTTTAAACAGCTAAAAGATCATTTTGAAAGTCTTAAAAAAGGAATGAACTTAGACATTAAAGAAATGGAAAAGGAGTTTGATGCAATGATAGTTGAGGTTAGTGACTATGAGCGTGCACTAAAATATAATGAGATTGAGAGGAAGAACTTGCATACATTAAATGAGACTCTTATTACTGAATGTGTTGCTTAGGATGTGTTTTTCACTGCTACAAATTGTTCTATTAATGCTTCCCAATTTCATGAATTATCTGTTGCCCTGAAAGTCTCCCATGATCGTGTCATTGAGCTTGAAAAGACTAATTCTAAACTAACTGAGAAAATTGAACTGGATGATCACGACAATTTGGTTAAACATTTTTCTAAACTAGAGGCTGAGCATTTTAATTTACAACCAAAATATCAACATCTTAAAGAAAATGTCAAAACTTCAAATATCAAGACATCCTCAGATGCTCCAGAGTTTGATGCAGTTTTTCAAATTAACAAACGTGATGAACAGATTCAAGCTCATTGCAACACGATCAGAAAGTTGAAAGCCCAAATCTCGCAATTAAAGGGTCAAAAGAAGAATATGACAGGCTCCCAAATGCCTCCTCCTTTAGATTCTCAGAATTCACAAACGTTTCATCTTCAAAACTTAGTAAATGCATTACAAAAGGAAAACGAAAGTTTTCTAGAAGAAAATGAAAAGGTTAAACGTCATTTCAATGAGTTATTTGAATTAATAAAGGTCACTCGTAACAAAAATAACGAACAAATAGCTTCATTGCAAAAGGAAATTGAGAATCTGAAGAGTCAGGTAAAAGGGAAAATGCCAATGACCAATGGGGAGAATGGTGTATCAAAGGTTCACTCTTGTAATAAATATGCTTTGTCTGTGAAATATGTTCCCCCTCATCTCAGGAATAACAAACTTGCTATTCAAACATATTTCTCATCCCTTAAGGATTGTATAGAATGTCTACATGAGATTGTTGAAGAGGATAAATTAGAGAAACCACTTGACAATGCAATTGGGCATGCATGCTTATATGCCAAACGATCTCAAGAAATTCTAGAATGCTTAATCACAATATGCCCAAAGTCCTTAGGTGAGAGAGTTAATCCTTTGATTCCATGTTCGATGCCTAGTGCCAAGTATGATATTCATTCGATGCCCAATGTTTTGAATGTGAACCTTAGTGTGCCTTTAAGTAGTTCAGATTCCAGATCTATCAATGCTAAGAAAGAGAACTCTAGTGTGCTTTCTAGGAGTACAAATCCCAGCACTTCTAGTGTTAAGAAAGTGAACCTTAGTGTGCCTGCATGTAATTCAGATCCCAGAACATCTAAACAGGAGATGCAAAGAGTAGCAAAACCAACTAATGTTCCCATTCCCTCTACAGGAGTAATCAGTGACATTAAAGCAAGCAAGTCAAAGTCTCAAGACAATACAAGGAAGGACACGACCTCGCAAGCTAAGAATGTGCATTGGAAGAGAGTAGAAGACCTACCTAGGAACTTTAAGTTTGAGCCGAATAAAACGAATCGTGTTGATTCTAGTATTAGCCATAGGCGTACTGTAATTAATTCGAATTCTGATACTATTTGCAAACCTTGTATTGATGTCTGCTTGAATTCTGTTTCTAATCATGAATGTGGTGTTAATGTTTTGCCTAATGATGTTAATTGTCCAGTTAATATTGTTAATGCTAAAAATCATGCTAATAAGGCTAAAAGGCAAAAACGAAAGAAAGTTAGAAAACAGTGGAAACCCACAGGAAGAACATTTAGTAAGATAGGCTATCATTGGATACCTGTTGGTCATAAGACTAATAAGACAATGCCCACTAGAAAATGGATGCCTACTGGTAGAACTATTCCCTTAAGAAGTGAGCACACTTTGAATAGGGCTAATACAGACACTAGTACTGCATCTATTCATAATGATTCCATTGCCTTAATTTCTGATATGAATGCTTCTATTTCTGATGTGGGTGTTCCAACCATTGTTACTAACCAAATGGAACCCATTCTTGCATGGGCATCCCAATTATCCAGTTATCCATTCTTGTATGTGTTCAACTGCAGATCGTTCAAATCGTTCTGTGGTACCTGGACTCAGGCTGTTCCAAGCATATGACTGGCGACCGGTCGCGGCTCATGAACTTCGTGAGCAAATTCATCGGGACAGTTAGATTCGGGAATGATCATTTCGGTGCTATTATGGGTTATGGAGATTATTTTGTTGGCAAAAGTGTTATCTCCAGGGTTTACTATGTAGAAGGTCTTGGTCATAACTTATTCTCTGTTGGTCAATTTTGCGATTCTGATCTAGAAGTAGCCTTCAGAAAACATACCTGTTTCGTTAGAGAACTTGATGGTAAGGAACTTTTAAGAGGTTCACGTGGTTCAAATCTATACACCATCTCTATCGAAGATATGATGAAGTCTTCTCCAATTTGCTTGCTGTCAAAGGCTTCTAAAACAAAGTCATGGTTATGGCATCGTCTTCTCAATCACTTGAACTTCGGCACCATCAATGATCTCTCCAGAAAGGACTTAGTTGTTGGTTTACCTAGACTCAAGTATGAAAAGGATCATCTTTGCTCAGCATGTCAATTAGGAAAAAGCAAGAAGTATGCCCATAAACCCAAACCTACTAACTCTGTCACAGAAGTTCTTCATACAATTCATATGGATTTATGTGGACCAATGAGAGTGCAGAATATCTTTGGGAAGAAATATGTGTTAGTTGTGGTTGATGATTACTCTAGATTCACCTGGGTCAAGTTCTTAAGGACAAAGGATGAAACTCCTGATATCATCATCAAACTCATCAAACAGCTGCAGGTTCGACTTGACAAAACCGTCAGAATTATCCGAACAGACAATGGAACTGAGTTTGTTAACAAACAACTTAGTGAATTTTATGAAAGCGTTGGAATCAGCCATCAAAGAAGTGTTCCACGAACTCCTCAACAGAATGGTGTAGTTGAAAGACGAAATCGAACTCTTGTAGAAGCCGCTAGAACAATGCTGATCTACTCAAAGGTTCCAATGTTTCTCTGGGCTGAAGCTATTGCCACTGCATGCTACACACAAAATCGTTCCCTGATTCACACTGTTCATGGAAAAACTCCATATGAACTTGTCCACAACAGAAAACCTAATCTCTCTTTCCTTCGTGTGTTTGGTTCATTGTGTTATCCAACTAATGAGGGTCAAGACTTAGGCAAACTTAGAGCTAAAGCAGACATTGGAGTATTTGTAGGGTATGCACCAAACAAAAAGGGATACCGAATCTACAACAAAAGAACCCGAAATATCATGGAAACAATTCACGTTACGTTTGATGAGCTGACCGGTCAAATGGCTCCTGGACAATCCAGTTCAGGACCCGCACTTCAAAATAGTCCCATTAGTTCATCCCTTGTACCTAATTCTTCTCCAGCAACTCCATATGTACCTCCATCTGAAGATGATTTAAAGAAATTGTTTGATCCTATGTTTGATGAACTTTATGAGCCAAGTACTAATGAGGTGTCGATTCCTACAACAGAGGCTGCTCATATTCCTGTGATTGAAGTCAATCCTTCAGTCTCAATATCATTAAGTCAAGAAGCGCCTGCTGCTGATCCTTCAGTCTCATCAACAAATCATCATTCTTCAAATGTACATCATGGAACTGTTTCTGGCATCAATGATGAAGTTAATCCCTTTGCTACTCCTGAAGATGCTCCATTTGAAAACATATTTGCTCCTGAATCTTCATCAGAACCATCTTCTTCAGGAGACATCGACTCTGCTACTTCAGTCCCTCAACAACTACCGCATGAACCCCTCAGTAAATGGACTCACGATCATCCATTAGACAACATCATTGGAAATCCCTCTCGTCCAGTATCCACACGGAAACAACTTGCAACCGATGCCTTATGGTGCTTCTTCAACTCCGTACTCTCTAAGATCGAACCTAAAGATGTTAAAATAGCTATGAATGAAGATAGCTGGTTCAATGCCATGCAAGATGAAATTCATGAGTTTGATCGACTTGATGTATGGGAGTTAGTACCTGCTCCAGACTGTGCTATGATTATTGCTCTTGAATGGATCTTCAAAGTGAAACTTGATGAGCATGGTGATGTGTTGAAGAACAAGGCTCGATTAGTTGCTAAAGGATACCGTCAAGAGGAGGGTATTGACTTTGAAGAATCTTTTGCTCCAGTTGCTCGAATCGAGGCAATCAGAATCTTTTTGGCTAATGTTGCTAGTAAAAACATGGTAGTCTATCAAATGGATGTGAAGACGGCATTTCTGAACAGAGATCTTAAAGAAGTCGTCTACGTCAGCCAACCTGAAGGATTTGTGAATCAAGAGCATCCTACTCACGTTTATCGTTTGAAGAAGGCTCTTTACGGTTTAAAGCAAGCTCCAAGGGCATGGTATGATACACTGTCAAAGTTTCTTCTATCCACCGGATTTAGCAAAGGAGCAGTTGATCCAACATTGTTCACCAGGAAGTCAGGAAAACATTTAATTCATGTTCAAATTTATGTTGATGATATCATATTTGCCTCGACTGACCCCAATGAGTGTGACCGTTTTTCAAATGAAATGAGTTCAAAATTTCAAATGTCAATGATGGGACAAATGTCATTTTTCTTGGGATTACAAATTTCACAAAGTCCCGGAGGCATTTTCATAAATCAATCTAAATATGCAACTGAGATCTTAAAGAAATTTGGATTTGATTCAAGTGACCCTGTTGACACTCCCATGATTGATCGAACCAAACTAGATGAGGACCACTCAGGGATCATGATTGACCAAACGAAATATCGTAGTATGATTGGATCCCTGATGTACCTCACTGCTAGTAGACCAGACATCTTGTTCGCTGTTTGCATGTGTGCTAGATACCAGGCTAAGCCTACTAAAAAGCACCTTGAAGCGGTTAAACGGGTCTTTCGGTATCTCCAAGGAACCATCAATATGGGTCTCTGGTACCCGAAGGACACCGGTATGTCACTAATAGCCTATGCAGATGCTGATCATGCAGGGTGTCAAGATACTCGTCGAAGTACATCTGGAGGTGCTCAGTTTTTGGGTGATAAGCTTGTGAGCTGGTCTTCAAAGAAGCAAATGAGTACTTCTATTTCCTCTACAGAGGCTGAATACATAGCCATGTCATCTTGTTGTGCTCAAATCTTATGGATGAGATCTCAATTATCTGACTATGGCTTTGAATTCAACAAAATCCCTCTGTACTGTGATAATAAAAGTGCTATTGCTCTCTCATGCAACAACGTTCAACACTCAAGAGCAAAGCATATCGACATTCGACATCATTTCATTAGGGAACAAGTGGAAAAAGGTGTGGTGGAACTCTATTTTGTGAGGTCTGAATATCAGTTAGCAGACATCTTCACCAAAGCTCTTCCAAGAGAACGTTTTGAGTTTATTCTTCCACGTCTTGGCTTGAAAAACCTTCAACCAGAAACACTCAAACGTCTTCAGGAGGAAGACGAGGAGTAAAGGTCTATCTTCATCTATCTCTTGTATATATCTATTCGAAAAAAAAACAAAATACAAAATTATAAAACCCTCAAAAATCAAATAGAAAAATATAAAACCTTCAAAATCCATAAAAATCTGAAAAATTCGAAAAATCTTCAAAAAATATTGTTAATTTGTTATGTTTTTTTTTCCTTTCTCTTTCCCGGTTCGTCTATATCTACGGTCTTTATGCTGTCATTCAAAGAATGACACGGGACTTTAGATGTTGTTCGAATTCTTATAAAAAAAAAATAAATAAATAAATATATATATATATATATTATTTTGAGAGAAAGAAGAAAAAATGGTTTATTGTCATTTCAGGCAGTAACCCGCTTTTCAAAGAAAGAACAGAGCCATACTTTATCATGTTTTCAAAATTCCATGCTCTGATTCTATAAACATTTATCTGCTGAAAACTAACTGCCTTGAAAAATAACTCAGTCTCTATTTTTGATAATCATCTGGACTTATTTGTCAAAATATCAATCTCTCAATCAACCACCTATGTCATTGATTGAGGGGGAGAATGATTTCAATTAAATTAAAAAGTTATTTGGCATTCAATTGTTTTCAAAAGATATTCATGCATGTTTTATCAATGGAGTTTAAAGTCTTAAAATCCGATCCTTATCAGTTAAAACGCTTTCATAATCAAGTCACAATTCTCCTTAAAAGCTTTCAAAATCAATTTAAATCTATAAGAGATCACAAATCTCAAATGATTTGATAATTGTGATCGGGGGAGAATGTGTGATTTAAATTGGATTTAAACTGATAATTCGGTAAATGGTTTTATAAGGATGTACAAGCTCTCCTTCCCACATGTGACAAACGATTTCAAATTTTCCATTCACATGTTGAGGGGGAGCATCTATCTTAAACCTATGATTTGAAACGTGATCATTTATCTCAATGTGCAGGTTCCCTCTAGTATGTGCAAAACTCTTTTCAAACCTTGAGGCACATATTGAGGGGGAGCAAAATTATGAAAACCTCAACCTTCCCCAAAATACTTTTATCTACTTGATTTGATCAGGGAAGTGAGGTTGATATCTTTTATAAAATGGTAATCAAAGAAGTTAATTCTTCCTCTTGCCTCCGTGTGCAAAACGGTTTCAAACATTTCATGCACATGTTGAGGGGGAGCACTTGTTCTAAAAATATCAAAAACAATTCAGGTACAAAATGCTTTGATAATATATCACAAGTATCTGGATTGATTTTCAAATGGTTTTCAATTGGTTCCAATGGCAGATGAACAATACCAAATAGACCGACCAACTTTACATTATGTATGGTGATATAAGGATGATAAGGTTAGGTATTTGTTCCCATGATCCGCCAGAACCGGAGGGATCTACCCAGGGACAATCCACTAGTTAGTGTAGAAGTCCTTAGGTATGATGATAAAAGGAGAAAAGTGAGATATGGGAAGAGTGCGGACTGAGACAGAGCGAGTACTGGAACAAACCCAACAAGGTTCTTGCTATGAAGTCTCGGTAAGCACTGAAGGGGTTGAAGAATTAAAAAGAATTGAATGAGAAAAGGGTGAAAACAAATAGCCCTCCATATTTTCAACCTTAGGGCAGAAACCGGGTTCAATTCATATGCTACTGATAGTAACATCGGTATTGAAGACAAGACGTCATGGACCCAGTGGCGCACTGCACTAACTTCCCAAGCTACTCAAGTTCCTCTTAAAAGGGCTTGTTTCATTCTCACGGGGAACCTACATAATCTATCGACTTTCTCTTAGAGATTGTTGATATTGAAGAAGGAGACCCTCTCCCTAGTCTCCGGCACAGGATCCAAATATGCACATATTGAGTCTAGAGCCACGAGATCATCAATAAATCTCATTAGGACACTTTCAATGAAGACTCTCTGTTTCACACAATGTGGAAAGAGAGATTATATCCTGAGTCCTACGCATTATCCTTGTGGTATTGCCAGAACATCTGAGTGATGTGTTTACATATTCACAATGAAGATGGAAAGCCTTTTGGAGCCAACATCCAACAAGCTCCTGGTAGGTGGCATGTGAGATCTATCAAAAAGATCAACCATGTGACAACTGAACAGAAACAATGGGGCGATTCAATCTTTTGAATCAATCCTGTTTCAGGTTATGGATTGACGGATACCTTTGAAAAATCTGTCTTTGTGCTTAAAAAACTCTTTTCTTTAGCACATCGACCGTGTACTAATTTTTCAAATCAAAAGGTGTTTTTATGATTGATAATTGATTTTCAATAAAACCTTCGTTGTATTGCAAAAACAATTTCTATTGAGCAATACACGATTGTTTTTCAAATCTCTTTTCATCAATCAGTGGACTTAAATTCGCTGGTTCACTCACTCCGTGTTGTCTTCTTTGAGACGTTCCGGTTTGAGAACAGCTAGAGCAGCTGCGAAACCCTGTCAAGGAAATTCTTCGGAATTATACCTGATCACAGGCAGTACTTGTACTGATCAACGGGGAACCGTGGGCCGTGTACCTCAATTCAACGAAAGTGGTCAAAGACACCTTCGTGCGCTTTATTGCTAACTGTTTTATGCAGGTACGCCCGACGTTTGCAGCTGATCAGAATGATGCGGTCAATCCTTAGCCGCATGCTCACACCACACATTCATCTCAAAAGAAATCATGATCTGTGCTTCAATGACTCTGATATTTTCACTCCATGCTTCTGCTACGCTGCTGCCAATATCATGAATCAACGAAAGCTTCCGCTACTCTGATAAGAAGATATCATGATCCAGAATGTGAGCATGTCGGTCCGAAAGTCACAACATCACATAATACCAACACCACAATGGAGAGATTTTTGTTGCTGATGATCTTAAAAGCTGGCATAATATTATTATCCCGTGGATCAGTAAAAGACCTCCACATGGATTAACCAAACATGCAATGAGCGGAATCAATGACTACGAGCTTCGGAGCAAAGTACTACATCAAGAATGCAAGAACAACTGTTAATGTAATATCTGTTTGTATTCAATGTAATTTTAGTATATATTTGAGGTGACCTCCCTTAGGGGGAGATTGTTAGGAATTAGAAATTCCAGGTATTAAAGAGTCGGTCACCTCAAGTATATGTAATCGTTAGAAAGCTCGTAGTCGTAGTTCATTTATGTTAAGTAGTATTTAGTTTAGTAACACCGTGGAGGACGGACGGGTCTTTACCCACTGTATGCCTGATCCATAACCCGTTGTGTGGCGTTTTATTGTAAGACTATAAATACTCTCTACCTTCCAAGGTAGAGAGTTGGAGCTCATAATAAGAATTTTCTTTCTCTCACTAAAGTTCCCTAAACCTCTAACTTTCTCTCTCTAGAATTCCACTTATATGCCTACTTTGTGTTATGGTTTGATGTGTATGTGAAAACCAATATCCTACAGTTTCGATGTACAAGATAGATTAGCATTAGATCCAAGGATATTGATATCCTTGATGATGTTGTAATAAGGAGTTGGTATCCTTTGGGATTAGTCGTTGGTGTAGTGTTGGGTAGTAGTTCCTCCATTGTAATGGAACTCGGTATCTAGCCTAGTACCGGATAAAGGGTAGGCGACGTTGTGTTAGGTGTGGTTCACCTTGGTGTGAAAGAACCCGGTGGTTAGCCTAGTACCTGAAAAAGAGTAGGCAACGTTGTGAAGGTTTCTCCACCATAAGGAGTTGGTTTCATGTAGTGATTACGAACTCTCGAGTAGGTGACTCGGGGAGTGGAGTAGGGCAAGGAAGGTGTCCTTGTAGCCGAACCACTATAAATACTCGCGTTGTGGTTTTGTGCTTCTTACTCTTATCTTTTCATTACATACTTCTATATGTTTGTTTATCAACATCCAACACACATCCAAATAGATTGACATAAGTCGATCTAAATAGTTTAAAAGAAAGTTTTAATTGACAAAACTATTCAACCCCACTTCTAGTTTTCCACAAAACCTAGTTATTGAATATTGATTGGTTGTCTATTATCTTAATTGTAATTGGCTTAGGATTGCAATAGGCCATCGTTGTATTTATAATGCTTGAGTAATCTTTGTGAACATTAGTTTATAATCGCCTAGAGTTATTGTAGGCTAAAAATCCAAAGATAACCTTAGAGTTAGTTTATGAATCCTAGAGATTTTGTAGGCAATAACCTTAAGGTATCCTCAAAGAGTTAGGGAAAAAAGCATACCCTACGACCTTAGAAGACACAACGCGTTAAGAATAAGGACGTGACAATTCAACCATCAATAAAAGATAACTAGGGAATAATAGTATCTAGGTAGACACATTTTTAATCATCATACGAGCACACATCAATTAGACATAGACTACCCCTTAGCTTAGTTAATTAGATAATTAGAATAGTAGAGTAATTGGTAGAAGTACCACCCCCAAATCCATTACCCCGAGATCGTACCTTTCAATTTTCTAAAAAATATAAAAAAAAAATGATAAAAAAGAATCTTCCTCAACCCCAACCTTAGCGTAGTAATTTCTCACTAGCATTCCTATTCCCCTAGAGAACGATATCAATCCTGAGGCTTACCCTAATACTACACTACAACGATTAGGTTCACTGCCTAGGTTGTTGAAAAACTTGCTCGAAGAAAAGGAAGTTTCCTTTGACCCCTAACGCGCGTTGTACGCGTATCACTGGTATTTATAGGCCATATCTAGTTACGGTGTAACTTAAGTTGAGAGTTACGTCGTAACATCAATATCTTCGTAAATTGCTCTGGAAAAGCTGGTTACGGCGTAACACATGGAATGAGTTACGCCGTATACGTTACAAAATCATGATTACGCCGTAATCGTGGAAAGAGTTACGGCGTAACTTGCATTTTTTAGTATAATAAAAGGTATATCTTTTAAATGACTTCTGATATGCAATTGTGGTCAGCTGATATGGCATTTAGGGTACTTTATTTCAGCAACTTATTATGCTTTTATGAACTATGCATTACTTGATCTTTCAAACTGCATTCATATTAGTTGTAGAGGGGTAATTGAGGAGATAAAAAAATATCCACAAAAGATGGATATAGTGCAATTGATGCCATTCAAAAGTCATAGCTTCTGCTTGATATGGTGCATTTTTTAGTATAATAAAAGGTATATATTTTAAATGACTTATGATATGCAATTGTGGCTAGCTGATATGGCATTTAGGGTGCTTTATTTCACCAACTTATTATGTGTTCATATATTAAGCACTTTTGTGTATTCTGAATAGTCAATGGTCTTTTGGATATTTTATAAGTTTTATGAACTATGCATTATTGATGTTTCTGGATTGCATGTTTATTAGTTAGAACAATCTTGAGATCTATAAATGTTTCACATAAGCATCAAAGATATTATTTGATGTATATGAATTTAAATAATGACAATGATTAACTTTTAACGTTGATATTATATTTCAGGGTAACCGTGTTCACGACATATGTAAGAAAGACCATATTAACAAGTTCCAACTTTTGCTAGATGAAGGCTCATGTTACAGATTTGGTAACTTTGGGGTAGGAGAGAACGGTGGCAACTATCCATTAGTCAATCACCGTTACAAGATGAATCTGTATAAGAACACCGCTGTGACAAAATGCAACAGTATACATTTTAGCGTATTACATTTTTACATTATGGTTTGTATTACATTTTTATGCTTAATAATAAAACTTTAAGTTAGCCGGCCAACGACCGGGCCTTAGGCTATGTCATATAAGTCGTAGTTTTCAATACTTTCCTTTCTAAATGTCATATAAGTCATAATTTCTTTTTTAAATGCATAGCTTGATCATTTTTAAATATTTTAACAATTTTAATATTTTAATATTGACTATTTTTACTTTATATGTAGTATAGATTTGTGAAACTTTTTTTTTTTTAGATATTGGACCATAGTTTCGAGATATCTTAGGAATTTTCTCTATGAAAAATTGTAAGTAGAGACTAATGCTTTATGATGCTGTACATGAAGCAGTAAGAGTTGTACATTCATGTGTCTAGTATTTCAATTCTTTACCATATTCATCCTCCTATTTTTTTGTCTCTAAAACCCTTCATACAAACCTTAAACCCTCTATTAAAATAATGGGTTTTTTGATTCTTGATTATTAACACTTTATCATCCTATCATTATCCTCTTCATTTGACTGTAAGATACCAAACAAAAGACACCCTTTTCATTTTATAAACTAAATATCAAAACCCATTTCTTGAAATTTATAAAAACACCAAGAAACACACATTTTAGTTAAAATTTTGATGAAAGTTTATATTTTTAGGTGAAAATGGAAAAAGGGTCTTTGGGAGAAGGTGCTGAGCATCATGAAGATGAGTTTACAAAGATGATCTTTTCATGGTCTCTTGATGACATTCTTAATGAAGATCTCTACAAGAATAAGGTCTCTTTATTTTTACTACTTTTTGTAGTTTTAGCATTTTGTATACTATTTTCTTGTTATTGGGTTTGTGGCCTAGTGGTTTGAGGTTTCAAAACTCACTAGGCAAACATCCTGGGGTGGCTAGGGAAAGGGGGTTTGAAAACATTCACGCCTAGGCCGCAAACATATGAGTCAAAGATTCGACATCCCCCGGTAAACTGAACACCAAAAGTCTCACCCGTTTATATTGTTGTTGTTTTTCCGTGGGTTTGTTGGAAACTTTAATATTTATTCTTGTTATCAACTATTTCTTTACTTAACGTATGTCATTTGGGGAGTATGAGTTTTTCCAACTGTTGGTTATTGTTTTTTAGCTGTTTTTCGTGCTTATTCTGTAAACTCTTGGTTTATATTAAAAACAAATGATAAATCATATGAAATGAGTTATGTTCATTGTGAGGGTGTTTGGGATTGCTTATTGTCTCTGCTTATCTCTGCTTGGAGTGTTTGGGTAATCGAAACTGCTTCACTTATGTGCTTATTTTTGGATAATCGTGGCTTTTTACCCTTGTATCTAACATAAAACCTTTAAATAGTGATGTTCACTCTACTATTTGAAATGTAATTTAAGATAAACGTAAAACAAGAAAATCCAAACACTATTTCCTCAAGTGTTTATTTTTAGCTTCTTATATGCTTCTGCTTAAAAGCGTAAGCATTTACAGAAAAGAATAAGCAATCCCAAACAACCTTTGTGGAAACCAAAGCTAGTTTATTCATGGGTTATTTCGTATCTATATGTAGAGTGTGTTTGAAATTTATTATTTATGTGGTTATTCTGAAAGCAAATAAGCAAATTTTTAATGTTTCAATGCAACTTTTAACATGGTTTTATTTTTAAGTAAGGGAAAATGATGCCTGCCTTTCCAAGCAGGCAATTGCCTTTAAAGTGGAATTCCCAAACACCCCCTAAGAATATAAAATCCATTAAAGTTTTTGAAGTCAATGTTTGAGCTATTTGACCTTAAAGTCGACGTTTCCACCCTTTATTTTCGACTGCAAGGTTTATCATTGTTTTGTGTTTCATAATTAGTGACATGTAAACATTTTATAAAATTTATGTTATAAAAACAGAAATCATAAATCTGTTAAGACTTGCTCATAGTTAAAACAAAAAGGTCTTGCAGTGACAATTTTCCTTAGTTCTTGTTGTTATATCTGCATAAAAGGATTGAGTTTTACTGTTTGGATAATAATAGCTTGGTTACATTAATATTTCTGACGAATTGATGCATCATTTGTAGGTGGAGAACATACCACTTACTTTTGAGTCTGAAGAACAATATTTTGGTTCTTTTGTTTATCCTTTGTTAGAGGAAACACGCTCCGAGATGGCTTCTTCCATGGAGATCATGCATAGAGCTCCATATGCTGATATGTTATCTTGTAACGAGTCCAAAAGTGGTGAAAATAGGGCCTATGATGTTACTGTTGGTCCTTGGAAAAATCAGTATAGTGGACGTGGTAGAGATGATTACGATACTTTACCTGGTGATCTGCTTCTTTTAGTAGATGGGAAACCGGAATCTGTTTCTGATTTGAAGTGTGAGGGAAGAACATGGGCTCTTTCAGTGGTCAAAAGCAAGGAAGATGATAGCTCATCTATAAGAGTAAAGGCATCACAACCAATTGAATTCCAAGACGGGATGTTTGCAGTTTTTTTGATGAATGTAACAAGTCACAGAAGAATATGGAATTCATTGCACGTGCATAGAAATCTTGATATCATCAAAGAGGTTCTTTACTCTGACTTTAAGGTGAGAAACAAGTTAAATAGGATTTTCTTTTGTTTAGTAAAATTATTGGTTTTAATTATGAATATGTTGTTTACAGGTTAAGGAGAAGTGCAATATCTGCTCTTTTGGTTATGGCAATATTTTATTTCCAAAAGTTGATCCACTTCTTTTGCTTAATCTGAATGCATCCCAGAAGACAGCAGTTATGGCGGCGCTTTGTAAAATGCAGTGTTGTCATACTTCATCCGTGGAACAAATATGGGGACCACCCGGAACGGGGAAAACATTGACAGTTAGTGTCTTGCTTTTCATCCTTTTGCAAATGAAGCAAAGGACTCTTACGTGTGCTCCCACCAATGTGGCTATACTACAATTAGTCTCACGCATGCTAAGCTTGGTAAGAGAATCATCTAAAACTACAATTGCAAGTGGTGATTCTTTCTGTTCAGTTGGAGGTTTGCTCTTGTTTGGCAGCAAGGAGAGATTAGAAGTTAGTACTGACATTGAAGAAATCCATCTCGAGCATCGGGTAAAGAGGATAGCCGAATGCCTAGGGCCAGTGACTGGTTGGAAGCATTGCATAAGATCTATGGTTGATTTATTGGAAAATTGTGTTCCAGAATATTATAGTTTTATAGAAAATGAATTCCTGAAAGAAAAGCAACTTAGAAATGAGAATGAAGATAAAAGAACAATGTTGGAAATCAAATCATTTAGGGATTTTGTGCAAGACCGATTCAGTTCTCTTGCACCGCCACTCAGAAGGTGCATGCTTACATTTTGTACTCATATCCCGAGAAGTTTCATGGGGGAATCAAATTTCCACAATATGATATCTCTTTTGGATTATGTAAGTTCTTTGGAATCATTGCTGTTTCAAAAGAATCTGGTTTCCGAAGAACTTGAAGATTTCTTCAATTCCAAACCATTGCAAGATGATTTTGTTAAGTCAGAGAATGCGTCGTCCATCGATTTTGTTAGATCCATGTCTTTATCTGTTCTAAGAACTCTTCAAATATCTCTTCAACAACTCACTCTTCCATGTTTTTCAAACAAATATGCAATAACTCAATTTTGTTTCGAAAGAGCTTCTGTTATATTTTGCACAACTTCAAGTTCCTACAAGTTGCATGCTGTCAATATGGAGCCTTTGAATATATTGGTTATAGACGAAGCTGCTCAATTGAAGGAGGCAGAGTCCATCATCCCCCTTCAACTTCCGGGAATGAAGCACGCCATTCTTATTGGAGATGATCGCCAGTTACCTGCAATGGTGAATAGCAATGTAAGTCTATACTTATCTATGTATCTTCTTTTGGTTTTAAGCTATATTTGATAGCCTGAAATCTGAATGTTGGTGGACAGGTTTGTTTTGAATCTGGCTTTGGAAGAAGCTTGTTTGACCGATTAAGTTTTTTGGGTCATTCTAAGCATCTTCTCAACGTTCAATACAGAATGCATCCTTCAATCAGTTGCTTCCCAAATTTGAAGTTTTATCAAAATCAAATCCTAGATGCACAAAACGTGTTATCTAAAAGTTATGAAAAAAGGTATCTTTCGGGACCAATGTTCGGCTCCTATTCCTTTATAAATGTCGTTGGTGGGAAAGAAGAAAAGGACGATGATGGAAGAAGCCTAAGAAATATGGTTGAGGTGGCTATTGTAATTAAAATTGTGAAAAATCTCTATAGAGGTGTGCATATTGATTATGTCATTTCTAAATATAGTATTTGTATCTTTGTGGTCAATGTTTACTTAACCTTTCCTGTCACTTTTACAGCATGGCAGGACTCGCAAAAGAAGCTTACTATTGGTGTTATATCTCCCTATGCTGCCCAAGTCGTTTCGATACAAGAAAAACTTGCTCACAAGTATCGGAAACTTGATGGATTTTCAGTAAAGGTGAAATCGGTTGACGGGTTTCAGGGAGGAGAAGAGGATATTATTATTTTGTCAACAGTAAGATCTAATATCCATGGGTCTCTTGGCTTCATATCTAGTCCTCAAAGGACTAATGTTGCCTTGACAAGAGCACGGTATGCTATCCTCTCCCTTAGTTTACAGTTGATGTTTATACATACTTTCTAATTATAAGAAGTTTAATATTGCCTTCCGTTATTACTGTAGACATTGTCTTTGGATATTGGGGAATGAAAGAACCCTGACTAATAGTGAGTCCATATGGAAAGATTTAGTCTCTGATGCAAGGAGTCGACATTGTTTCTTTGATGTTGATGCTGATGAATGCTTGAAGATGACAATAATAGGAGCAAAGAAGGAGTTAGAACAACTTGATGACTTGGTTAATGGGAATAGTGTACTATTTAAACATGCAAAATGGAAGGTGTGTGATTATTTTGCCAAATTACATTATTATGCAGTATTCGACTATGTTCTTCATGTTTGTCCGACTATATGCTATCAGGTTCTCGTCAGTGACGATTTCAGAAGGTTGTTTGGAAAGTTGACGGGTTCTCGCTTGAAGAAGCAGGTTTTAAACCTATTACTAAAACTTTCTAGTGGCTGGCGGCCCAAGAACAGAAGTGTAGACTTCTGTTGTGAAAATTCTTCACAAATCTTGAAACAATTTAAGGTTGAAGGAATCTATGTGATTTGCACTATTGACATCATCAAGGAAGTCAAATATACACAAGTGTTGAAGGTTTGGAATATATTACCCTTAGAGGAGATTCTAGAACTCACAAAACGACTTGAGAGCATATGTTCTGCTTACTCAGATGATTATATTAATCGGTGCAATGAAAAATGTTTAGAGGGGTATGCTCATTTGTTGTCTAGTGAATTTGAACTCTTAAAGTAGTGATTATATATGCTAATTCCATTTTCTTTATTTTATCCAGAAACTTGGAAGTTCCTAGGAGTTGGCCGGCATCCCAAAATATTATCCGATTTCAAAATTTAAGTGCCTGTGAAGACGAAAGTGAAGCAAGCGTGAATCCTGGTAATGCTAGAAATTATGTTGAAAACTCAAAAGTCAGTGAAAGCTTATTGCTTATGAAGTTCTACTCATTGTCACGTGGGGTTGTGAGCCATTTGCTTTCTGGTGATGAAGTTGATCTACCCTTGCAAGTCACTGATGAACAGATGGACATAATTCTATCTCCCAAAAGTTCATTTATCATTGGACGATCAGGAACCGGAAAAACCACCACTGTGACAATGAAGTTGCTCCAACACGAAAACAAATTTCGCATTGCATCTGATGGGATTTATGAAGCAGAAAGCAGCCGTATTAGAGATGATGATCCTGAAATTAGCAAACCGAGTGTTCTTCACCAGCTTTTTGTGACAGTAAGCCCAAAATTATGTTATGCTGTGAAACAAAATGTTTCCCATCTAACAAGGTGCGCAAATTCTCATTTTTTTCTCTTTTTTCCATCTTTTTGGTCTTGTTCTGACTTCAATAATTAATGTTTTTGACAGTATTTCAAGTAATGGTAGTTCATCAGCAGATATTTATCTTGATAATAGGGACGTTATTCCATCAGAATTCAACGATATTCCTGACACATTTATTAACATCCCGGTGAAATATTACCCTCTGGTTATAACATTTCAAAAGTTTCTAATGATGTTGGATGGTACATTGGGAAATTCGTTCTTCGATAGATATCTTAAGGCAAGAGAAGGATCTCATGGTAACCATATAAGCTCAAGATCTGTTACATTGCAAGCTTTTATAAGATTAAGGGAGGTAACGTTTGACAGATTTTGTTCACTTTACTGGCCCCACCTCAATACAAATCTTACAAAGAAGCTTGATAGCTCTAGAGTGTTCACCGAAATTATTTCTCATATAAAAGGAGGCCTGAAATCAGGGGAATGCAGTGATGGAAAATTGAGTTATGAGGGTTACTGTTTACTGGCCGAAAGTCGTTCTTCCACTTTAAGTAAAGAGAAAAGAGAGATTGTGTACACCCTCTTTGAAACCTATGAGAAGATGAAAAGTGAGAGGGGAGAATTCGATTTAGGTGATCTAGTTAATGACATTCATCACCGGCTTAAAAATAGGAACTATGAAGGTGACCAAATGGATTTTGTTTATATTGATGAGGTGCAAGATCTTAGTATGAGGCAGATTTCTCTTTTTAAATATATTTGCCAAAATGTTGAAGAAGGCTTTATGTTTGCGGGTGACACTGCACAGACCATTGCAAGAGGGATTGATTTTAGATTTCAAGATATACGATCCCTTTTTTATAAAGAGTTCCTAAGCACCAGAACATCTGAGGAACAGCACAAAGGTCATGTATCCAAGATAAAACAATTAAAAGAGAATTTCAGAACACATGATGGTGTGCTTGATTTAGCTCAGAGTGTCATTGACATTTTGTACCATTACTATATTCACTCAGTTGACAAGTTAGAGCCTGAAATTAGTCTTATATCTGGTGAAGCTCCTGTTTTACTAGAGTCTGGTGACGATGAAAACGCAATTGTGACTATTTTTGGTGGCAGTGGCAGTGGAAGCGGTGAAGAAATTGCAGGGTTTGGGGCAGAACAAGTGATATTGGTACGTGATGATCACGCGAAAACGGAAGTTTGTGAATTTGTTGGAACGAATGCACTTGTTCTTACTATAGTGGAGTGCAAAGGCCTTGAGTTTCATGTAAGATCCTTAAATCATTTTTGTAATAAAGATTCGTCACAAAATGATTATTAACAAACTTTTTTCTGTATTAGGATGTATTGCTGTACAACTTTTTTGGGACATCCCCTTTGAAAGATCAGTGGAGAGTTATATACGGATACATGAAGAAGTATGGTTGGCTCGAAGACAAGCTTCCTCAATCTTTTCCGGCATTCAATGAGGCAAGACATAGTGTTTTGTGTTCTGAATTGAAACAATTGTACGTGGCCATAACTCGAACTAGACAAAGGCTATGGATATGTGAGAACAAAGAGAAGCTCTCTAAACCTATGTTTGATTATTGGAAAAAGAGGGGACTTGTTCAGGTTAAAAAACTGGATGATTCAGTGGCTCTGGCTATGCGGGTTGCTAGCAGCCCTCAGGAGTGGCGCGAACGTGGAAAAAAGGTTACTATTTATATATTATAGTTTTAATTTTTCTGTGATTGCTACCTTATTTAACATCACTATCGTATGGTTTTCAGTTTTTTTATGGGAACAATTTTGTGATGGCAACTTTGTGTTTTGAGAGAGCCAGAGACACAATGTGGGAAAAACTGGCCAAAGCTTCTGGTCTTAGAGCATCTGCTTATCAAATGCGGGGAACAAATCATGAAGCTTTTGAGGGTTATCTTAGGGAAGCAGCACTGATGTTCGAGTCTATTGGCAAACTTGAGCTTTCTGCTACATGTTATTGTGATTTGGGGGAGTATGAAAGAGCTGGTAAACGCTTTTTGTTATATAAATACCGGTCTGTAGAATTATTGAATAGTTGCTTGCGCTAGTTTAGTTTGTATTCTTTCAACAACTCCATTGTAGACAAGTCAGTTAATTTTGTTAGAGTAGGTTTTTAAAGGTTAGTTAGCTTTCTTTACCGTATATAGAAAATTTCTTTAATCATAAAGACCTGTCTAATCAACATTTGGAATGTTAGTATTATCATTTGAACTGTTCACAGTTTCTCTCAAATTAATGGATTTAATAAATGAAATCAACTAAAAGGGGTCAACTGGTTGATAGCCTCGAAACCATTTTTTTAATACATACAAACTCATAAAAATAAGTGTGGAAAAATCTATTTTGAACTTTATTTATTTCTGCAGGAAAAATCTATATGCATAAGTGTGAAAAGTTTGATGCAGCAGCGGAGTGTTTCACTGTAGCAGGGTGTTATAGTGAAGCCGCAGAAGCCTACGCCAAAGGAGATCAGTTCTCCAATTGTCTATCAGTTTGCAAAAGAGGTGAACTTTTTGATAAAGGGTTGCAGTATATAAACTACTGGAAAGAACATGTTATTTTTGAAAGTAAAGAATTAGAAGAAGTTGAGCAAGAATTTTTGGAGAGTTGTGCTCTTGATTTTCATGAATATAAGGATTCTGGATCCATGATGAAGTTTGTCGGAGCATTTCGTTCTATGGAATCTAGACGTATGTTCTTGAGGTCGTTAGGCTGTCTTGATGAACTTTTGTTGTTGGAAGAAGAATCAGGTCATTTTCTTGAAGCTGCTGAGTTGGCGAGTACATGGGGTGATTCTCTAAAAGAGGCCGATCTTTTGGAGAAGGCTGGACATTTCAAGGAGGCTAGTCTTTTGTTACTTTGGTATGTGTTTTATAGCTCGTTATGGGGAAACCGAAACAGAGGTTGGCCACCGAGGGAGTTTGCTCAAAAGGAAGAACTCTGTAATAAAGTAAAGTTGCTTGCAAAAATGGAATCGGACGTTATGTATGATTTTGTTTGTAGTGAACTTAATACACCCTTTGATCAGCACAACAGTTTGCCTGAGTTTAAGGAAGATTTGTACGTTTCTCAGAAAAATAGCAGTCTAAGGGGAGAAATCTTGTTGATTAGAAAAATCTTAGATACGCATCTTCAAATGAATTCCTCAAGTTATGATTGGGAGGATAATTTACCAGTGGATATGTTTAAGCACTGTGAAGAGAAGATGTTTCAGAACCAAGTTTCTGTTAGAACTCTTATTTTCTACTGGAATCTGTGGAAGAAGCATATCCTGAATATCTTCAGAAGTATTGAAAGTCCCGAAAATGAAGAACTACTAAAACCCACGGCGCATGCTGATTTTGGTTTATATTATTTTGGGGTGAGGAAACAGTCTCTAAATGGAACCACAGTGTACTTGTCACTCAATAAGGATGCTGATTGGATAAGAAACACTGATAACAAGGGTCTTCATTGGGACGAGAAGTGTAGACATTTGGATGGCAGGGAGTTGGTGTTTGCTATTCGGTCTTATTGGCAGTCCGAGTTACTTTCCGTGGGTATAAAGGTACTTCAAACTCTTGAGGCCCTCCATAAGTCAAAGTCAAACGGTTCTGCATTTCACCAAAGCACATCTCTCCTACACATTTTTGAGGTCTCCAAGTTTCTTTTAGACTTTCAGTGTCATAACCTCACAAATCCTTATAAAAAGAGGTTGCAGTATTTCCTTGGAATTTCATTGAGTTACCTTGATATTGTGTTTCCATTAGACTGGCGGAAATCAGTTGGCGAGGACTTGGTTTCCCTAAGGGAGACTGATCTTTCGGTGAAATTACTTGAGGAGATTATTCTTCAAACTGTTGACATCAAGGGTCTGGAGAGGGTGATTATAATATGTCTATGTTCAAGTTTATCAGTAGCAGTTTACGAGAATCTCATTAATAAACTAAAAAGCAAACCTCAGTGGAAATCATTTGTTATGAAATTTAGGGATGGTGGGTTGAAAGATGTTTTGGTTGCTCCAATACTTCAACGTGCTTTGGAAGATAACTTTAGAGTTCCCTACAGTTTCCTATCACCTCACAGTTTTGGGTATCTATTGGACCGTCTTCTTTTAATGCAGACTTTTACTTCAGAAAATTCTTACACGACAAGATCTTCTTTTGTGGGATCACTTACACATATTCACACTGCTTCAACTTCTATTGGCCAGTCTTCATTAAATCTAAGCTTTTTTGTGGATAGAATCGACAATATTATCTGGAAAAGTGAAGTGAGTCTGGCATGGATTCACAAATCGAAGATTGATATCTCTTATTTTCCACTGTTTGTATTAAAGATGGTTATGATAATGTCCTTAATATGTTTGAAAGCACCAACTTATTCTCCTAAGCTACTTAAGTATCTGTCAGGTTACGACAGTATTGCTTATTTTCTTCCTAAGAAGTTTGTCTCTAGTCTTCTAAGGAAAAGGAAAAATCAAAAACTGAACTTGGATCCAGAAGTTGTTGCAGAAGCGTTTTCTAGCATAGATGATCCTCTCCTGATTGTTAGATCGGAAAATGCGCGTCCTAAAATCAATGCTCCTTGTGCTATATTTGTTGACCTTGAGAAATCTAAAGAGGAGATAATGAGCATTTTGTTTCCAAGGAAAAATACACATAAAGTCCAGACGTCATCGAATAATGTTAACACTGGAACAAGTCTTGATGTATCATCTTCAGAAACGTTACTAGATACAAACATTATGAATCGTGTGGAACTGCAAATGAATTGGAATGTTGTAGAGGAGATTTCTGAGGTTCTTAAAAAGAAGGGAGTGGCACTAAACAAATTATCTGCTGCAACTATGATTAAGGTAATATACATCATTGTGTTTGGAATGCCTGATTTCTGTTAATGCTATCGACATGATTATAAGTTTGACGGCTTCTGATTTATCTGCTTTCTTGCCAGAATGAAGTTGACATAAATAGGGGCAAATTACTTATTGCCTTCGCGGCTCAAATGTCTTGTTCTTGTGAAGATGGAAGACTTGTAGTTTATGCAATTGAACAACTGAAGTTGCTTGCTTATGCGTTTGACCCAAGGTTAGACATGCACTATTTTATTGTAAATTCTGAAGTGGGTTTTATTCTTCAACCCGATATAAACTGGAATCCATGTTAAGATTTTATTTTATTTTATTTTTGTGTTCGGATCATTTTTCAGTCGAATAGAATTGGAGCATTCAGGTGTATGGAAGAGTGTGAGTTGTGCTGTGAAGGGGCTACAAAGTGAAAGGCGAAAGATAGATAATTTCTTGAAGCGTTCTGTTATGATTCAGGCATCAAAGGTTGAACAAACAGGTGATGACGATTCAGTGTTGTTAGAAAATCTAAGCGATTGTGGTAATACTCGGGATGGAATCAAGAAAGGGAAAGATAACAGCAAGGGGAAGAAGAGTAAAAAGAGCAAAGGTAAAAAGAAATGAAGCTTATAACATGCATGCAGAAAAGAATAAAGGGATGTGGTTAAATAGTATGGTTTTCTTTTCTGCATATCCAGAAATGATTACGAATTTTATGTCCATGATTAGTAGTTTTTCAAATAGTACAGATGTTTTTTTGCTGGTTTGAGAATCCTGGTTATGTAAGATTTTTGGTAGACGTTTAAAGGATGGTCATGTATGTTCAATCATCTAGACAACTCTCTAACTGATAGGCACTGAATCGAAGATGGGACTTGTTAAAAAAAACTTGCATCTGAAGTTTACTATTGAGATGCTTATTGTTTAGCGATTGATTTCTTGTTTCACTTTTATAGCCTGCCATAACTAAGATTTCTAGAGCTTAATAATACTAGGATGAACATGTTCATGATAATGTTATGGTACTTTATTACGGAACAGTTGTATCACGTTAATGTTATGGTACATTGTTTAAAAACTTGCATCTGAACTTTGTTCCAATAGAAGTGTGCAATCAGTGAACACGCAGTTATAACAAAATGAAAATAAATGCAAACACATAGAATGAGAAACTACATGGATAAAAGGTGACCCAAAAAGATTAAATATTTTAAATTGGAAAACAAAATAGTGAATGAAATTTTATCTGGGTTTGTTTTGTATCAAGACTTTGTGGGCGTGACTTTGTTTTCACAACTTCTCCAGCCCAAGCTATAAAGTTTAAAAATGTTTTATACAAATTTAGCCCATTTTGTAAGCATTTGGTGGAGGCCCAAGTGTATATCGTTGAATGACAACCCTTTTCGTTAGTACCCAATAGATTTCACGTAATAGAAATATGTGGTTAGAGAACTTAAGAAAATTATTCAAATACTTCAAACCAGGTTTTGACCGAGTCTCAAATTTTAACTAAAGTTTTGACCAAATATGATTTGAGTTTTGACCTTATAGTGAGTAATCACAATTAATTGATCATTGACTTTGTAGCCAGTATTCGTTGACTACTTGACCTTGTAGCTCTTGTTTTACGACACATGCATATAGGTTACTTTATTGATTAATAAAAGAGAAATGATTGGGAGACCTAAAAGTTATGCCTAATTTTGTGACTAAATATGTGTTGCAACAATTCATTGGTTGCATTAACCGGACCCACTCATTCACAATCCAATTAAGTAATGACACATAAGTTAGTCACAAAATTAGTCATGCCTTTTAGGTCTCCCAATCTTTTTCCTTAATAAAAAAAATCAAATTATGGTTGTCAAGCTTTATAGTACAAGCTTCTATCAGTAATTCTAGAGGCTTTAGGTCCACCGGGATTTTGACGTGTTTACTAGTCATTTTTAGGCTATGCACAGAGGCGACCTAGTTCGTCGCCGCCACATCAGCTTTCTCTCTCCGACGACCTGACGATGACCTAGTTGCCACAGTGGTGACCTGAGATTTTTTTTTTTTTTTTTTTTTTTTTTTTTTTTTTTTTTAATTCAAATATTTTTAAAAACAAAATTAAAATTCATTAATAAAAATACTTAACATTACAACAATAATTAAAAACTTAAAGTAATAAAACGTAGACGTTACAATACTTATTAAAAACTGCAACTTAATAATCTAAGTTGTAACGTTCTTTGATTGAGGCCTTAAGTTGTTCAAGTTCTTGTAGTTGTCGTGCGGGCATATTTGGGTCGAGAGGTGTGTTGTAGAAAATTAAATCTTGCGTCCGGGTTGATTGTGCTGCCATTGCAAGCTGCTGACGTTGGAGCTCAAGTTTCTCCCTTTTTAACTCTTCGGCTCGCCTTGCCCTTGCCTCTGCAAGCTCCATCTCTTGCTGCTTCAACTTTATGTATTCCGCTTCCATATTCTTGGTTTTTTCCTTATTTGAACTTTTGATCTTGAAAAAGTTCTTGGCCATATTAGTAACAAATGAAGCGGGTGCCTCGTGTGATTTCTTCTTGGCTGCGTCACGACCTTTTGGTCGTGATTCTCGAGTCTCTTCTTCTTCAGAATCATCCACGTCTTGGGGATGAAAAGGACCTTTTGTTGACCCCGAGGTGGTTTCCGAAGTCTTGGATTTCTTCCGACTAGTCTTGGTGAAATTAGGCATCTCAACAGTTTTCCAAGCAGAATGCCCTCTCAAAACTTTCCAACACTCCTTCAATGTAAACTCATGCTTGTGAAGCACACGGTATTCGTTACAAGCCTTTTCATAGTCGTCTTCGTCATTCTCACCGCTTCCGTGATTATCCTTGATATTATCCATAATTGCACAAAAGAAACCAACCCTAGAACGAATCCTACCCTTCCATTTGGTCGTTATGGAGTCGTAGGTTCTTGTTGAACCAGTTTCACTTTCAAAGTACGCTATCACCTCATCCCAAAACCCACTCCGGTTAATAGAGTTCCCTCTTTCCGAATTTTCTGACACATGTACCCAAGCTCTACAAAGCGCGACTTCTTCCGTTTTTGTCCATGGTACGACGGGTGCGGTTGCAACATTCTTGCCCTTGCCCTTCCCCTTTGTAGCCCGTTTTGTAACCTTCTTTGATTTGACGGGTGACGTCTCTTCGACATCGTCTTCAACACGAATAGAACCGTGGTATGAACCGTGCCCCGAACCTTGTCCCATCGAAGCATCTTGAGTCGGGTATGAACCGTGCCCCGAACCTTGTCCCATCGAAGCATCTTGAGTCGGGTATTGTTGAGACGTGAAGCATTGAGCAGGAGGGAATTCCATAAAATGCTCATAATCCATATCAAGATTAACAGCATCAAGCGGTGAAAACGATTGATTATGTTGGGAAGATTGTGAGAAATCCATGTTAGGAAGATATGACGAACCGCTTGGTGCTTGGTTTTGATTGATACCCGGACGACCCGGTGGGAAATATGGACGATTGACGTAAAATGGGTTTTGATTAAGGTTGGGTTGTGGTAGTCGTGTTTGATAATTAAAACCGGGTGCTTGAAAACGAACATCCCGATTTTGTGGTGGTGTTAAACCGGTTAATTGAAACGGTGGATCCGGTGAGAAATTCAAGTTCGGGGAATTTGGGGAAGTAGGGATCGTCGGGTTTTTGAGTTGGGAGTTTTTCTTTGTGACATGATGATTATTGAAGAGAAGTTGTTTGAATTGTGTTTGAAATTGTGTGTTTAAAAATGTGTTTGAGGTTGGTATTTATAATGTTGTAAAAGTGGTAAAGTTTTGAAAAAAAAAAATGGTATAGTGTTGTTTATACTCGGTTGTTTGGCCAACCGAGTTTGGGTCTCTTTCCTCCACAACCGAACACGACCGACACCTCCTCAAAGGGAGGACCGACCTCAACCGACGCAACCGACCGAGTGATGACCGACCCTCTGCGCATAGCCTTATTATTACAACCTTAGGCTACCGCAATAAGATGCTCGACCGACTCGGTCATGAAGGTTGACATCGGTTGTCCTTGTTGTGCCATTCTCGGTCGCTGAGGGTCGGATGTGATGAGGGTCGGGAACTCGACCTTGGTTGACACTCGGTCACAAGTCACAAAAGAACAAAAAATTCCACCGTTACATTATTTAAAAAAAAAAAGAATAAGACATTTTTAACTTTTTTGTAAGGCCATCATGGTTTGTCGATCAATCTTCTTTCTTCTTGATATGGGATACAACAAAGTGATGGGTTTTTCTTATTATAATCGGTTATGTATACATGTGTACGTATTTTTTTTAGGATTCAAACTGGTTAGATCTTGGTTAAGAACAATGGTGAAGATAATGGTAATGAATAGATATGAGGGTGTTGGTGAAATTTATGCAGGTTTGGAGAAGATAAAATGGGTTGGTGAAATGATGTGAGGTAGAGGAATGAAAGGGATAATAAATGATTTCTTTTTTTTTCCTACATTGTTAAGTTGTTTCATAGGAGTATTAATTTGTTTTTTAAAATGTCATATGCAACTACATTAATTATAGGTAACAAGATAAAATCATAAAATGATAAACAAAAGAATTCAGTTAATGTCCATTTGGTAATTTTAATATTTTGGTTAAACAAAAATTTGTAAAAGAGAAGAGAAAAAAACAAAAAAAAAAAAAAAAAAAAAAAAGGAAAAAAAAATGTCGGTCGTCATATTGTGACTAAAAGGTTGTCTATAGGTTGGAGGAGAGAGAAAGCTGATGTGGCAGGAAAAATGAGGGAGGAAGGTTGTTATTACTTATTGGGTAGCCTTAATGGAAAAAAAAGGGTTTAGGCTATTATGTGACAACCCGTACTTTCAGGTCATTTCTCGAAACAATTCATGCTTCACAATTTCAACATTTATCGTAAACTAGGTTTACGTGTTCCAAATTCGCGTAACCTTAATGGTTTAGCGGCGAATTCCTGATCATAACATCACGAACATTTCATATGGACTAAGTTTAGTCTACATTTCATTAACATCATTTGCATCACTTTAGTTCATTCATGACATTGCATTTCACCTTAAACGCGTAAATTTTATATTAAATAAACGTTATCGCGTGAGTTATTATTTTGAATATTTAATCCGTTACTTCCAAAAATGATCCCGATATATTTTTATACTTACGTTTAGTTGATAAAAACTATATTTTTAGTTTACCTAGTGTTCTAAATTTATTTTGTATATAAATCGTTAAATTTATATTATTACGACGTTTTTCTTAAAAACTGCACGATAATTGTTATATCACTCAAATTTCACAAGGAATGTATTTTTACAATTTTTATAAAATCATTATACTCTATTTTGATCTATTAAAAATTTACTTGTACCAAAAAGCTACCATTTACCTTACAAGTTAATTATACCTACACATTTTACTTATACACTTTATCAAATTTTACACAATATATAATTAAGAAAAAAAAAAAACAAAAACAAACAAAATATCTTCAAATCCCTCCCCCCTTGGCCGACCAAGGGGGAGGGTGGCATTAAATTGGGTATGGTTTTCTTGATTGCTTAAAATGATACTTTACATAAAGTCTTACTCAATTATTTTCACTCATTCCATCTCATATTCAAGTGTTAGAAAATTGTTTCTTCTCTCTTTTGGTTCTCCATCAAAACCGGCCATAGAAGGTTTTTACAAGGGATCACAAAAGTTTTTCTCAAGCTCAAGTATTTACAATCTAGATCACACTCTTAATAAGGTTTTGAAATAAAAACCTAGAGTGTTTAGGCTAAACCTTGTTCTTTGCACCTCATCATATTAACTTGTAAGCATATCATTTATATTTTTCATCTTTCCTTTTCATTTCATAAGTATCTCTTCATTTTTGGAGCAAACATGCAAGACTTATGTTGATTTATACCATTTTTACATGATTTTTAGAGTTATATATATATATAAGGTCATCCTATAACTATCCCCTTGGTATATGTTGGTCTTGATGATGTTTAGGAACCCATGACACCCTAAGAAGGTGTATGGTAGGATTAGATTAGTTTTGGAGTTGATTTGAAGGGATTGGAATAAGTTTAGTACGAGAAAAACTATTTTCGATAAGTATAAAAAGTGATCTGTCCTTATTTTGATTTTCTGGAAAATCCGACAGTAGGCACGAATTTTTGGCCTTGATATTTAGAAAATATACTTTAAAACGAATCCGTGGCCGCTTGAACGGATAAAAACGGAGTTATAACGAAGAAGTTATGAATTTTTAAAGTTTGACGACGAAATATACATTTTCAGAAAATTTCAGCATACTATTTTTACTTTATTCGAGTCAAAAACGAGTCTTAAGCTTCACAAATTATTTCGACTTATCAAAAATATATTAGTACACTTTGATACGAAGCTAAGGACGTATTATACGTAGAAAACGGATTTGAAACGACTAAGATATGCACGTTTTCATAAAATTGCCGTAACTATTATTTTTAGAAAAACTATATTATTTTTACGAGACAAGTGTTACGGTAACTAAAACGACCATGTTGAAGGCTGTTTTTAACTATGATGTGGAACTTTTTGTAACGAAATGTCTTCTAATAAAATCAAGATCACCAAGCATATTTTTCAAAACGACCAACCGTTTGTATAGCGGAGTTTTAATAAATTATTTACGGATGCTTAAAATTGGCCGAAACTCACTTTTTACACAACAATTAGACAAAATCACCATCTTTAACCCTTATTATCTTTATGTTCGAGACCTCTATGACGAAAACTCCTGAACTGAAACTTCTAGATTTTGATACAAACTTTCCAAAACCGTCGGGTTCGTTTCCTAACGATCGACGTACACCATTTTACGACTAGTTTTTCAAAGCCATTTTTATCACTTTCAAGAAATTTTCAACGACAATATTTTGCGGCGAAAAGTTAAAATTTCACTATAAATCATTACGAAACCATTGTAGGATGACATTTTGACGTAAATACTTATAAAGTGATTTAAGAATGGTCAAGACGTCAAAAGAGTATTTTTCGACGATAAGTAATATTATTTTCAAAACTCACAAATGGTATAAATAACATACGAAATGCATGCATATCATAACATCATAACTCATTACATATCATATCATTCGTAATAGGTCCAGATTAAAGTATCACGCTATACCTCAGTGTACTCACTCTTGTCATCATACCAGTTTATCAAGTGAGTTTTCATAGCCCCGTTTTACAAGTTTTTACATTATTTCAAACCTACGGGGGAGAATACATTGCACAACATTTTTATTACGATACCAAGTATGTTAAATTCATTTACATTGCTTAAGTTACCACGTTGCCAGTTAAATGTCCCCATTTCAATGCATGAGCCGTTAATTTTCTAGAAGCGTGTGTGAGTGGATAGATCTATCGAGGGTGACACCTCCATCCGGGTTGGTGAATCCCAACTAGTCATACGGATGCATTTCATTCATAAACATTATTAGAGTTGTTTGGCAAGACACTCTGTTGGGGCGAACATCAGTCGGAGCTTCGGTATCATGCGCTTAAGCAATTGTAACATTTTATGTGACATGATTGTCATACCTGTAACATTTTTATGTGACATGATTGTCATACCAGATCTATACTTGCGTAGTCGTATAAAACATTTACATAAACCTATGATTTCTCACCAACATTATTGTTGACCCGTTTTAGCAATGTATTTTCAGGTAATTAAGGCATACTCATCATGGCATGGTTAAGGAACCTTTTGAGTTGCGGCGTCGACTTATATCATTGTACATTATGGCATTTTCTTTTAAAACCATCGTTTGGACTTGTAGTATATTTATATTTCCGCAAACTTTGTAAACTTTTGGGACCTATGTTTTAACTCTGAACGCTTTTGTTAAATATCAAACAATGTGTTTTTAAAACGACACTTTAGGTCGTTCAATATAACTGTGATTGTGGTGCTATGACAGTCTATCCCCAGGAATTCCATTCCGCTGCAAAACAGGTAAATTGAGGGTGTGACATATTAAATAGCCACGTACTTTCTCAAATGTACCGATATGGTCCGTGTACTTTTTTTCTTACCTGGTTAGGTAGTGTATTTTTATTTTTTATTTTTTTTGTATCAATATGGTCACAAAGTTCATACGTGGCTAGCCAAGTAACTTACGTGGAATTTTTTTCTTTTTCTTTTTTTTAACCCTATACACGTGGGTTTCCAAGTAGACAGGTTTAGGCTATTAAATAGCCACATACTTTCTCAAATATACCGATATGGTACGTGTACTAATTTTATTAATTCGTTCCGTAAAATGGTCATTTGTGGGTTGCCAAGTAAAATGGTCCTTTGTGATTTGTTTTTTTGCAAAAGAGGTCCCTTAAGTATTAATTCGTTTCGATTACACCAATTTTTGTGCAAAATGACATCATACCTTTGGGTTAGCAATTAATTACGAAATTACAAAATAAAAGATGCTGAGGTCACATGTCTTTTTGAAGAAACTAATCTTGTATTTATGAATTTTTTTTCACATATAAAAGACAAATTCCGTTGAAGGGTTTATGCAAAGATACTACTTGATTGTTTGTTTTCTACGTAAGTAAATAGAGCCGTGTTAAAATATATCTTCGATAATAGAGGTCTAGTTATATTACAAGAGAATCATATATTAACAACCCATGCATTTGATAATAGAGGTCTAGTTAAAAAAATGGTAAATGATAACAAAAAATATTATACTTGACACTATTTGCTTTTGTGGGTAGTGAACAATTTTTTTTGCTTTTGTGTGTACTATACTTTCAAATTCATCCTCTTTAGGGTATTTTGCGAAATTTTTGGACATTTTTGTCCCTCTTAGCTAATAGAAATTTTTTTTCCCGAAGGGCAAAAATGTCACATAGTACCTTAAAGAGGATGAATTTGAAAGTATAGTACCTACGAAAGCAAAAAAATTTGATCGCTACCCACAAGAGCAAATGATGACAAGTATGATACTTTTTTTTATCATTTGCCCTTAAAAAAAATCAATCTTGAAACGAGTTGTATAATAAAAATAGCAAAAGATCACGTTGAAAATGCATAAAACGACTATAATTCAATTTGGTGTTTTAGAATTACATTTACAATCTTGAAACTTCTGTTATAAGGTTTGATTTCGTGCTATAAGGTTTGCTCATTTATCAATGTTTAGAATAAAAAAAAGGCATGCATTTAACACGAATATAGAATAAGAAGAACTAACATTAGAGATACTCACATACTATCTTTTTATTTTGTCTTCATGTTTTCATTTATAAACCGCTTTAATATTTCTTCATATCTTCACTAATGACGTTGGGCATCCATAAATAAGAGAACATACATCACATTTTAAAAAACATCACGCAAAAAGGACTGATTTTGCAAAAGAAACATACCACAAGGGACCATTTTTGCAAAAAAAATGACATTTCACACTTTGTGACCATATTAGCACGAAATCAAAAGTACACGTACCATCTAGGCAATAAAATTAGTACACGTACCATATCGGTATATTTGAGAAAGTAGGTCGCTATTTAATAGCCTATTTAACCCGTTTGATGGGCACGTCACACAAACCCAATTGACTGGGCAAGCCACGTAGGAGACACGTAGGATTGTTGATGGACAAATGAACTTTGTGACCATATTGACAAAAAAAAAAAGTACACTACCTAACCAGGTAAGAAAAAAAGTACACATACCATATCGGTACATTTGAGAAAGTATGTGGCTATTTAATAGCCTAAACCCAAAGAAAAAAGAACGTACCATTGCAACTTTCAAATAGGAAAACAACACGTGGCTCTACATGAATGGATTATCAAAAAGAAATAAAAAATAAATTCGAAAAAGTGATGACTATAGGCTGTACATTATGCAGTAAACATTGTACATTTTTGTGACTAGTATTTCAATTTTTTGCCATATTCCTCTGTTTCATTTCAAAACCCTTTCAGTTCCTTTTCTTACTATTTATAGTAACATAAACCCTCTTCTAATATTAAATGGCTTTCTGATTCTGTAACACTGCTACTGTACCAAGCATCATTATTATCTTCTGCATTTGACTGCAAGAAACAAAAATAAAAATACCCTTTTCATTTTATAAACTAAATATCAGAACCTATTTCTTAAAATTTATGATAAGAAGCACACATTTTAATTAAAAAGTTGATTAACGTTTATATTTTTAGGTGAAAATGGAAAAAGGGTCTTTAGGGGAGTTTCATGAAGATGAGTTTACAAAGCTGATTTTTTCATGGTCTCTTGATGACATTCTTGATCAAGATCTCTACAAGAATAAGGTCTCTTTCATTTTTACTTTTTTCTTTTTCTACTTTTTAGCATTTTGTATATTATTTTGCTGTTGTTTTTTACTGGGTTTGTGGGGAAAGGGTTTGGAAACGGCTTAAGCTGCATACATATGAGTCAAAGACGCGGAGACTCTCTGTGGGTAACTTGTTGTTTTTACTGGGTTTGTTGGAAATTTTAGATTTTATTGTTGTTATCAAGTATTTCATACATAATGTATGTAATTTGAGGAATATAAGGTTTTTTTAACGGTTGGTTATTCTTTTTGTGCTTATTCCGCAAGCCTTGGCTTAGGAAACAATTAAGTTATGTCAGTTGTGAGGGTGTTTAGGATTTGCATATTGTTTCTACTCTAGTGTTTGGATAGTCGAAACTGATTATTATGTGCTTTTTATGGATAAAAATTGCTTTTTACCTTTATGTCCCTTTAAATAGAGCGTCCAAATGCTATTTCCTGAAGTGCTTATTTCTTAGCTTTTTATTTGCTTATGTTTATAAGCACAAGCATTATCAGGAAAAATAAGCAATCCCAAACATCCTTTGTGGAAAGCTGAAGCTAGTTTATTCAGATCTTTATGTAGAGGGTGTTTGAAATCTATTATGGAAAAAAGCTATAAATTCATAACGTACTTTACAAAAAAACTCATTATGCTCTATCTACTTCACTTATTGTCATAATACATAACCGTTTTCATTTTATTATTTTCTGTCTGTTTTTATCCGTTTTCGTAAATCATCCATTTTTATCCGTTTTCATTTTAATATGTCCGGATAAAAAATAAAAACGGATAAAAACCGTTTTGACGTGGATAATAAAAACTTCATATATTTGGATGAAACTTATGTTGCTATTCTGAAAGCAGATAAGCACTTTTTAATGTTTGGATGAAACTTCATATATTTAAATGTAAATAAGTACTTTAAACAAGGAGCTGCCACTTTGAAATTGGTGTTCCCAAACAACCCCCAAGACTTTAAAAATCATTGAAGTTTTTTAAGTCAATGTAGATACTGATATCTACGTTACATGAATATAAACTATAAATTAAGCAACAGAATCTTCGTGCTAACGTCTTGGTATTGTCTTTTTGTGTGTCTATACAAATAAACTCCAAAAAAGGATTCATTATATCTGATGACTTGCTGCATCATTTGTAGGTGAAGAGCATACCACTTACTTTTGAGTCAGAAGAACACTATTTTGGCTCTTTTGTTAATCCTTTGCTTGAGGAAACGCGCTCTGAGCTGGCTTCTTCCATGGAGATCGTGCATAGAGCTCCATATGCTGATATGTTATCTTGTAACGAGTCCAAAAGTGGTGAAACTAGGGTCTATGATGTTACTGTTGGTCCTTGGAAAAATCAGTATAGTGGACGTCGTAGAGATGATTACGATACTTTACCTGGTGATCTGCTTCTTTTAGTGGATGGGAAACTGGAATCGGTTTCTGATTTGAAGTGTGCGGGAAGAACATGGGCTCTTTCAATGGTCAAAAGCAAGGAAGGTGATAGCATATCTATAAGGGTAAAGACTGCACAACCAATTGAATTCCAAGACGGGATGTTTGCAGTTTTTTTGATGAATGTAACAAGTCAGAGAAGAATATGGAATTCATTGCACGTGCATAGAAATCTTGATATCATCAAAGACGTTCTTTACTCTGACTTTAAGGTGAGAAACTAGTTAAATAGGATTTTTCTTTTGTTTAGTAAAATTATTGTTTTTAATTATGGATATGCTGTTTACAGGTTAAGGAGAAGTGCAATATCTGCTCTTTTGGTTATAATAATATTTTATCTCCAAAATTTGATCCACATCTTTTGCTTAATCTGAATGAATCCCAAAAGACAGCAGTTATGGCGGCGCTTTGTAAAACACAATGTTGTCATACTTCATCAGTGGAACAAATATGGGGACCACCCGGAACGGGGAAAACATCGACAGTTAATGTCTTGCTTTTCATCCTTTTGCAAATGAAGCAAAGGACTCTTACGTGTGCTCCGACGAATGTGGCTATACTACAATTAGCCTCACGCATGCTAAGCTTGGTAAGAGAATCATCTAAAACTACAATTGCAAGTGGTGATTCTTTCTGTTCAGTTGGAGGTTTGCTCTTGTTTGGCAGCAAGGAGAGATTAGAAGTTAGTACTGACATTGAAGAAATCCATCTGGAGCATCGGGTAAAGAGGATTGCCGAATGCCTAGGGCCAGTGACTGGTTGGAAGCATTGCATAAGATCTATGGTTGATTTATTGGAAAATTGTGTTTCTGAATATTATAATTTTATAGAAAATGAATTCTTGAAAGAAAAGCAACTTAGAAATGAGAATGAAGATAAAAGAACAATGTTGGAAATCAAATCATTCAGTGAGTTTGTGAAAGAGCGATTCAATTCTATTGCGCCGTCACTCAGAAGGTGCATGCTTACATTTTGTACTCATATCCCGAGAAATTTCATGGGGGAATCAAATTTACAGAATATGATATCTCTTTTGAATTATATAAGTTCTTTGGAATCATTGTTGTTTCAAAAGAATCTGGTTTCCGAAGAACTTGAAGACCTCTTCAATTCAAAACCATTGCAAGATGATTTTTTTAAGTTAGGGGGTGTGTCATCCATCAGTTTTGTTAGAGCCACGTCCTTATCTGCTCTAAGAACTCTTCAAATATCACTTGAAGGACTCGCTCTTCCATGTTTTTCAAACAAATACGCAATAAAACAATTTTGTTTTGAAAGAGCGTCTGTTATATTTTGCACAACTTCATGTTCCTACAAGTTGCATGCTGTCAATATGGAGCCTTTGAATATATTGATCATAGATGAAGCTGCTCAATTGAAGGAGGCAGAGTCCACCATACCCCTTCAGCTTCCGGGAATGAAGCATGCTATTCTTATTGGAGACGAGCGCCAGTTACCTGCAATGGTTAATAGCAACGTAAGTCTATACTATCTATGTATCTTCATAGTATCATTTAAGTTTTATATTTGAGATATATTTGATAGACTAAATGTTCGTGGGCAGGTTTGCATTGAATCTGGCTTTGGAAGAAGCTTATTTGACCGATTAAGCTCTTCGGGTCATTCTAAGCATCTTCTCAATGTACAATATAGAATGAATCCGTCAATCAGTTCTTTCCCAAATTTGAAGTTTTATCAAAATCAAATCCTAGATGCGCAAAATGTGTTATCTAAAAGTTATGGAAAAAGGTATCTTTCAGGACCAATGTTCGGTTCCTATTCCTTTATAAATGTCGTTGGTGGGAAAGAAGAAAAGGATGATGATGGAAGAAGCCGAAGAAACATGGTTGAGGTGGCTATTGTGGTTAAAATTGTGAAAAATCTCTACAGAGGTGTGCATATTGATTATGTCATTTCTAAATATAGCATTTGTATCTTTGTGGTCAATGTTTACTTAACCTTTTCTTTCACATTTACAGCATGGCGGGACTCGCAAAAGAAGCTTACAATCGGTGTCATATCTCCCTATGCTGCCCAAGTCGCTTCGATTCAAGAAAAACTTGCTCACAAGTATGAGAAACTTGATGGATTTTCAGTGAAGGTGAAATCGATTGACGGGTTTCAGGGAGGAGAAGAGGATATTATTATTTTGTCAACAGTAAGATCTAATATCCATGGGTCTCTTGGCTTCATATCTAGTCCTCAAAGGACTAATGTTGCCTTGACAAGAGCACGGTATGCTATCCTCTCCCTTAGTTTACAGTTGATCTTTATAGATACTTTTTAATTATAAGAAGTTTAATATTGCCTTCCGTTATTACTGTAGACATTGTCTTTGGATATTGGGGAATGAAAGAACCCTCACTAATAGTGAGTCCATATGGAAAGATTTAGTCTCTGATGCAAGGAATCGACATTGTTTCTTTGATGCTGATGCTGATGAATGCCTGAAGATGACAATAATAGGAGCAAAGAAAGAGTTAGAACAACTTGATGAGTTGGTTAAAGGAAATAGTGTACTCTTTGAAGATGCAAAATGGAAGGTGTGTGATTGTACTGTTACCAAATTATATCATTATGCAGTATCCTGTATTGTTCTTCATGTTTGTTCAAAATTTTGCCATCAGGTTCTCTTCAGTGACGACTTCAGAAGATCGTTTGGAAAGCTGACTCGTCCTCGCTTGAAGAAGCAGGTTTTAAACCTATTACTCAAACTTTCTAGTGGCTGGCGGCCCAAGAACAAAAGTGTAGACTTCTGTTGTGAAAATTCTTCACAAATCTTGAAACAATTTAAGGTTGAAGGAATCTATGTGATTTGCACTATTGACATCATCAAGGAAGTCAAATATACACAAGTGTTGAAGGTTTGGAATATATTACCCTTAGAGGAGATTCCAGAACTCACAAAACGACTTGAGAGCATATGTTCTGCTTACTCAAATGATTATATTAATCGGTGCAATGAAAAATGTTTAGAGGGGTATGCTCATTTGTTGTCTAGTGAACTTTAATTCTTAAAGCAGTGATTATATATGCTAATTCCAATTTCTTTATTACATTCAGGAAGTTGGAAGTTCCTAGGAGTTGGCCGGCATCCCAAAATATTATCCGATTTCGATATCTAAGCGCTTGTGAAGACGATAGTGAAGTGAGTGTGAATCCTGGTAATGCTAGAAATTATGTTGAAAACTCAAAAGTCAGTGAAAGCTTATTGCTTATGAAGTTCTACTCATTGTCACGTGGGGTTGTGGGCCATTTGCTTTCTGGTGATGAAGTCGATCTACCCATGCAAGTCACTGATGAACAGATGGACATAATTCTATCTCCCCAAAGTTCATTTATCATTGGGCGATCTGGAACCGGAAAAACCACCATTCTGACAATGAAGTTGTTCCAACAGGAACTCAAATTTCGCATTGCTTCTGATGGAATTTCTGAGGCAGAAAGTAGCCATATTAGAGATGGTGAAGTTGATAATGATCCTGAAATTAGCAAACCGAGTGTTCTTCGCCAGCTTTTTGTGACAGTCAGCCCAAAATTATGTTATGCTGTGAAACAAAATGTTTCCCATCTAACAAGGTGCGCAAATTTTCATTCTTTTTCTCTTTTTTTCGCATCTATGTGGTCTTGTTCTGACTTCAAGAATTAATTTATTTGACAGTAGTTCATCAGGAGAAATCAATCTTGATAATACAGATGTTATTCCATCAGGATTCAATGATATTCCTGACACATTTATTAACATCCCCGTGAAATATTACCCTCTCGTGATAACATTTCAAAAGTTTCTGATGATGTTAGATGGTACATTGGGAAGTTCGTTCTTCGAAAGATTTCTTAAGGCAAGAGAATGTTCTCATGGCAACCATATAAGCTCAAGATCTATTGCATTGCAAACTTTTATAAGATTAAGGGAGGTAACGTTTGACAGATTTTGTTCACTTTACTGGCCACACTTCAATACGAATCTTACAAAGATGCTTGATAGCTCTAGAGTGTTCACGGAAATCATTTCTCATCTAAAAGGAGGCCTCAAAGCAGGGGAATGCAGTGATGGAAAATTGAGTTATGAGGGTTATTGTCTACTGGCCGAAAGTCGTTCTTCCACTTTAAGTAAAGAGAAAAGAGAGATTGTGTACACCCTCTTTGAAACTTATGAAAAGATGAAAAGTGAGAGGGGAGAATTCGATTTAGGTGATCTAGTTAATGACATTCATCGTCGTTTGAATAAGGGGAATTATGAAGGTGACCAGATGGATCTGGTTTACATCGATGAGGTGCAAGATCTTAGTATGAGGCAGATTTCTCTTTTTAAATATATTTGCCAAAATGTTGAAGAAGGGTTTATGTTTGCGGGTGACACTGCACAGACTATTGCAAGAGGAATTGATTTTAGATTTCAAGATATACGATCTCTTTTTTATAAAGAGTTCCTAAGCACCAAAACATCTGGAGAACAGCACAAAGGTCTTGTATCCGAGATAAAACAATTAAAAGAGAACTTCAGAACACATGCTGGTGTGCTTGATTTAGCTCAGAGTGTCATTGACATTTTGTACCATTACTATATTCACTCAGTTGACAAATTAGAGCCTGAAATTAGTCTTATATCTGGTGAAGCTCCTGTTCTACTCGAGTCTGGTGACGATGAAAATGCAATTGTGACTATTTTTGGTGGCAGTGGAAGTTGTGAACATGCTGTAGGGTTTGGGGCAGAACAAGTGATATTGGTACGTGATGATCACGCGAAAATGGAAGTTTGTGAATTTGTTGGAAAGAATGCGCTTGTTCTTACCATAGTGGAGTGCAAAGGTCTTGAGTTTCATGTAAGATCCTTAATCTTTTTTTTTTTTTTTTTTTGTAATAAAAATTTGTCACAAAATGATTATTAACAAACTTTTTTTTTATTAGGATGTATTATTGTACAACTTTTTTGGGACATCCCCTTTGAAAGATCAGTGGAGAGTTATATACGGATACATGAAGAAGTATGATTGGCTCGAAGACAAGCTTCCTCGGTCTTTCCCGACATTCGATGAAGCAAGACATAGTCTCTTGTGTTCTGAACTGAAACAATTGTATGTAGCCATAACTCGAACAAGACAAAGGCTGTGGATTTGTGAGAACAAAGAGGAGCTCTCCAAACCAATGTTTGACTACTGGAAAATGAAGGGACTTGTTCAAATACGGAAGCTGGATGACTCAGTGGCACAAGCTATGCGGGTTGCAAGTAGCCCTCAGGAGTGGCGGGAACGCGGGAAAAAGGTTTTTTTTTTATGCTCTATTACTGCTATGAATGTCTTGTGTTCTGTTTTTTTAATCTTTTTTGACATGCTTTTATGATGTTTTTATGTTTTTCAGCTATTTTCTGAAAATAATTTTGTGATGGCGACGTTGTGTTTTGAAAGAGCTGGTGACACAACGTGGGAGAAATTGGCCAAAGCTTCTGATCTCAGAGCATCGGCTGATCAAATACGGGGAACCAACCATGAATCTTATTTAGGTTATCTTAGAGAAGCAGCGAGAATGTACGAGTCTGTTGGAAAACTTGAATCTGCTGCGGTATGTTATTATGATTTGGGGGAGTATGAAAGATCTGGTAGGGTTTTTTATTTTATTTTATTTTATTTATTATTATTATTATTATTTTTTTTTTAATATAATCTTAAATGAATGCCTATATATAAACGTGGTTACACTAATTTAATCAAAATTGGAATTTCCAGCTTCTATCCTTTGAATTAGAATTGACATTTTCAATCTATTTATGGTTTGACTTGGGGAATAAGTCAAATAGGTCCATCTGGTTGTTTTTTGTCTTCCATATTTATCATGTTAAATTTCTTCAAATGAATAGTGAGCAAAGAAGTGTTGGCGGGTCAACCTGCCATGGCCCATTTTGACCTACTTAAAATGACTGATCATGTTTGAATCGTTACCCAAAATGACAACCGCCCATTTTGGCCACTTCTAATTTTAAGTGTTGTATCTGTCCAGGGAAACTATATTTGTACAAGTGTGGAAAGATGGATGCAGCAGCGGAGTGTTTCTCACTAGCAGGGTGCTATAGTGATGCAGCGGAAGCTTACGCCAAAGGAGATAAGTTTTCCAACTGTTTGTCAGTTTGCAAAAAGGGAAAACTTTTTGACAGAGGGTTGCAGTATATAGAATCATGGAAAAAGGATGTTAAAGTTCAAAGCAAAGATACAGAACAAATTGAGCAGGAATTCTTAGAAAGTGGTGCTCTTGACTACCATGAGCATAAAGATCCTAAATCCATGATGAAATTTGTCAGAGCTTTTTGTTCTCTTGAATCTAAACGTATATTCTTGAGGTCGTTAGGCTGCCTTGACGACCTTCTGCTGTTAGAAGAAGAATCGGGTCATTTTGTTGAAGCTGCTGACTTGGCGAAGTCATGGGGTGATCTCCTAAAAGAGGCTGACCTTTTGGAGAAGGCTGGAGATTTTCATGAGGCAGCGATGCGTTTAATTTCTTATGTTTTATTTAGAGCGGCATGGGGAAAGGGTAACACAGGTTGGCCGTTGAAGCTTGATCAGATGGAGGAAATTTGTAACAAAGTAAAGTCGCTTGCAAAAATGGATTCAGAAGATTTCTATGAATTTGTTTGTAGTGAGCTTAAAGTAATCTCTGATCAGCATAACAGCTTGCCTGAGCTAAAGAAAGATTTGCGTGCTTCCCAGGAAATTGGTAGTTTTAGGGGAGAAATATTGTCGATTAGAAAAATATTGGATGCTCATTTTCAGGTACATCTCACAAAGTATGAGTGGGAAGACGAATTTCCCATTGTTATAGATGAGCACTGTGATAAGATCTTTGAGAACCAAGTTTCTATTCGAAATTTGGTTTTTTACTGGAATTTGTGGAAGAAGCATTTAGTTGATAACTTTGAGAAAATTGGAACTCCAGCCAATGTATTCTGTTTTACCTATATGGGGCTGAATAAATATAATGTAAATGGTAATATGGTTTGCCTGTTATTTGACAAGGATGCTGACTGGGTAAGAAACTATGCTCAAAATGGTTTTTATGTTAACTGGAAAAGAAAATATGGTCATAAGGGTCTTCAAAAAGACGGGAAGCGTGTAACTATTGATGAAAAAGAGGTGGTGTTTGCTATTTGGTCTTATTGGCGGGCGGAGTTACTATCTGTGGGTACAAAAGTACTTGAAATCCTTGAAGCCCTCTATAAGTCTAAGTTAAATGGATCTGCATTTCACCAATGCACGTCTCTTCTTCACATTTGTGAAGTTTCCAAGTTTCTTTTTTATCACCCGTGTGTTAACACCACAAATGCTGTTAGAAAGAAGCTGCAAAGGTTCCTTGGAATTTCTTTTAATTACTTTGATTTTGTGTTTCCATTGGACTGGCGCAATGCTGTATCTCACGACTTGGTTACTCTCAAGGAGACTGATCTTTCTGTGAACTTACTTGAGGAGATTATTGATCAAATGGTTGACATCACATCTCTTGGGAGGGTGCTTATGATATGTCTAAGTTCAAGAGTATCTGTAGCAGTTTACGAGAAGCTTATAAGTAAGCTAAATAGGAACCCTCAATGGAAATCATTTGTTGAGAAATTTAGGGATGGCGGGTTGAAAGGCGTTTATGTTGCTGCAGCACTTGAACATGCTTTAGACGATTCTTTTAGAGCCGACTGGAAGTTTGCCACATCCTTATCACCCCCCAGTTTCGTGTATCTATTGGACCGTCTTCTTTTAATGCGATCATTCTCTTCAAGATTTTTTTACACAACGAAATCTTCTTTTGTTGGATCGCTTACACATATTCACTCTGCTTCAACTTCATCTATTAGGCGTTCTTCTTTGGATGTAAACTTTATTCTTGGCATAGTCTACCAATTTGTACATGATACAGCAAATACTTTATCATGGATTCGGAAGTCAAGTACTGATGGCTCTTATTATCCACTTCTAATATTAAAGATGGTTATAATACTGTCCTTAATATGTCTGAAATTACCGGAGCACTCTCCTTTCTTACTTGAGTTGCTGTCAGGTTACGACCATTTTGCATATTTGCTTCCAAAGAAGTTTGTGTGTGATCTTCTAAGGAAAAGGCAAAACAAAAAGTTGAACTTGAATCCAGAAGTGGTTGCAGAAGCATTTATCAGTATAGATGATCCTCTCGTGATTGTCAGTTTGGAAAATGCGAGTCCTAAAATCAAGGCTCCTTGTGCTATATTTGTTGACCTTAGAAAATCTAAAGAGGAGATAATGAATGTATTGTTTCCAAGGCAAATTAAACATGATGTCTACACATCATCAAACAATGTTGACGCTGAGACAATTTCTGAGGTATCATCTTCAAATACTTTGCCAGATACAAACATGAGTATGAATCGTGTGAAACCGCAAATGAATTGGAAAGTTTTTGAAGAAATATCAAGGGCTATAAATGGGAAGAACAAAGTAGCTCTGAACAAGTTATCTACTGCAGCTATGATTAAGGTAATATACATCATTGTGTTTGATTTATGTTTATAATATCGTCATTATTGTAAGTTTGATTCCTTCTGATTTATCTATTTTCTTGCCAGGATGAACTTGAGATAAATAGAGGCACATTAGCTACTGCCCTAGTGAATCTAAAATCTTTTTCTGATGAAGATATATCAGTTGTATGTAATGCAAATAAATGTCTGAAGCTGCTTTCTTTTGCATGTGAAACAAGGTTAGACATGCACTATTTTAAATTATTTCAACTTTGAAGTGGTTTGTTATTGTTTAAACCAAACCAAACAGCAATCCATATTAAGATTTCTTGGGCGTTTGGATCTTTTTCAGTCAACCAGAACCAGATATCAAGGAATCAGATTTGTTGAAGGATGTGGAACTTTCTGTGGAGAGGCTGCAACATTATAGGCCAATGATAGAAGATTTATTGAAAAATTGTGTCATGATTCAGGAATCGAAAGTTGAGCAAATGGTTGTGTCAAGGAGCAGCTGCACAACTGAGGTTAAAGAAGCTGTTGACGAAGATTCACTTGGGGATGTGGTGTCAGAAAGTCATAGCAGCGGTGATAACACTCAGGATGCGAGAAAAAAGAAAGGGAAGGGAAACAACAAGGCGAACAAGAGCAAGAAGAACAATAAGAAATGATTGCAACGGCGTCGGCTTTAAATTGTGTGGTTTTCGATTTTGTGTTTTGGGGGAAAAAATTGCATTATTAGTAGTCTGTTAAAACATCATAGACATTGTCTTGTCTTGTGGGTTTAAGAATCATGGTGCTGTAATATATTTGGTAGACCTTTTAAGAATGGCTATGAGCAATCGCCAAGGCAGCTCTTTAACTGACTGCTACGTTGAATCAAAGTTAAGACATGTTAAAAAACTTCTCGTGTTCGCTTTTATTTTATCAGTTTTATGGGCCACATATATGGTGTGGAGACATATATTTATGTGTCTGATAAACGAAACCTGCACATATACTTGATCTATCTAAAAGGTAGTCGTCATTGACCAAATTCATGCTCCATAAAAACTTCCTTCAATTAAAAAGTAGATTTTATGTCTAATGAAGATGTAACTATTAATCATTGAACAACTGAATGCTATGTGTAGCCTAATTTAACAGTTTTGCATAGCATTTTTTATCGACTCATAAAGCTACCTACAGTCGTGACCTGGGTCATCGCTTTTTCTCTCCGGCGACCATACACGAAAGTAATTCTTGCATGTTAAGCAAGTAAGCAACCCCATCTTGCATATATACGTGTTATGCAACTTAATTCTTAACCTCCACAAGTGACATGCAAAAATGCAAGATACGTGTTATTTTCTTAGAAACTTTGAACATGCAAAATCTCAAACACATATATAAACATGGGATATGAATCAATCATGCAGCCACAACTTTCCATCTTAAACTCAATACCAAATACGTTTAAACCATGCATACATACAACCACATCTCACCAAGTATGCAATTTTTGCCACAACTTTCCATCTCAAACACATATAAATAATCGTTCGAAAATTCGACCGAGTATGCAATTTTTGTGACCGACGACCGATCGTGACCAAGATGCCACATTGGGCTCGACCGATGTGAATATCGGTCACCCTTGAAGATCGACCGAGTTTTTCAGGGCCACTGTGGCGAGCCTAACATGTTTTCTTACCAATAAGCTAACTAGCGCACATGAATAGTATCCAAACTAGCTTCAAAATTATAATAGACGACTCTTACAAATAAGAGTTGAATAACCTCTATGTACGATACCCATATATTTCTTGTTTGCTTAAACCAAAACCAAATGTTTTAGTTTTTTTTTTTTTTTTTTAAATGTTGCTTTAGTAATGACGGTTTGGTTTGGTTTTGACTCAAACCTAATTGTTTCGTTATTGAAGGCTTGAAGCTTAATTACTAAGTGGCTTATAGGTTACATGAGTTGAGTTATCTTTTATAGGCTACATCGGTTGAGTTATCTTTTATTGAAGACTTGAAGCTTAATTACTTAGACACAGTGGAACGTTTTAAATCGGTCGGGCATAAAAAAAAATAACATAACGACCGATTTAGAAATCGGTCGGAACGAGTGTGGGTGTTGGGTCGTAACATCAGTCGTGGCACAAAAAAGGGACTATCGGTTGGATTTTCAACCAATTTTACACACTCTCATTTATTCAAAATTGTTACCGTTTAAAAAAAAAAAAAAAACGTTGCCACTTTATTACATCCTATAAATACTAACTCAAACACACTTATAAATACACAATTTCAATCAATATTTCTATCAATACCTTCAAACACATTCTTTTAATATGTCGTACGAGCTTTTATTTGGTCTTCGTCTTCCGACGATTAAGAAGTTTTTAGTAAGTTTGCGGATTTTGCTTGGAAGGCTTACAAAGCATCAAAGCCAAAAGTTTCACGAAGGTACATACGTAGGGATCATGAGGGTGCTCATAATCGTTTATACTTCTCCGAAAACCCGTAGTTCGACGATAGAACATTTCGTCGGCGGTTCCGAATGAGCCGAGAACTATTCACACAAATTGTTCGAGAGGTAACCAATCATTCTCCTTATTTTCGACAAACTCTTTATGCTAGGGGCGTACCTGGTATTGGCCCATTGGTCAAGTGTACTGCGGCCATTCGCCAATTGGGATACGCGGCCGTTCCTGATTCTCTTGACGAGAATCTGGCATTGGCTGCAACAACATCCCGTGAATGTCTCCGTAAGTTTTGCACGATTATCATGGAGTTATATGGTGTTGAGTATTTGCGAAAGCCCACGTATTTTGACCTTGAAAGATTATATGCTCATCACGAGCATAAGCATGGCTTTCCTGGAATGATGAGAAGCATTGATTGTACAAGTTGGGAGTGGGAGAATTGCCCACATAATTTGAGAGCTCAATATGCTATGGGTGATCACGGGCCACATCCATTCATTTTATTGGAAGCGGTCGCTTCCCAAGATTTATGGATTTGACATGCGTACTTTGGTGTCTCCGGAATGAATAACGACGTAAACGTTTTACGTCGTTCCCCTGTTTTCAATGATATCAAATCAGGGAGAGCACCAGACCTTGAAGTCGAGGCTAACAATGTACCTTATAAAAGGGGATGTTATCTTACTGACGGGATATATCCACAATGGTCTATTCTTATTAAGTCCATTTCAAATCCTCCCACGGGTGATGAAAAAAGAATATTGTACAAGAGGAAGCACGAAGCAGCAAGGAAAGATGTGGAACGGGCTTTTGGTGTGTTGAAGAAGAAGTGAAAAATGCTTAAAGTTCCTGCTCGAGGGTTGTATAAAAAGGATATCCAAGATATTATGTATACATGTATCATATTACATAATATGATCATCCAACACAAGCAGCGGGCGATATGTCCTACATGGTTCGAAGATGAGGGCCATCGTGATTACGACCCCTTAAGATCGCATGAAGAATCGTTAGTAGTTACTCAGGAGCTAATGGACTCATCAACTCATCTACACTTAAAATCTGATTTGATCTAACACATTTGGAGAAATCGTCGAAATCAAGTCAATCAAGAGAATGAAGACGATAGTGACGATGATGATGAGGAAGACGATGAAGATTTTTATTAAAGTTTTTAACGTTATTTGAATAATTTACAATGTTTATTTGAATTTAGTATTGTAATGTTTTTAATTTTAATGAATTTAAATTTGTTGTTTAAAATGTTTGAATTAAAAAAAAATAAAAAAATCGGTCATCGACTGCGACAACTTGGTCGTGTCTGGTCGCCGGAGAGAGAAAGCTGATCGAATTAATGGAAACCCTAATCCGATCGTTTTCTTTCTTTTTTCCAATTAATTGATTGACGTAATTCGCTAATGCGATGTGCTTATTGTTAGTTTTTCTTTTGCAGATATGATAAATTTGAACTCGATTTGTATATCGGTGTTGTTGTTTTGCGGATAATTCAAAATTTATTGTTGACTGTGGCTAAAAGTTCATTTAAATTGGAGGTTTGTGTTAATACAATTTTTAATACACTACTTAATCTTTTTTTTTTGTTATTAAACAAGAGACTTCTATGGAACAACTCTTGCCGCCTGATCAAATTTCAGTATTTGAAGATGGCATGGAAGGAAAATACAAAGTTATTCTTTCCTACTATATAGTATAGAGGGTCTGCCGTGTTAATTTATCGTGTTTTTGATTACTTTTCCATTGCTTAATTAGTTAATTTATGTTTTACGTGATGTTCCTAGAAAAACAAATAAATGTATTGCTCTTTCAAGCTTCTACTTAGATTGGAGATAGGGCAAACATTAATGTTAGGACCATACAAGTACTCGGGTTTATGTCGTAGAATGTCCATGTTACTAATAGGCCACTAATTTTATATAGGGCTAATAACCTATTAAAGCATCATATTTGTCACAAATATCAGTTCGACGTAGCGAACAAAAAAATAGCTCTTCTAGACATTAAACTTGAAATTTTTGTCTTCAATTGAGTAAAATAAATTTGTGATGACCATTTTACCCTTAAATTTATAAAAATTGCATCCTTTGTCCCTAGTATATAAATAACCCTTTTAACTCATTTTAACACACAAGTAACCCTACAACCCCCCTCTCAACCGCTGCTACCGCTTACATACCATCACATCCTGAACCCTAACACGGTCACGGGTCGCCACCCAACCATAACCCCATCTCAACCGCTGATACCGCTCAACCTCACTATCTCATCTCTCCTTCTGCCTATTCTTCTTCTCGAATAACTCACTCATCTCGCACCTTCTTCTACTACAAATGAACCATGTACTTAAGTTTTCAGAAGATAATTGAGAAATTTTGTATGTTATATGTTGGCTGTAATTATTAGTAGTTGTTGTTAACCTTGTGTGGAAACGTAGACCAAGTGTTTGTGAAAATGTCTATGTGAACTGAAACACGGCTAACAAGTAATAATGGGAAAGATTTGTTGTATATATATATATAGATAGATTAAGGAAAGTTTCGAGAAGTTTGATGAAGTTTTCAGCCTACTTGTCATTGTGTGCCATGGTTTTGCGGAAAATGAATTGCTGGAAAACTTGTACTTGGTCTTAGACTTGTCACAAATGGGTTATTAGAAGAGCTATTTTTTTCGAGATGATCATATGGAAAATACAGAGACAGATAGTGAAAAAAGATTTTATGAATTTCAAGATGAACAAGCGTCTTTAGATGGGTCAATTGACTTGTCGGATTTTGGGTCGAACCAGTATGATAATTTACAAGCTGATACGGAATCGAATACATCGGAAGTGGTTTTGTTTAGTATTGATGGTCAGATTTTATCAGCTTCATTTGGGTCCGATTGAGGGTCCGGAATTTGAAGGTGGTTCGGAGTTTAGTAAGGAATCTACTTGGGCTCAGTATTTAAGTGACTTTAATAGATCGAAAGATAATGGTTCTACAATGTCGGTTTTGCTGTTGATCTTTAAGAGAAGCGGGACGATGGACGCAATTTTTTCAAACGACAGGGACTATTTTTGTAATTTAGCCTAGGGACGATGGATGCAATTTTCGTAAACCCACAGGGACCATTTATGTAATTTAGAAGGTTAAAATGGTCATAATACTCAATTGAAGACAACAATGTCAAGTTTAATGTCTAGAAGAGCTATTTTTTTTGTTCGCTACGTCGAACTGACATTTGTGACAAGTATAATGCTTTAATAGGTTATTAGCCCTTTTATATATAATCACTTTCAATTACCTTTTGTTTAAGTTTGCTATTCGATGAGAATCAACAACCTTATTGTTGGGTTCAGTAAATACCCAAACCCCTTAATCTAGGATTTGAATAAAAAATATCCTAAGTGTTTAGACCGTTAAACACTAACAGGTCACTGAGTGCATAGTCTCTCAGTGAGTCATCTTCAGGATACTCAGTATGAGGCGAAGAAGAAGTCTCTCCACTCAGTAAGGCGGAACTTAAAGGGTGAAGACTGAGTCAAGAAGAAGATGGTGGATTCAGTGAGTGATGGCAATAACTCACTGAATCCCTAAGACTCCTCTCCAACTACTTACACTGAAGACAAACTGAAGTAGAAGACTGAAGGATATAAAGACTGAAGAATGAGCGGGATAAGGCGGGATAAGTTTGAATCAGATAAGACGAAGTCCTTATCAACCAAAGTCAACTTTCCCTGAATGGCAAACGATCAGGCTCAGTGTCATCACTGACCTTTGGAAAGCAGTCTTGTCTCTTACCTAAAATAGTCTTTGTAAACAGAGACAAAATACATCAGTATTTTGTCTTCTGTAAGTTGTCAGTTTGTCACTTAGGAAAGAGTTAAAACTCATACTTGTATAAATAGCATAAGAGATGGAGTGAAAGATTAAGCTTGTGAATTGTAAAAACACACACACACGCAAGCCATCTTTCACTCCTCCAAATACAACTTAATCACTGAGATAGCTCAGTGGGTACTTGTAGTTGTGATCAGACTTAGCCTGAGCTTCGAGAGGAGTCACCAACCTTTGTCATTTCAATCCCAAGTACTATTCCGCAAGTACTTGGGTAATGTATTCTTGTTTTGATTTATATCTAATAAAGAATATTATGTTGAAAATTAATCAGTGTGTTTTACTTATATCTTTTCAGTCATAGATTCACTATTAACTTGTTTTATATACTTAATTGTTTTTAAGATAGTGAATAGGGAACAACACTTATAGACATACATTGAACCAATTTCACACTGTCGATGGATACGCCAACTATTTATGATAAATAACAAGATAGTCCAACACTTTGATGTATTGTTGCTATTTTATTTTGGATTTTTATATATAAAAGATGTACTACTTTATGATTATAATTTTTGCAGAGAGATGCTAAGCTATAGCCAATTATAGTGATAAAGGCTACTTCGATTCTTTGGTCAAGGTTGATACATGCTACTACTTAAGCAACTGCAACGACTTGTATACACATTTTCTATAAAGACCATTTTTTTAAGTTATAAATAATTTTTGGGGTTTTGGCCAGGAAGATCATGCACTGTTTGCTAAATATTTTTTGTACGATGGTACTTTCATGGATGGGCCTACATGTATGTCGGGTGTGGCACGGGCTGCACCCGATTTTAGGTCACGAAGTGCAAAAAGATTTCCAATCTGCCGTTTTTGGGGTATGTGCAACCCCTAAATTTTCTTTGCTATTTTCGTTTTTTACGGTGTAACTTTATTTAGTCCGACATTTCTTTTGTGCAACACCCTCTTAAAAATCCTGGGTCCATCCCTGGCGTACTTTATTGCTAAATCTTTTACGTGTAGTTGTATCATCCTCTTTTGTTAAAACCAATTTATGTTTCTGATTATTCTTAATTTGTTTGACTAAAACTATCCAGGGTGTTTTTATGTCTAAGATTTGCTGAAATTTGAGTTTATTGTGTTTAATATTTTGAGTGTTTGGAAAGATTTTAATGTAATTACTAATTAGAATTTGTATAGAGAACACAACTTTTGCTTATTCTTACTTTTAGTGTAACAAAATACTTTTTCATAACTATTGAATGCATTGATGTGCAGACAACTTAAAATAAGTAAAGTTGTCAAAGTAAACTATCTTGATTACCCCCTTCTATTTGAAAGATATATAAGAAACACATGTAAAGTTGTGATGTTTTGTGTTGTAAAAAAGAGTTCGTTATTTTATTGCATCATGGTAGAAAATTAATTATTATTATTATAGTGCATATACTGATAGGAATAGTTTGTGCATCTTGAGTAGAAATTCTCATTCGTTTCGATATTCCAAACATGAATGTGTCTTTGATGATAACTTGTCAAAGTTTCTAAGTATGTGCGTTAAAGTTAACTGTTCAAGTTACAATGTCTCGACATGTTGTCTAATTTCAGTACCTCATCTCAACAAAACTATCATGGCTTTTAGATATTCTACTTAACTCAGCTTATAAAATATGTCGATATAGTTAGATGTAATGAACATATACTATTGATCCCATAATTTCACATTTTATTGTTCGTCATGTTAAAACTAATTAACTATTAGCCCCAGTTGATAAACTTTTGACTCAACTACTTATAGTAATCAAGCTACATTTGGCCCAATAGCATGTTCTGTTAACCTATTTGTAATCCAGTTGGACGTGCTCAATTTATAATGTATGGGATCTTATGGTGATAACATTGAAAGTAATTTCATGCGCCGTTAGTTACAATGGTGGATTTCTAGAAGACCAAGACCATCTTGAATCCCAAAAGAAGAATCGATTACTTAAACTACCCTCTCGTTTATGGTTTGGACATTTGACAATCTAATATAAAGGTGCTTTGTTAATACAAATAAACCACAAAAACATTTATTTATATTTTACGATCTTCTAATGTTTTGTCGATAACAAACGTAAAATCATTAACGAAATAAATAAAATACATAAAAGCTTTGAGCCAGTAGTTTACTAACACACTTTTACTAAACATATTAAAACCATCAAAACATGTTTAGCTAAATAAGTTATACAAAACCAAAGACATTTTTATAAAACACTTACAAGTAATATTGTTTAATTACATTTTATAAAAATGTATATATACTTTGTATATGTTGTAATGGGTAAATAATGGGTAAAAACCAAAGTCCATAACCCATGACCCAAGACCCATGATCCATTGACTAGGTACAATGAATCTTGTTGGGTAAGAACCAAAGTCCATAACCCATACCCATGGAGCATGATCCATAACCCATGACCCATTGCATGACATCATGCATGAAGTCATGTTGGATATCATCCATGATCCATGACCCAAAGTCAATGACCCATGACCCATTGACTAGGTACATTGTATCTTGTTGGGAATCCATGACCCATGGTTCATAACCCATAACCCGGTTTGCAATCCAAAATCCGGACTAAGTTGACCCAACAGCCGGATCCCTGGAAATTCACTGGCCGAATCCCTTGGGTGAGGGATCCGCCGGAACTGTGGGACAGTAGGCTTGGTTTGCCTATAAATAGTGAGCCATTTCTCTCTTGCTCACTACCCCTTTTAGATATACTTTCTCTCTATGTTCTAACCTCTCTAACCACAGATCCAAAGGATCATTCTATGTAGTTTTATCTTTATGTGATTCTCTAGGTTTCTCTTAAAGGCGAGATCACCACCTCTTGAAGACGTGCAAGCTCAAGGTCATGAGTTGGTAAGCTTCGTCATCATCAAGATCACTAAAGTGCATCTTGTTGATAGTTCTTTCCTCTCTCCATAGAGTGTCGTGTTGAAGGCAGTAGTGAATGATGCCGAAAGTGTACATTCGATGGGGTGCTTTGATGTACAAGTTGTGTAGTTTTGGTTAAAGGATATTGATGTCCTTTGTAGTATTGTAAAAAGGAGTGTGTCTCCTTTGGGTAGTTGTGTTGGGTAGTAGTTCCTCCTTTGTAATGATCGATATCTAGCCTTGTATCGGATAAAGTGTAGGCGACGTTGTGATAGGTTTGGTTCTATCTCGTGGAAGAACTCATGTCTAGCCTTGTACCAGATAAAGAGTAGGCGACGTTGTGAAGGCTTCTCCGCCACATTAAGGAGCTTATGTTGTGTAGTGCTTAGAAACTCTCGAGTTGGGTACTCGGGGAATGGAGTAGGGCCAGGAAGGTGTCCTTGTAGCCGAACCACTATAAATACTCGTGTCGTGGTTTTGTGTTCCTTTACTCTTTATCTCTTGCATTACTTACTTATATGTTTATCTATTAATATCCAACACATGATCTAAATAGATTGACATAATTCGATCTAAATACTTTAAAACGAAGTTTTAATCGTTGAAACTATTCAACCCCCCTTCCACAATTGGCATCAGAGCTTCGTCACCAAGTCTCTTAGAGTATATTGTACTTTCAAAACTTGATACAATCCATGTATTTTTGAAAACTACAAAGAAGGAAATTTCTTAAAACAAAAATTCATGTTTTAGAAATATTTGTATTTTAACAGATGTTGGATATTGATAAATCATTATAACATTTTGGTTGAGAAATATTCATGCTAGGACTCTTCCAATGACTTCGTTCTATCCGGAAAAAAATGAAGTCAACACCCAAAGAAGAATCCGAAGTCATCACAACTTTCTTTTACAAAGTACGATTAAGTATTTTAAAAGCTCATAAAGTATTTCGCGTCTATGATTTTCAAAAATCATAAAAAGGATATATAGCAAAGGTATGTTCTCCTAATTATAATTAGTTGATCTAAAAACATTCTAATTGCTTGTAGATAAAATATTGGTATATGTCTATCTATTATGATAAGTATTGTTATAAAGTCCTTGCATATATTTAAAACTATGTGTAATGATTCGTAGATGTGGTGTCTAACTTCAATGTCACACATTCTCTAAAAAGTTGTTCTTCATCTCAAACACATCATCGAGAATAGAATTCTTCCTTGATTTCCCTAAACATTATAAGCTAGTCAATATACGTCCTTTTCTCGAAAAGAAATATTGCTAACCAAAAGTCTTGATTCATTGTTCCTTGCATAGAGATATTTTTGTTGCATTAGTAATCTACATCAATATCATCTATTTAATTCTCTATATATCATGTTAAAATGGAATTTGACACGATTCTTATTGTTTTCTCTCGACTCATGGTTTACTCATAAAAGAACCTCGTCAAATGTGTTTAGTAAACACGAAGACTCGTCAAACCTTGCATCACATCTATAATAGATAAACTCTAAGGAATAGAGCAAAAAACTTTGACAAAAAATGAAATAAAAAACTCCCGCGTCAAAATTATCAAGGGAAAATGGCACGAAAAGTCATCAAACTTGACACTTATTGTCATTGTGTGTAGCGACCTATTTTTTTTGTCATTGTGACACAAACCTTTTGAGATCGTGCTATTGTGTGTATCGGTGACTTGTTTAACTTGTTGTAGCAGGTCATGTTAACGACCGTTAACTTTTTTATTGCACCGTTAGTCCTTTTCGTCTGTTTTTAACGACCGTTATTATATTACTGCACCGTTAGTCATTTTCGCCCGTTTTTTACATGTTTTCGTCCGTTTTTGCACTTTTCCGTCCGTTTTTGCACGGTTTCGTCCGTTTTTACACGTTTTCGTCCGTTTTCACACGTTTTTACATGTTTTCATTCGTTTTTACATGTTTTTACACGTTTTTACACGTTTTCGTCCGTTTTTACACGTTTTCGTCCGTTTTTACACGTGTTCATCCGTTTTTACACGCTTTCGTCCGTTTTTACACGTTTTCGTCCGTTTTTACACGTTTTACACGTTTTCGTCCGTTTTTACACGCTTTTACACGTGTTTTTCTGTTTTTAAACGTTTTCTTTCGTTTTCGTCCGTTTTTACACGCTTTTACACGTGTTCTTCCGTTTTTACACGTTTTCGTCCCTTTTTACACGTTTTCGTGCGTTTTTACACGATTTCGTCCGTTTTTACACGTTTTCTTTCGTTTTGGCCCGTTTTTACACGTTTTCGTCCCTTTTTACACGTTTTCGTGCGTTTTTACACGATTTCGTCCGTTTTTACACGTTTTCGTCCGTTTTTACACGTTTTCTTTCGTTTTGGCCCGTTTTTACACGCTTTTACACGTCTTCTTCCGTTTTTACACGTTTTCGTCCGTTTTTACACGTTTTCGTCCGTTTTTAAACGATTTCGTCCGTTTTTACACGTTTTCGTCTGTTTTTACACGTTTTCGTCCGTTTTTACATTTTTTACACGTGTTCTTCCGTTTTTAAATGTTTTCGTCCGTTTTTACACGTTTTCGTCCGTTTTTACACGATTTCGTCCGTTTTTACACGTTTTCGTCCGTTTTTACATGTTTTCTTTCGTTTTCGTCCGTTTTTACACGCTTTTACACGTGTTATTCCGTTTTTACACGATTTCGTCCGTTTTTACACGTACGAAAACGAAAACGAAAACGTGTAAGAAAGAAAAAAAACGGACGCAAAACGAAAAAAAAACGTGTAAAACGAAAAAAAACGTGTAAAACGGACTAAAACGTGTAAAAAAACGAGCGAAAACATGTAAAAATGTACAAAAACGTGTAAAGTCGAAAACGAAAACGAAAACGAAAAAAAACGTGTAAAACGAAAACATGTAAAAAAAACGTTTTACACGTACGAAAACAAAAAAAAACTTGTAAAATGGACGAAAACGTGTAAAAACGGACGAAAACGTGTAAAAACGGACGAAGACGTGTGAAAACGGAAGAACACGTGTAAAAACGTATAAAAACGGACGAAAACGTGTAAAAACGGACGAAAACGTGTAAAAACGGAAGAACACGTGTAAAAACGTGTAAAAACGTGTAAAAACGGACGAAAACGTGTAAAAACGGTCGAAATCGTGTAAAAACGGACGAAAACGTGTAAAAACGGACGAAAACATGTAAAAACGGAAGAAGACGTGTAAAAGCGTGTAAAAACAGACGAAAACGTGTAAAAACGGACGAAAAAGTGTAAAAATGGACGAAATTGTGTAAAACGGACGAAAACGTGTAAAAACGGACGAAAACGTGTAAAAACGGAAGAACACGTGTAAAAGCGTGTAAAACGGACGAAAACGAAAGAAAACGTGTAAAAACGGACGAAAACGTGTAAAAACGGACGAAAACGTGTAAAAACGGAAGAACACGTGTAAAAGCGGACGAAAACGTGTAAAAACGGACGAAAACGTGTAAAAACGGACGAAAACGTGTAAAAACGGATGAACACGTGTAAAAACGGACGAAACGTGTAAAAACGTGTAAAAACATGTAAAAACGAACGAAAACGTGTAAAAACGGAAGAAAACGTGTAAAAACGGACGAAACCGTGCAAAAACGGACGGAAAAGTGCAAAAACGGACGAAAACATGTAAAAAACGGGCGAAAATGACTAACGGTGCAATAATATAATAACGGTCGTTAAAAACAGACGAAAAGGACTAACGGTGCAATAAAAAAGTTAACGGTCGTTAACATGACCTGCTACAACAAGTTAAACAAGTCACCGATACACACAATAGCACGATCCCAAAAGGTTTGTGTCACAATGACAAAAAAAATAGGTCGCTACACACAATGACAATAAGTGTCAAGTTTGATGACTTTTCGTGCCATTTTCCCAATTATCAAACCTACTAAAATTGTTTTCTCACTGAATAGCCGGATCCCTTGACTATAACGTGACGGGTCCCTTTTTCAAGGGATCCATGAGAACCGGCACATCAGCAAAACAAAATAAGTAATTGATAATTCACTGTACACTCCCATCCTCCACTTTACTCTCTCATACACGACCCTAAACTCAACACTGCTATTCTTAGGAGCTTTCTCTTCATCAATTCAAGCAATCCAATCACTTGTGTAATTTTTATCTTCACTACATTGTGATTTCCATTCTCAAGTTCTTAGTAATATTATTTTAAACATCTTTAGAATTTTGATTCAAGTGGGTTTGTCACAATTTGCTATCACATTGTTTTAATTAGCTATCTAAGATAACTAATCAAAGAACAAACATTGTTAATACAAATTAGAACTCATAATTAATTCAAAAAGAAGGATGTTTTGAGCAAAATTGTAATGAACCTCAAAAAGAACTCTTCTCAAAATTAACACCACATTGTGATCTTATTGTTTAGGATCAATCATGCCTAGCTCCACACAACAAGATTATCAAGACACCGCTTACTATATATCGATGCATCACCGTAAGGATGGTCTTACTCCCAAGAAACTGAAAAACCTTCAAAATGCTCCAAAAACGGTTCTTTCATGAAGGACATGTCATTGATCAATCTTTCCTCGATGGTACCGATATCCCCAAAGTCTTTTCTAAGATCAACTTTGAGTGTCTACTCCATATCAATGAACAAATATGTCCCGTGTTTGTCCTCGAGTTTTACAAGAGCGTCTGCATCATTAGAAATGATGATGTAACTATCTCTATTGAATTTGTCATCAACAATCATATCTTCACCCTAACTCTTGTCGAGCTTGCCTGAATTCTCCGCATCCCATACCATGGTGTCACAATTCACAATTTCAGGTCATTTTACAAACTTTGAAATTTTTACTATTCATCTCGGGAATTTACTACTTATCGGTACTATTCATCATTTTACTATTCATCATTTTTGAAGTCGATTTGATATTTTGAGAGGTTATTTCAAAATTTTACTAGTCACAAAACACTATTCATTCCCGGAGAAAAACTTATATTTACGACTATTATCTGCATATTAGTTCATGCATGGGTTTGCATATTTTCTTAACGTATATTTATTTATTAAATAAACGCTATCGCACGATCATCTATTTTGAATAATTGATACGACACTTCCGACAATTGTCCTGATATATTTTTATACTCATTTTAAGACTATAAAAATTATATTATTAGTTTACCCGATGTTTTGGATTTATTTTGGTATATAAATTGTTATATATATATATATTTACGACAGTTTTCGTAAATTCTAATCGACAATTATTTATTCACTCAATACTTGTGAGAAATGTATTTTTATAATTTTTATGACTTCGATATATTTTATTTGGTTCTGTTAAAATCGATTTCTAGCTAACGCTACACTTAATAATTAATTTTATGTACCAAATACACATTATACTTGACTTTAAATACAATTAACTAACAAAAATACACAACTTTATTCCCCAAAACCCCTTTCCGACCTCCCCATATTAGTCATCCAATTTTTATAAAATTTTGACTTTATTAGACGTACACATACACATTATTGCTAGATATTTATATTTTATACAAGAGTTTTATTAAAATAAAACACCTACATACACATAATAAAAGGTGAAAAAGGCAAGAAAACCTCTCTACTCCATCTTTGAGGATTCGGCTCCATCAAGAAGAAGAAGAGGAAACCATAATTTTCCCAAGTTCAAGTGTTATTATAACCCTAGTATACTTCTAGTTTAGGTTTTGAAATAAAAACCTAGAAGTAATTAGTACCTAGTTGCCTAAACCTCTTCAATCACTCAAGTAAGCTTCTAATGAATTTTTTTCCTAATCTTTTATACTATTACTTGATCTATTTTTATGATCTAGTACAAAAATATGCAAGTATTATATGTATTCATACCACTTTTTACTTGTTTTTCCTACTTATAATGAATAATAACTATCCAATAATTATTCCCATGAAACCTATCATTGTTGATGAAGTTTAGGAACCCATGACACCCTAAGAAGGTGGATGGTAGGTTTAAAATAGTTTTGGTGTTGATTGGAAAGGGTTAGAACAAGTATTACACAAGAGAAATCGTTTTCGACAAACTATATATAAGGGCTGTCCAATTTTGTAAAATCTGGAAAAATCAGTAGGTCAGGGGATATTTTGGGTTATATTTTCAGAAAATAGACTTAAAAACAAAACCGTGTTCGCTTGAACGGGTTAAAACGGGTTTATAACGAAAAAGATACGCTATTTTTCTGAAAATGCACAAGCTGTCAAGGATTTTTCATGGGACAAAACGAGTATTTAACGTAAACTAGAAGAGTCGACTTATCAAAAATATATTAGTACATATTAACACGAGACCAAGGATATATAAAAAGTAGAAAACGGACTTATAACGACTAAGTTATACGCATTTTAAATATGGCTATCGTACTTATTTTCACAAGTAATAACACTTACATATTTTTACTAGACTAAAATGGTTATCGCAAGTGACCATGTTTGGAGCTATTTTTCATATCGATAGAATACTTTTGAGATAACGATGTCTACAAGTAAAAGTGAGTTCGCCTATTCTCTTTTCCAAAATGTTCAACCGTTTGTCAAACGAAGGTATAACGAATAATATACGATCACTCAAAATTAGCCATTTTCATGAGTTGTCAAATTATATTGTTTTTCGACGATAAACTTCATTTTCAAAAATGTACAAGTGGTATGGATATCATATGAGTTTGTATGCACGACATTGTTTCATGGCTTACATTAGAACATATCCTTCATATTAGGTTGCAGATAGAGATCGCACCTCATTTCAGTGTATCTACTTTTGTCATCATAATCATTGCATCAGGTGAGTTCGTAGCCCCACTTTTACTCGTTTAATTGTTTTATAAACTCTTTGGGGGAGATACATACTCAACTACTTGCTTTTACTTTACACTTATATGAATTTAAATAACTCTTGTTACACTACTTATGCTAGTAAGTAGATTATGCCCGAACTAAATTGATTACTATGTTATGAACACTATTATTTGAACCACTTTCCTTGATTTTGAACCTTTCGACATATATATTTGAACTCTTTTAAATTGATTTGGACCTTTTAACATATATTTGAACACTTTGAACTTGATTTGAACCTTTTGACATATAGTTGAACTCTTTTAATTTGTAAAGGACCCTTTTGATATATTTTGAACTTGTTTAACTTGATTTGAACCCTTTGACTATTTTGAAACTTTTGATATGTTTTGAGCTCTTCGACTGTTTTGAACTTTTGAACTAGACTTAAACTCTTGAACTTGATTATGAACTTATGACTTGTTTTGAGCTTAATATACCGTACGTACTATGACACAAATTCTCCCTATGTGAACGGAGCAACACAAAGTCTCCTTATGTGAACGGAGCAACACAAAGTCTCCCTATGTGAACGGAGCAACACAAAGTCTCCCTTGTTCGGAGCAGTGCAAATTCTCCCATGTTCGGAGTGTTCTTAATTGTATATAATAGTTGTATGATGTACTGTTCGTACATTCGCATTGTTAGTCTCCTATCACTAAGTAGTATGGATAGCGCTATTAGAGGTCGGCCAACCTCTCGTTCACTATGTTACGGAACGCATATTATTTATTCTAGGGGCTTTGCCTGGCATACATTATTATATACGTGGTGCTATATGGTGAACTATTATGACAACGTATACTTGAATACTAGACATACTACTTTTGGTAGTGGGTTGTGAACACACAGGTTGCAAGTTTTGTATGGGCGGAACTTGGAACTGAGTGGATTTACAATGCCTTTGCTTTGTGGACTATTCTCAATGACCAAAAACTTTGCCTTTGCTGCATGAACGTTCTTTAAAGGCTTTTCATGATAAACCAAACTCTATGAACTCACTCAACCTTTGTGTTGACACTTTTAGCATGTCTTATCTCAGGTATCTAAGGCATTCACTTCATAGCATGCATGTGGACTTATCATAGAGTCGCGGTGACGACGCGTCTCACATATATTCTATGCACTTAACTATCGTTTGATTGTAACAAACTTATTTTGGTACTTTGGAAATATTTTGGGACCTATGTTTTGAAAACTCCGATTATTTTACTTAATTAAACGATATTTTTAAAACGACACATTAGGTCGTTCGATATAACTGTAACTTTGATGATATGACAGTCATCCCCCAGGTATTCCATTCCGCTGCAAAACAGGTAATTTGGGGGTGTGACAGGTTGGTATCAGAGCAACGGTTGTAGAGAAGTAGGTTGCATCATTGACCTAGACTATAACTACATCATCATAGCATCTCATCATATCATTATAAGTGCATACTCATTATACATGCGGTTTTATACGCACATTATGTGGATTATTTGTTTTTATTTCACATCGATTGTCAGATAGATTTCTTTAGATACCCATTCCATTATTCTTTCTTCATACCCCAATGTGGAGAATGCCCTGACATCCCCTATCACAATTTTAACATCAGTTGACTAAACACCAGACATCATATGAGTTGATTAGTCCAAGCATTGCATAGTTACTCCTAAATTATACATAGCCTGATCACCTATGTCTAATTCAGGAAGAATCATGCAATGAAGGGAGTATCAGTCTTATATGTGTAAGCGATTCCATAATTGAGCCAAATTTTCAGAAGACTTTCTTCAAAACCACTTGTTTCCTAGCTTGATCCTAGTGACAGTTCTTGTCTGATGAGTTGCGAAAATCAAGCTAAGAGTCAAGTTGTTACTCAAACCGATTTAGCCTAATCTCATGACAGTTCTTGTTTGATGAGTTGTGAGATTAAGTAAAAATCGGTTACCTAAAAGTCTTTTGAGGGTTTTGCTCGAGAATGGGAAAGCTTGCCTCATCAAACCCAACCATAAGAGAGCATGTCTTTAGAATGGGAAATGGTCACGATAGCACAAGAACGTACCTAGTTGGATGAGAAACCCAGATACTTGAGCATTGACATAATCACTTAGACTATACACACGAGCATAAACTTTTAGACCCTTGTCGAGGATCAGACCATAGTTATCAATAATTGAATCACGAGGACGTGATTCCTCTAACAGGGGAAGAATGTCACAATTCACAATTTCAGGTCATTTTACAAACTTTGAAATTTTTACTATTCATCTCGGGAATTTACTATTCATCGGTTACTATTCATCATTTTATTATTCATCGTTTTTGAAGTCGATTTGATATTTTGAGAGGTTATTTCAAAATTTTACTATTCACAAAACACTATTCATTCCCGGAGAAAAATTTATATTTACGACTATTATCTGCATATTAGTTCATGCATGGGTTTGCATATTTTCTTAACGTATATTTATTTATTAAATAAACGCTATCGCACGATCATCTATTTTGAATAATTGATCCGACACTTCCGACAATTGTCCTGATATATTTTTATACTTATTTTAATACTATAAAAATTATATTATTAGTTTACCCGATGTTTTGGATTTATTTTGGTATATAAATTGTTATATACATATATATATATTTACGACGGTTTTCGTAAATTCTAATCGACAATTATTTATTCACTCAATACTTGCGAGAAATGTATTTTTATAATTTTTATGACTTCGATATATTTTATTTGGTTCCGTTAAAATCGATTTCTAGCTAACGCTACACTTAATAATTAATTTTATGTACCAAATACACATTATACTTGACTTTAAATACAATTAACTAACAAAAATACACAACTTTATTCCCCAAAACCCCTTGCCGACCTCCCCATATTAGTCATCCAATTTTTATAAAATATTAACTTTATTAGATGTACACATACACATTGTTGCTAGATATTTGTATTTTATGCAAGAGTTTTATTAAAATAAAACACCTACATACACATAATAAACGGTGAAAAAGGCAAGAAAACCTCTCTACTCCATCTTTGAGGATTCGGCTCCATCAAGAAGAAGAAGAAGAGGAAACCATAATTTTTCCAAGTTCAAGTGTTATTATAACCCTAGTATACTTCTAGTTTAGGTTTTGAAATAAAAACCTAGAAGTAATTAGTACCTAGTTACCTAAACCTCTTCAATCACTCAAGTAAGCTTCTAATGAATTTTTTTCCTAATCTTTCATACTATTAATTGATCTATTTTTATGATCTAGTACAAAAATATGCAAGTATTATATGTATTCATACAACTTTTTACTTGTTTTTCCTACTTATAATGAATAATAACTATCCTATAATTATTCCCATGAAACCTATCATTGTTGATGAAGTTTAGGAACCCATGACACCCTAAGAAGGTGTATGGTAGGTTTAGAATAGTTTTGGTGTTGATTGGAAAGGGTTAGAACAAGTATTACACAAGAGAAATCGTTTTCGACAAAATATATATAAGGGCTGTCCAATTTTGTGAAATCTGGAAAAATCAGTAGGTCAGGGAATATTTTGGGTTATATTTTCAGAAAAAAGATTTAAAAACAAAACCGTGGTCGCTTGAACGGGTTAAAACGGGTTTATAACGAAAAAGATACGCTATTTTCAAGTTTAAAGACGAAAACTATTTTTCAGAAAATGCACAAGCTGTCGAGGGTTTTTCATGGGACAAAAACGAGTATTTAACGTAACCTAGAAGAGTCGACTTATCAAAAATATATTAGTACATATTAACACGAGACCAAGGATATATAAACAGTAGAAAACGGACTTATAACGACTAAGTTATACGCATTTTAAATATGGCTATCGTACTTATTTTCACAAGTAATAACACTTACTTATTTTTACTAGACTAAAATGGTTATCGCAAGTGACCATGTTTTGAGCCATTTTTCATATCGATAGAATACTTTTGAGATAACGATGTCTACAAGTAAAAGTGAGTTCGCCTATTCTATTTTCCAAAATGTTCAACCGTTTGTCAAACGAAGGTATAACGAATAATATACGATCACTCAAAATTAGCCATTTTCATGAGTTGTCAAATTATATTGTTTTTCGATGATAAACTTCATTTTCAAAAATGTACAAGTGGTATGGATATCATATGAGTTTGCATGCACGACATTGTTTCATGGCTTACATTAGAACATATCATTCATATTAGGTTTCAGATAGAGATCATACCTCATTTCAGTGTATCTACTTTTGTCATCATAATCATTGAATCAGGTGAGTTCGTAGACCCATTTTTACTCGTTTAATTGTTTTATAAACTCTTTGGGGGAGATACATGCTCAACTACTTGCTTTTACTTTACACTCATATGAACTTAAATAACTCTTGTTTCACTACTTATGCTAGTAAGTAGATTATGCCCGAAACTAAATTGATTACTATGTTATTAACACTATTATTTTAACCACTTTCCTTGATTTTGAACCCTTCGACATATATATTTGAACTCTTTTAAATTGATTTGGACCTTTTAACATATATTTGAACACTTTGAACTTGATTTGAACCTTTTGACATATAGTTGAACTCTTTTAACTTGTAAAGGACCCTTTTGATATATTTTGAACTTGTTTGACTTGATTTGAACCCTTTGACTATTTTGAAACTTTTGATATGTTTTGAGCTCTTCGACTGTTTTGAACTTTTGAACTAGACTTAAACTCTTGAACTTGATTACGAACTTATGACTTGTTTTGAGCTTAATATATCGTACGTACTATGACACAAAGTCTCCCTATGTGAACGGAGCAACACAAAGTCTCCCTATGTGAACGGAGGAACACAAAGTCTCCCTTGTTCGGAGCAGTGCAAATTCTCCCATGTTCGGAGTGTTCTTAATTGTATATAATAGTTGTATGATGTACTGTTCGTACATTCGCATTGTTAGTCTCCTATCACTAAGTAGTATGGATAGCGCTATTAGAGGTCGGCCAACCTCTCGTTCACTATGTTACGGAACGCATATTATTTATTCTAGGGGCTTTGCCTGGCATACATTATTATATACGTGGTGCTATATGGTGAACTATTATGACAACGTATACTTGACTACTAGACATACTACTTTTGGCAGTGGGTTGTGAATACACAGGTTGCAAGTTTTGTATGGGCAGAATTTGGAACTGAGTGGATTTACAATGCCTTTGCTTTGTGGACTATTCTCAATGACCAAAAACTTTGCCTTTGCTGCATGAACGTTCTTTAAAGGTATTTCATGATAAACCAAACTCTATGAACTCACTCAACCTTTTTGTTGACACTTTTAGCATGTCTTATCTCAGGTATCTAAGGCATTCACTTTATAGCATGCATGTGGACTTATCATAGAGTCGCGGTGATGACGCGTCTCACATATATTCTATGCACTTAACTATCGTTTGATTGTAACAAACTTATTTTGGTACTTTGGACCTATGTTTTGTAAACTCTGATTATTTTACTTAATCAAACGATATTTTTAAAATGACACATTAGGTCGTTTGATATAACTGTAACTTTGATGCCATGACAGTCATCCCCCAGGTATTCCATTCCGTTGCAAAACAGGTAATCTGGGGGTGTGACACGTGGTGTGTGTATGTATTCCAATGATTGGTCACTCGCCAAAATCCATGATATGGTTGATGATCACGATGTCTATTTCACTCCTCTTCATGAACCCGACACGGTAAGAGATGCCATATTCATTCAAAGAACCTCACAAACCCGAGTCACAAAAAATTCCAAAGTCATCCACTGAGATCCATTTCAAATGGAGCTTTTTGATATGTTCCCACTTTACAAAAAATGGGAACAAATTCTTAGAGAAAATGTTCTTTGCTTAGTTGGGAATAAGGATCACGTGAATGCATGTCTTGTGTACGTGATTTATTGCCTCATCAACGAAACTCCCTTCAACCTAGCATATTACATGGTCAAAAGGATGGCGAGTATCTTTAGGAAGGATAAAATGGTACTTCCATATGCTATGCTTCTAACCCGTTTAGCAAACTTTGTCTTTGCTTTAGAACCCTCTCCTTTGACGGATGATCACTTATTTTGTAATCAGGTCATGGTACCTCACACCGAGGGAAGAATATCAAGGTCCATGGTTGATGGGAAAAGGCCTCATCCTGCTACCGATTCATTTGAGGAAACTAAAGGAGAAGCAAGCAACCACGTCAACAACTACCATCTCGACCCCGTCTCATACATTGATCAATTGCCCGACATTCCAAGTCCTTCCCAAGAGTTTCAACAAACCAAAGAAATGTATAAATGCATTGCTCACTTCCTCATTGGCAAGAAGAAAAGGTGAAGATTAGATGGAAATTTGGAGGTGATTTGTATGATCCTAATTTGAAATATGTCATGTATGTCTAAAACAATGTTATTGTCATTTGGTAAAACTAAGTATTATGTCATAGTTTGTTGAAAACATGGATAATTTAACTTGGAACAACTAAATAAGAATTTTACCACTTTTGATCTCGTATCAAAAGTTGGTCGTCATCCTAGTTACATGCCCATATGTTGCTTTTACATACCATGCTTACTATGATTTACTTACATACATGTATGCTTGCTGTAGAAATCATTAGTTTCAAAATTTGATACCTAGTGCAAAATATTGTACGCATTCTGTTAAGGAATCTATCCCAGATACCGGATCCCTGAGCTATAACTAGTCGGATCCCTCAAGTGAAGGATCTGTGGGATCTGGGTGGACAGAAGTGCATTTTTAGCTTCCTTGCATCAATACAACCTTATAGACCTTATTGAACTAGTTAAACATGATACATTAGGATCACATAAAATTTCCTTAGGCTCAGTTGATCTCACATTCACTCATGGATGACTTAGGATCACATTCAAGGTGTTTTTGATTTATCATTACTTCAAAACTCACCATCTTCCACTCCAATGTTTACACATTGTTCCTCTCATCTCAAAACACATAGTTTGATATTTCTCTCAATTTTATCAAATTGATTATAGTCATCTTTACCTTAAAATGCTCTAAAAACTAGTTTTCATTTCTTGTGATTTATAAGGAATTTTTTAAATTTTCCTTTGATCACCATCTGATCTCTATGATCATTTACCATCCTCAAAACTCTTAGCATCATCCTTGATCACTCATTGGTGTTCATAAAAACTCCATTTCTTTCCATAAAAGTCATCTGTTAGGTCACTAGTTTTACAAACACAAGTTATAGAGAAAGAGATGAAGGCGATTGAACAAGTAAAACCACACACACACACGATAATATAAAGACGGTTAGGCGTAATGTATGAATGAGAGAAAAACTTGAACAACCAACCCTCAAATGAGGGTTTACAAGAGTATTTATAGGAGGGAAGCTAGGGCAACACTCCTAGTTCCCTTCCTTTCTTATGTGGGCTTGGGCCTAAGCTTATGGGCCTTCTACATAAGCTTGACCTTAAACAAACATAAAGGCCATAATAAAGCTACCTATTACATATGAAATATAAATACTTGAAATACTGTTTAGGAGTGATTCCAACAATCTCCCCCTCAAGTATATATGAATGTAAACGGTGAAGGCGTTGATGTAATAGTAGCTGTGACGTCTTCTGACATTCTTCTTTCTTGTGAGAGGAAATGCCTTGATTCGAACAATCTCCCCAGTGTAGAGAGATAGTTATCTGTGAACAGTTATGCTTCGACGTCATCTTTAACTTTGTTCTTTGATCATTGTTCTTTGTGGTGAAAGTGATAGTATGTTGTTGTCTGCATCAGTCTGCCTCAGGTCAGCTTCGCTGCTCCAGTGTCTCCACGTCATTCTTCAACATGCTCACACGCTCTTTGACGTTGGAAGTCAATGCTGATGAAGTTCTTTAAGTCTTTAACATTGTAGATTCTTTGGTTTAACGAAGAATCATTCTGACGGTTGTGTTGCTTTTGAATAGAACTTCCATTAGTGATGATGTTGGCGTGAGCATGAGAAGAATCAGCACGATCATTCTGCTCCAGAGCTTCCATAAGAAGAAAACATTTCAAACGGTTAGTAATAAGCGGTTTCCGGCACTTACAAGTTTGAACTTCGAGAGTGTTAACAGCATAGTGTGAAAACACAACTCTAATTCTTACAAAGGCCGTTCCTGAACTGGAGTCCCACAAGTGAGATAACGCGATGTACCGAAGTACATCTACAGTTCAGATGAGTCGCTGAGGTACACCGAAGCATCACCTCACGACTGTAGACCGTTTGAGACACACTCCGCTTAATCCACGGGGAGTTACCGAAGTGACCTGCTGTCAGGGCTGTTTGATGTTGACCCTAGCAGGAGTTTCCATTCAATCACTGAGGATCACAGATGTGAACCTCTCATAAATGTTCTCGACAGATTGCTAAGATCTGTGAAGGACTCGATATGAACCACTGATAATCTTATTTGTTGATCATCAAGTGATTAAATGTCAAGTGTTCCTAAGAGATCTTTTGATGAATCTCGTGGCTCTAGACTCAATAGTGCGTTTTGGTTTTCCTGAGCGGAGACTAGGGAGAGGGTCTCCTTCTTCAATACCAGCGATCTCTAAGATAAAGCCAATAGTTTACGTAGGGTTCCCTGTGAGAATGAAACAAGCTTCTGTTGAGAGAAACTTGAGTGGCTAAGAAGGTTTAGTGCAAGCGTCACTGGGTCCATGACGACTTTTAATCTTCAATACCGGTGTCACTAAGTGACAACCAGTAGCATATGAATTGAACCCGGTGTCTGCCCTAAGTTGAATAATCTGGAGAGCTATTTCTTTTCACCCTTTACTTTACATTTCTTTTTGATTCTTCAACTCCTTCTTTCTCCGATTCTCATTTTCTCCTTTTTACAATCATTCCTAAGGACTTCTAACACTAACTAATGGTAGTGTCCTTGGGTAGATCCCTCCGGCTCTGGCGGATCATAGGACGGTTATTCCTAACCTTAGTCACCTTATAACTCCATGACTAACCTATGTTTGCCATTAAAACCACTGTATGTGAAAATATCTCTCAAAGGGTTTGTAAATGAAAAACATGTTTGAATCACTGTGAGAGATAAGTTTTTGCATAAATACTCCCCCTCCACATGTGCTAAAGAGTTTTAATGGTTTAAATGCACAGTGAGGAAAGAGCGCGCACTTTTAGAATTGATCCACTAAAGATAGACAATCTCCCGCGAGACACGGTTACGTTGAATAGTTAAAGAGTTACATTGCCAGTTTTTAGGTGACAACTAGTTCTAATAACTACCTTGAAGGTGTAGACGAACCTTGGAAGGTTGTCAAACCCGTCAGAGTTCATGTCTATCAAAAGTTTCTCGAATGGTACTTTCTACTTGGACAAGTCCTTTGCGAGACACGTTTACATTACTTAGCGAACTAGCTTGAAATTATTACCCGTCCAGGACAAGTCTTTTCGAGTTACAAACAGTTTAGTACCGTCAATTCGTTGGTTAAGTCTGAGGTGCACAGATTCATTTGCATTTTTGCACAACATATTTCTTATCACACAATTTTCTCCCCCTCAAAAATGGCATGTGAAAATGTTATTTTTGAAAACGTTTGAGAATAAATATGACCATTTCGAGTGTTGCGGGAAGAGTGACCACTATGAACAATTTGTGAACAAAGTTTTTTTTTTTTTTAATTCAAATACTCCCCCTCAACTAGTGATATAAATGGTTGAGGTTTTGAAAATCATATGGGGAAGTACTTGTGTTTTTTAGCAAAACCTTGAAAAATGAAAGGTTTGATAGGTTTTACTCAAAAATAAGAAGCTTTCGCTCCTTTTATAAGGATTGTGGCACTGAGGCGTACCACAGGGTCCTTTCTTGACAATTACGGGTTGTACACTGTTATGTGTGCACAAGCCATTGACATATGTAATCACACATCCAAAATTATATGAAGGAAACAATTCAAGGGGTACCAGGAAGTGCAGTGATGTTCCCAGGAGTACGAACAGGGCGTTGATAGCCTGTGATGTTGATCCTAGGTCGACCACCAACAAAACTTTCCAACGTTCTGAACTGATCCCTTCTGAACAACCGTTCATCAATCATGGTGATGATCCTTCTCACATCCCTCCTTTCCTGAGAGTTCCAGCGCTTAGAAGATCCAATTTTCAGGCGTATATCCTTCAACCTGTACGCCAATCCATCCCTAACCCGCTTCAAGGTATGATCCCCGAATTTCTGAAGTTCACTACACGCCATTAAGCAGTTTCTTTGAAGTTCACTGTGGTAAACAACTCCGAATGGTATGCTGATGAGCGTATATTGAGTTAGCTGATTGAGGTCGGGAAGATCAAGCGTTGGAGGAGTGAGGTTGACACGTTTCTGATATGATTCAACGGCAAGCTGAAGATCTTCAACACGCTCTTTGATGACTATGCGTCTGATGAAGATGAGCAGTGACTTGATGAATTCACGTTGTACTTCAGTTGGAAATTGTCTCATGCGACCTTGAACTTTGGCAAGGTACATGTCTTCAATATCGTTGAGGTTCAAATTCTCAAAGTCAGCTTCAGAGAATGCATAGTCCCTTTCGTCTTGTCTTTTGACCACAATCTTCTTAAGAAAAGTGTAGTCCCATTTAGACGATAGACCAACATGTTGGATGGCCACGATACTTTTAGTACTGAACACTGCATGTTGAGACTTCTGGACCAAGCAGCTTCTGTAGTAGATTCTTCGGCGTTCCGGCCAATGGTGAATCCCATACATTGCATCTTGGTCATATGCTACCACTTTGTCGGAGAACATGTGGGTAGCACGTTCCTCGATGGCTATACAATCAGAGTATATGGCAGCAGGGAATGGAAGTGTCAGTGATGTAGCGTATTTCCTTGAACCATCGCCACCGTGTTGAAGAAAATCTAAGTCTTTGTTGAAGAAATGTCTGAAGGGAATCCTGGGCTGATCAGGTTGGCCAATGGTAGGTAGAGGTCGAGACCAGTCGGTGTAATATGGAGGATTGTCCCGTTTGGTGAAGTCGATGTTTGCTTCTGGGTTGAGCCAATCCATGTTGTTAGACATGGCTCGAGCAATGTTGTCAAGGTGATATTCAACCTCGATTGCACTTTCCGAGCTGTTTTTCAAGAGTAGGAATGCGTCATTCTTGATGCGCTTCAACTCAGATTTCGTCATCTTCTTCACACGGAACCTTTCTTGCAAAATCTTTGCATGCTCCAAGGTACTACCGTCTACCAATTCTTGACCTTCTTCAGGGTAGGGAGTGTTGTTAACAAGTGTAGCAAACCATTCAAATTCTTCAGTTTTGTCGTCATCTAGCCATGATACGACGTCAGTATGAAGCGTCTTCTTCTTCTTTTTCGAAGGCTTAGATGATGATGCTGGTTTCTGTCCTTGTTTGGGAGAGGTGGGTTGTTGTTGGGGCTCAAGGACCTCTTCATCGTCACCACCCGTATACTCAAAGTAATCACCAGTTTTTTGAGTCAGGGGAGGTAACTCGGAATTGTCCCGAGGTTTATCAGTAGAAGACCGAGGTGGAGGAGACTGTTGTTGAGAAGAAGTCCGTGGTGGAGGAGGTGGCATCGAAGTAGATTCACCAGACTGCTTCTGACGTTTAGGTGCAGAGTCCTTGTCCTTATCATCGTCATCTCTTGGTCGTTTGGGTTGGTCGACTGACTCTTTGCATGATGATCTGAGTTGAAAATCAAGTAGACTTTCGAAAAATTTAGCTTCATCCGAAGTAAACGTTCCAGATCGCTTTGACATTTGCATCACTAGTTTAGCGATTAACTCAGATTCAGAAAGATCAGCTTCTTTGGCCATTGTATGTTTAACCAATGCGACGATGTTAGGGGTGAGCTGTGTGGAAAATACTTCTCTAGTCACACCGGGGACAGTGTCGAGAAGAAACTTGTGGGTATGATCTCTTGCTGTCTTCTCCAGTTCCTTTTGGACTTTAGGAACGATATCCTGAAGGTACTTGTTAGTGTAACCTTCGATCATTTCGTTCAGTTCCTCTTTACGATGACTCTTCATGAACTTCTGAACAAATTTCCTTTCTTTCTCCATCTTGTCTTTCTCATCATTTAAGTACTGAATTTGGTCAGCAAACCAATTCAGTTTTCTGTAAAGTATGTCCTTCTTTCTGACTTGTTGGACAGCTTTCACAATCTTTTCATGAGTCTGAGAAATCCAAGATTTAGGTGGTTTCTTCACTGATTTGGATGATGATCTGGTTGACTTCGTTGATGGTGGTGGTGATGAGTGAGATGAAGAGTCTGATGATGAGGAGACATGAGGAGACTTCATGTCCTTAGGAGTTTCTGAGGTTTTCTCCTTTGAGTGTGTTGGACTGTCTAGAAGAAACTTTGTATAATCATCCTCGTCATCTCTAGACTTTTCTTTCTCAGTTTCCAGTTTCTCAAAATCATACACAATAGTATCCTCTACAGGCTTTTGTTGTTGCACAAGAGTGGTGGCAACAGCTTCCTTATCGGGTTGATTAACCGTATCAGGAGTTGGTGAAGATTGAGCTTGTCACACCCCCAAATTACCTGTTTTGCAGCGGAATGGAATTCCTGTGGATTGACTGCCATAGCATCACAGTTACAGATATATTGAACGACCTAAAGTGTCGTTTGGAAAATACATCGTTTGATTTAATAAAATAATCAGAGTTACAAAGTATAGGTCCCAAATGAAAATCAACTTGTGCGGAAATAAGTTTGTTACAATTCAAACGATGTTTTAATGTGAGTAAAACCCAAGTGAGACGCGTCGTCACCGCGACTCTAAGATGTGTCCACATGCATGCCATGTAGTGTATGCCTTAGATACCTGAGATAAAAACATGCTAAAAGTGTCAACACAAAGGTTGAGTGAGTTCATAGAGTTTGTATTGAAATGTAAAGCCTTTCAAAATCGTTTATGCAGCAAAGGCATCGTAAATCCACTCAGTTCCAAGTTCCGCCCATACAAAACTTGCAACCTGTGTATTCACAACCCATTGCCAAAATGTATATAGTTTATGTTCAAGCGCATGATGTCAAATGAATTCACATAATAATGCATGACTTAATGTATCAATGTTTACTTGACATAATTATACCAAGACATTCAGTTCAATGAAAATCCCAAGACACCTAGCTCAATGATGTTCCCAAGACATTCAGCTCAATGATAATCCCAAGACATTCAGCTCAATGGTAATCCCAAGACATTCAGCTCAATGATAATCCCAAGACATTCAGCCCAATGATAATGATATAGGATATGACTAAACATTCAGTTCAGTTAAGCATGTAGTTTCAAATAATCATGATAGTAATAAAAATAGTTGAGCATGTATCTCCCCCAAAACAGTTATGAAAACAAGTAAAAGTAGGGGCTATGAAAACTCACTTGGTGGAATGATGCGAAGACAAAAGTGAGTACACCGAGATGTAGTGTGATACGTTAATCTTGACCTATTATGAATGATATGATACGTAATGAGTTATGATGTAATGTTATGCATGCATTTCGTAGGTTATTTATACCATTTGCGAGTTTTGAAAATAATACTTATCGTCGAAAAATACTCTTTTGACGTCTTGACCATTCTTAAATCACTTTATAAGTATTTACGTCAAAATGTCATCCTACAATGGTTTCGTAATGATTTATGGTGAAATTATCACTTTTCGTCGTAAAATAAAGTCGTCGGAAATTTCATGAAATTGACAAAAATGGCTTTGAAAGACTAGTCGTAAAATGGTGTACGTCGATCGTTAGGAAACGAACTCGACGGTTTTGGAAAGCTTGTATCAAAATCTAAAAGTTTCAGTTCAGGAGTTTTCGACATAAAGGTTTCGAACATAAAGATAATAAGGGTTAAAGATGGTGATTTTGTCTAATTGTTGTGTAAAAAATGAGTTTCGGCCAAGTTTAAACATCCGTAATTAATTTATTACAACTCCGCTATACAAACGGCTTGTTGTTTTGAAAAATATGCTCGGTAATCTTAATTTTACTAGAAGACATTTTGTTCCAAAAAGTTCCACATCATGGTTAAAAACAGTCCTCAACATGGACGTTTCAGCTACCGTAACACTTGTCTCGTAAAATAATATAGTTTTTCAGAAAATAATAGTTACGGCAATTTTATGAAAACGTGCATATCTTTGTCGTTTCAAATCCGTTTTCTACGTATAATACGTCCTTAGCTTCGTATCGAAGTATACTAATATATTTTTGACAAGTCGAAATAATTTGTGAAGCTTAAGGCTCGTTTTTGACCCGAATAGAGTAAAAATAGTATGCTGAAATTTCAGAAAATTATATATTTCGTCGTCAAACTTTAAAAATTCATAACTTCTTCGTTATAACTCCGTTTTTATCCGTTCAAGCGGCCACGGATTCGTTTTAAAGTATATTTTCTAAATATCAAGGCCAAAAAGTCGTGCCTACAGTCGGATTTTCCAGAAAATCAAAACAAGGACAGAACATATTTTATACGTATCGAAAATAGTTTTTCTCGTACTAAACCTATTCTAATCCCTTCAAATCAACTCCAAAGCTAATCTAATCCTACCATACACCTTCTTAGGGTGTCATGGGTTCCTAAACATCATCAAGACCAAAGTATACCAAGGGGATAATTATAGGATGACCATATATATATATATATATCTAAAAATCATGAAAAATGGTATAAACAACATATGTCTTGCATGTTTGTACCAAATATGAAGAGATAAATATGAAATGATAAGGAAACATGAAAAATGAAAGAAACATGCTTACAAGCTAATATGATGAGGTGCAAAGAACAAGGTTAAACCTAAACACTCTTGGTTTTTATTTCAAAACCTAATAAAGAGTATTATCTAGATTGTGTTTATACTTGAAAATGGAAAACTTGATGATTTCTTCTATCTCTTCAATGGTGACCGGTTTTGGGACAAAGAACAAAGAGAGAAGAACTTGCTAACTTGAATTATTGAGATGCATGAATGAATAAAGTTTAGGTGAAGAATATCTATACTTGAAGAAAAACATTTACCAATCATAAATGCTAACCCCCATAGGGCCGGATTTTTGGGGGCTTTTGTTTCTCAATTATATTTTTTTTTTTTGTCTTGTATATAATTAGTAAAAATGTAAGTGAAATGTATAGGTAAAAAGGTAACTTGTAAGATTTAATATACATTAGTGTATTTAAGGTAATTTTAGGTAAAAGTAATTTTTAATAGATCAAATTAAAGTATAATGAGATCATAAAAATTGTAAAAATACATTCCTTGTAAAATCTGAGTGATATAATAATTATCGTGTAGTTTTTAGGAAAAACGTCGTAATAATATAACTTTAACGATTTATATACAAAAATAAGTTTAAAACACTAGGTAAACTAAATATATAGTTTTTATAAACTAAACATAAGTATAAAAATATGTCGGGATCATTTTTGAAAGTAATGGATTAAATGTTCAAAATAATAACTCACGCGATAACGTTTATTTAATATAAAAATTTACGCAATTAATGTGAAATGAAATGTCATGAATGAACTAACATGATGCAAATGATGCTAATGAAATGTAGACTAAACTTAGTCCATAAGAAATGTTCGTGATGATATGATCATGAATTCGCCGCTAAACCATAAAGGTTACGCGAATTTGAAACACGTAAACCTAGTTTACGATAAATGTTGAAATTGTGAAACTTGAAAAATGACCTGAAATTGCGAGTTGTCACATTCGCCCAACCAAAAAGGAATTCAGTCCCTGAATTCAATTCGTGTTAGTCTATCGAATTTTTGAGTTTGTGATGAATAACGAGGAGAGAAAACATGGAGAAGTGTCGTTACGGTTGTCGATGATCGAGAGCGTACAAAACATCGTAGTAAAGAAAATATCGGATGAATCTCTCATAAGTAACACTTTGAATTGGAACATGTGAAAGTTTTGATTGCACTAAGATTTATAAATAACTGCTCCCAACATAACATGATCCCTCCAGAATTAGACATAGTTAGCTAGGCTATGTATAATTAAGGAACGATGACGTGACGTTCGGTTTAGTCGTTATAACTCTCAATGTTTACAAGGATTTAAACCGCGTCATTAAAATGATAATTAAAGTAAAAGGAAGTAAGATTCTCGTAAGTAATAACAAATCGGAAAGAAAATAAAGTACAATAGATGAGAATATTTTACAACGAGTGGTTTATCAAAAGTAGTACATCTTAAGTTATAAAGTTTCGGATACGATGGAAGACATAGACTTAGTACGACATAATACATAGGGAAAATTAAGACTGTTAGTTTCCGAACTTCTTCAGTCTTCCGCGTTGTTGATACCTTGACGAGCTCCTCCTCCTCCTAACATGTATACATTCCCATGAGCACCTTCGACTTGTTGACCTTGGTTTTGAGGACATTGACTTCGATAGTGTCCTTGCTCCCCACATCCGAAGCACGTAACTATGGTCTTGCCTCTACAATTCCTGGCATGGTGTCCTAGTTTTTGACACTTGTAGCACTTAACAGGACAAAGACCCGTGTGATGATACTTACATCGATTACATAGCGGGTAGGTTCCAGCATAACCTCTGCCTTCTATTGGTGCAGCAACATAAACCATTGCAGTTTCTTGCCCTCTATTCTGTTGTTGATGATGGTTAGTGTCACGGTTTTGGTTGTTGTTGTTATAATCTCCTTGGTCGTTTTCCCATTTCCTTTTGTTGTTGTTGAGTTGGTTATCGTCGTTGTTGTTGTTGTTTTGGTCATTGTTGTAGTTGGTGCGGTTGTTGGGGTTGTTGTTGTTTTGGTTGGTGTTGGTGTACTTACCTTTCTTCACTACCTGGGCCATGAGCTTTTGAGTCACCCTAATAGCTTCCTCGATTGTTTGTGGATCAAACGAAGTCACATCTCCTTGAATAACCTCGGGAAGTCCCCCGATAAAAGCCTCTAGTAACTTCTCGTTATCCGAAACCATAGACGGGCATAACGCGGCCAATTCTTGGAATCTCCGAATGTAAGTGTCGATATCATACCCAATTGTTACCAACTCATAGAATTCTGTCTCCAACTTTTTCACTTCCGTACGAGGACAAAACTTCTTAGTTACCAAACCCTTGAATTGCTCCCAAGTAAGCTTGAAAGCATTCTCCATTCCCATCGGTTGAGCATATGAGTTCCACCACGACAACGCTCCATCAAGTAGTGTACTCGTAGCAAACTTGACCTTGCTATCATCCGGGCAATTACATAACAAAAACACGGACTCCAATTTCTCGAACCATCTAACCATGGCAGTGGCTCATTCAGTCCCTTTAAACTTGGTGGGATATCCACTTTTGAAATCCTTATACGAACAGCTTTTAACCCCGGACCCTCCTGCATTTACTGCAGCAGCAGCAGCAAGTTTTGCGGCTTCAGCAGCAGCCGCGGCCTCGGCAGCAGCAGCAGTCACCGTTTCCCTTTCAATCCTTAATGCCTCTGCTACACTATCCCTTACCAACTTTTGAATAGCCGCTTGTGTCATTTCAGCTGTGGCTTTCTTCGGTGCCATATCTTCTTCAAAACAAGAGGAAATGTGAGACGTAGCAAAATCCGATGTTAATAATAAACGCTCCAAAGAAATGTGATAAGAATGATAAGTTTGAGGTTATCTTTCAAAATGATCGACGGTTTCCTAAGAAATGGGTTATGAGATGTTGTAAGTGCTCCAATGTATGATGGTTTAGTGACTCAGTGTGAATAGCGTGTAACTCGACATGTTAGTGATGAAACAAAGGAGTGAGAGTGACTTTGCCGTACCTAAAGGTTTATCTCAGCATTCGACGTTATCGGTGATGAGTCAACTGATATAAAAATTGTGATAGGGAATGTCAAGGAATTCTCCGCGTTAGAGTATGAGGAAAAGATAATGGGATGGGTATTTAAGGGCATCCATGTGACAATCGTTATGAAATGAAATTAATTAACTCGAAAAATGTACGTATAAATCGCACTCAAAGTGAACATGCACTTGTGATGAAATGATGAGATGCTATGATAATGTAGTTATAGTCTAGGGTCAATGATGCAACCTAGTTCTCTATAACCGAAGCTCTGATGCCAATCTGTCACACCCCCAAATTACCTGTTTTGTAGCGGAATGGAATTCCTGGGGATTGACTGCCATAGCATCACAGTTACAGATATATTGAACGACCTAAAGTGTCGTTTGGAAAATACATCGTTTGATTTAATAAAATAATCAGAGTTACAAAGTATAGGTCCCAAATGAAAATCAACTTGTGCGGAAATAAGTTTGTTACAATTCAAACGATGTTTTAATGTGAGTAAAACCCAAGTGAGACGCGTCGTCACCGCGACTCTCAGATGTGTCCACATGCATGCCATGTAGTGTATGCCTTAGATACCTGAGATAAAAACATGCTAAAAGTGTCAACACAAAGGTTGAGTGAGTTCATAGAGTTTGTATTGAAATGTAAAGCCTTTCAAAATCGTTTATGCAGCAAAGGCATCGTAAATCCACTCAGTTCCAAGTTCCGCCCATACAAAACTTGCAACCTGTGTATTCACAACCCATTGCCAAAATGTATATAGTTTATGTTCAAGCGCATGATGTCAAATGAATTCACATAATAATGCATGACTTAATGTATCAATGTTTACTTGACATAATTATACCAAGACATTCAGTTCAATGAAAATCCCAAGACATCTAGCTCAATGATGTTCCCAAGACATTCAGCTCAATGATAATCCCAAGACATTCAGCTCAATGGTAATCCCAAGACATTCAGCTCAATGATAATCCCAAGACATTCAGCCCAATGATAATGATATAGGATATGACTAAACATTCAGTTCAGTTAAGCATGTAGTTTCAAATAATCATGATAGTAATAAAAATAGTTGAGCATGTATCTCCCCCAAAACAGTTATGAAAACAAGTAAAAGTAGGGGCTATGAAAACTCACTTGGTGGAATGATGCGAAGACAAAAGTGAGTACACCGAGATGTAGTGTGATACGTTAATCTTGACCTATTATGAATGATATGATACGTAATGAGTTATGATGTAATGTTATGCATGCATTTCGTAGGTTATTTATACCATTTGCGAGTTTTGAAAATAATACTTATCGTCGAAAAATACTCTTTTGACGTCTTGACCATTCTTAAATCACTTTATAAGTATTTACGTCAAAATGTCATCCTACAATGGTTTCGTAATGATTTATGGTGAAATTATCACTTTTCGTCGTAAAATAAAGTCGTCGGAAATTTCATGAAATTGACAAAAATGGCTTTGAAAGACTAGTCGTAAAATGGTGTACGTCGATCGTTAGGAAACGAACTCGACGGTTTTGGAAAGCTTGTATCAAAATCTAAAAGTTTCAGTTCAGGAGTTTTCGACATAAAGGTTTCGAACATAAAGATAATAAGGGTTAAAGATGGTGATTTTGTCTAATTGTTGTGTAAAAAATGAGTTTCGGCCAAGTTTAAACATCCGTAATTAATTTATTACAACTCCGCTATACAAACGGCTTGTTGTTTTGAAAAATATGCTCGGTAATCTTAATTTTACTAGAAGACATTTTGTTCCAAAAAGTTCCACATCATGGTTAAAAACAGTCCTCAACATGGACGTTTCAGCTACCGTAACACTTGTCTCGTAAAATAATATAGTTTTTCAGAAAATAATAGTTACGGCAATTTTATGAAAACGTGCATATCTTTGTCGTTTCAAATCCGTTTTCTACGTATAATACGTCCTTAGCTTCGTATCGAAGTATACTAATATATTTTTGACAAGTCGAAATAATTTGTGAAGCTTAAGGCTCGTTTTTGACCCGAATAGAGTAAAAATAGTATGCTGAAATTTCAGAAAATTATATATTTCGTCGTCAAACTTTAAAAATTCATAACTTCTTCGTTATAACTCCGTTTTTATCCGTTCAAGCGGCCACGGATTCGTTTTAAAGTATATTTTCTAAATATCAAGGCCAAAAAGTCGTGCCTACAGTCGGATTTTCCAGAAAATCAAAACAAGGACAGAACATATTTTATACGTATCGAAAATAGTTTTTCTCGTACTAAACCTATTCTAATCCCTTCAAATCAACTCCAAAGCTAATCTAATCCTACCATACACCTTCTTAGGGTGTCATGGGTTCCTAAACATCATCAAGACCAAAGTATACCAAGGGGATAATTATAGGATGACCATATATATATATATATCTAAAAATCATGAAAAATGGTATAAACAACATATGTCTTGCATGTTTGTACCAAATATGAAGAGATAAATATGAAATGATAAGGAAACATGAAAAATGAAAGAAACATGCTTACAAGCTAATATGATGAGGTGCAAAGAACAAGGTTAAACCTAAACACTCTTGGTTTTTATTTCAAAACCTAATAAAGAGTATTATCTAGATTGTGTTTATACTTGAAAATGGAAAACTTGATGATTTCTTCTATCTCTTCAATGGTGACCGGTTTTGGGACAAAGAACAAAGAGAGAAGAACTTGCTAACTTGAATTATTGAGATGCATGAATGAATAAAGTTTAGGTGAAGAATATCTATACTTGAAGAAAAACATTTACCAATCATAAATGCTAACCCCCATAGGGCCGGATTTTTGGGGGCTTTTGTTTCTCAATTATTATTTTTTTTTTTTTTTTGTCTTGTATATAATTAGTAAAAATGTAAGTGAAATGTATAGGTAAAAAGGTAACTTGTAAGATTTAATATACATTAGTGTATTTAAGGTAATTTTAGGTAAAAGTAATTTTTAATAGATCAAATTAAAGTATAATGAGATCATAAAAATTGTAAAAATACATTCCTTGTAAAATCTGAGTGATATAATAATTATCGTGTAGTTTTTAGGAAAAACGTCGTAATAATATAACTTTAACGATTTATATACAAAAATAAGTTTAAAACACTAGGTAAACTAAAAATATAGTTTTTATAAACTAAACATAAGTATAAAAATATGTCGGGATCATTTTTGAAAGTAATGGATTAAATGTTCAAAATAATAACTCACGCGATAACGTTTATTTAATATAAAAATTTACGCAATTAATGTGAAATGAAATGTCATGAATGAACTAACATGATGCAAATGATGCTAATGAAATGTAGACTAAACTTAGTCCATAAGAAATGTTCGTGATGATATGATCATGAATTCGCCGCTAAACCATAAAGGTTACGCGAATTTGAAACACGTAAACCTAGTTTACGATAAATGTTGAAATTGTGAAACTTGAAAAATGACCTGAAATTGCGAGTTGTCACAGAGCTGCACCACTTGACCCACCAGGGCCACCCATTTGGTCTTTAGCAAATTCTTTAGCCTTTTGAAGATGTCTGACGATTTTGAACTTCTTCCTGTATGATTTATCCAGTTGCTCTTCTTCTTCTTCTTCAGAGCTCTCATCATAGGGTACAATTGTTGGAGTCTTCCCTTTTTCTTGGACAGCTGGAGGACTTGGAGGTTTTGCTACTGAGGCAGGTGTTTCGGTTGCAGTTGCAGAGTAATGAAACTCTTCATCTGTATCAGTATCTTTAGAGCTCTCGTCCCTAAGTTGTCTTTGTGGTTCAAGTGTGGGAATAGGTTCGGCTTCCTTTATGGGAACAATCCTTTTAGAAGGAGGTTTCCTTTTAGGAACCTTCCTTTGACTCACAGTACTTGTTGCGCTTCCTGCACTTCCTCTTCTGGTTCTTTTTACAGGTGTTCCAGAAGATTTTTCGTCGAGATGACCAACTTTGCCTTGTCTAACTGCTTCCAGATATCTTTTGTACGTTTCGAGCTTTCTGACATCTTCAGTTAGAAGGAAATCTGGCAACACAGCACCTTGTTTCTTTGTAGACGATTCCTTGATTCTGACAGATAGAATAGGTTCCGTCAACATATCGTGATTTTCGGGGTCATTGAGCCGCTTGGGAATATCAGGATGAAGTCCAAGTGCTCTCTGGATCAACAGTTTAGTATATCTGATGTAGGGAATCTTTGAGCCAAGTTTGTTGAGAAATGACATCATGTCATCCCAAATCAGAGCTTCGATAGTGATGTGTTTCATGTTGACCAATGCCCAAAATATTTGCAGTTCCATGAGCTTAGGATGCTCATAGCCACTGTCACGACCAGAAACAGACTTGGTGATGATCATGTAGAGGGTTCTCCAGGGTTGAGGAATACTCTTAAGCTCTACGTGAGAATGCTTGGTGATTACTCCTGTAGCCTCGTCATAACCGATATCGATTAAGAATTGGAGAGTTAGCTCTTCAGCAGGTGTGGCATATAGTTTGGTTGGATTGACTTCAGGAATTAGGAGAGCAGCCCTTAAGTCTGCAGGTGTAATGGTGACTTGTTTGTGGTTTAGAGTCACTGTTACAGCAGTCCGTCCTTTGACCCTTTCCATAGTGTTCCAGAACTGTTGGATGTAGATCTCAGGAACAGTTGCAGAGTGAGTGAGCATATTCTGATACGGATGAGTCCTCAGAATATCAATAGCAATTAGACACGAAGATTCTGAGCAAGTGAGGGTGTCAAAGTCAACACGGAGATTGTTCTTTCCTATCTTCATTGGATAGCCATGACGATAGATATCAGCAATGGAGAGAACTTCAGATGCATCCACATTCATTTGTTCAGCCATGTTGTGATCTGAAATAACATTAGCCAAAAGAACCAACATATCGAAAGACATAATGTTAGTCAACAGAAGGTCTTAATGTCTAGTTAATGAATGTACAGTGTCAATGATTGTTACGAGTCCTAAGTCACTTGTATGTCCAATAATCTAATGACGTCGTGAAATGTTTCGTGAGTTAGTTAACTTTAAGTTTTAAAGTTTATGTTATCACTTATTGTTCACAACATATTAGACGATTGAGTTTATTAGTGACATTATTGGATTCGTGACGTTATGATTAGTTTATTTACAAGTTTGTACATGTAACAATTCATCATGAAGGTCAATCCAGGGTTAAGCGTAGTTATAGCAAAGTTAAGCGTAAACAGTATTGACATATGCGTAGACGAAAGCTTACGCGTAGGATCCTAACTTACGCGTAAGAGATGTTACGCGTAGGAAAAAGTGGACCTTATGCGTAGAGCTTACGCGTAGGCGTATATATACCTTACGCGTAAGGCTTACTCGTAAGAGTAGACCTTATGCGTAGAGGTCACTGTTTACACATATCCTTCACAGGATACGCGTAGTCCATTGTAGAACCTTACGCGTAACTGTTATGCGTAGGATTATTCTTACGCGTAACATGACTACGCGTAGGGTAATCCTTATGCGTAAAGTTGCAAATGACCTTGATTCTAAGTTTCACGAGTAACAAGCCTGAAATAGAACCATCATATCATCAATATTAACACATAAATTCACTTTAACAACAAATCATGGCAAGAACACTTGTCAAACAGTTATGCGTAGAAATCCTTACGCGTAGTCTAAAACCCTAAATTTACGCGTATGAATTTTAGCCATAGAATTTGCATCAAAGTTTTTCTGGTATATCTTAGATGTTGTGAGAGCATATTTACCAAGTCTTAACACTTAGTATGCAGTGAATCAAAAATACTCAATTTTTAGAACATTAAACCCTAATTCCTAATTCTGAATCAATTAAGGTTTCTGGGTGGTTATAAGGCATGGATATCATCAATTCAACATCTTAAGACTATATCCCAACAATCTTTTATGCCAAAACACTTCACATTTGAAAAAACCCAAATCGACATATAAACCCTAGTTTTCAAAAAACCATTAATTTGTGTTTCTGGGTATGTTTAGGTGATGAAATTGTGTATATAGATGTAAAAGAAACATTTTGACACAAGGTTTATAACCACAAACACCCATTCTTGATCGAGTGTTCATACGCTTATGCGTAGAACACTAAATCAAGCATAAATCAAAATTTGACCGTTGGTTTTGTATAAGAATCAAAACCTATGTTTGTAAACACGTTAAGATCATAAAACCACTTACAAATTGATGATCCAAAACACACAATTCTTGAATGAATCTTAGGCGTAGGATGTGTATAGGTTTAGAATTAAATGTGAAGAGAAAGTTAGGTGGGGAGGTGTTTTATTAAAATAACTTTAGCATTTTGACAGTTTTGGTCCCTCCACCTTTTCCTTTTTCAAACAAAGCCTTTTAACTTCCATTTTGGTTACCAAACAAAGATTTTTAGGAAAGAAACATGACGACACTCCCCATCGACTTGAGAAAAATAATGAAAGGTTATTAATTTAAGTCCGAGGAGTGTCTTTGAACCAGAAAATGTACCACCATTTGTAACAGAATCAACCGAGATATGATAACATGCAAGTACACAGATGTTTTGAAACAGTTAAGAGATTATTTTCTCCCCCTCAACACTTGATCGGAAAAATATTGAATGTTGAAAGATTAAAGTGTTGACGGAAGAAATGTACTTGCCATGTTGAGAGAAAGATAGATTAGGAGAATATTTTTGTTGTTTTATCGGATTTTATATTTTTGTATTTTGTTTTTGAAAAGATATTTACAGAAGATGTTTTGGTGTTTGACAGGTTTTTAAGACTGTTTTAAGAGGTCATCCAATTCCTCTTGAGTCAAACACCTCATACCAATTCGGTGGACCAACTCATTAAACCTAGCGGGAGGCAAGGCTTTGGTGAGCAGATCTGCCAATTGGTATTCAGTACCCACAAAGTATAATTCAACGGTACCTTGTTCCACGTGGTCCTTGATGAAATGATAGCGTAGATCGATGTGCTTTGATTTCGAGTGCTGAACAGAGTTGCACGAGATGGCAATGGCACTCCGATTATCGCAGTACATCGGGATTCTGTCAAACACGTAACCATAGTCTTTGAGTTGTGTTCTCATCCAGATGACTTGAGCACAACACGCGGACATGGCTACATATTCTGCTTCGGTTGATGACAGCGATGTACAATCCTGCTTCTTTGATTGCCAAGACACCAGTTTATCATCGAGAAATTGTAGAGCTCCTGAAGTACTTTTTCTTGAGTCTAAGCATCCTGTGTGATCAGCGTCTGAAAAAGCGATTAGTTCAAAACCAGAATCCTTCGGATACCAGATCCCCAAGTTAATGGTTCCCTTGATGTATCGGAGGATTCTTTTAGCCTCAGAGAGGTGGGTTTCAGTTGGACGCGACTGATAACGGGAGCATAGATAAACGACAAAGACAATATCAGGTCTGCTAGCTGTTAGATACATGAGAGACCCAATGATACTTCGGTATTTGGTAGGGTCAACCAATTTCCCATGTAAATCAGCATCTAATTTCTTGGTATGAGCCATTGGTGTGGTATAAGTGTCACAGGTTGTCATTCCAAATTTGTTTAACAGTTCAAGGGCATATTTGGACTGACTCAAGAAAATACCACGGGGTGATTGATGAACTTGCAGTCCTAAAAAGAACGTAAGTTCACCCATCATGGACATTTCAAAATTTTTCTTCATTAGTTTTGCAAAAGCGGTTGAAAACTTTTTATGTGTCGACCCAAAAATGATGTCATCCACGTAAATTTGAACAATTAAGATATGTGCCCCGTGATATTGTATAAAAAGAGTTGGGTCAACCGAGCCTTTGGTGAAATTATTGGCAATGAGGAAAGATGATAGCTTATCGTACCATGCCCGAGGGGCTTGTTTGAGACCATAAAGAGCTTTGTTCAGTTTGTAGACATGGTTTGGGAACTCAGAATCAACGAATCCATCTGGTTGGCTGACATAGACCGTTTCTTTAAGTTGTTCATTGAGAAACGCCATTTTGACATCCATCTGATAGACCGTCATATTCATATGAGCAGCGAACGCGAGAAATATCCGAACAGCCTCAAGACGAGCAACCGGAGCAAAAGATTCTTCAAAGTCTATTCCTTCTTCCTGACGAATGCCCTTAGCAACTAGACGTGACTTGTTTCGGATGACATTCCCTTCAGCATCCAATTTTGTTTTTCCAAATCCATTTTAGACCAATGACGTAGACCCCTGTTGGTCTTTCAACCAGTTCCCATACTTCAAGACGTTTGAATTGGTTGAGTTCTTCCTGCATGGATTCAATCCAGTTGTCTTTTGTCATTGCATCTTTAATGTTTTTAGGCTCAGATTGGCAGACAGTGAGTGCATAAATGCAATGTTCACCGTCTGTGTGAAGTCGTTGTCTTGTAACGACTGGTTGATTCGGGTTGCCAATAATGTTAGCCAGAGGATGGTCTTTTGTCCATCGGTGTGTAGAGGGTTGATGTTGGTATACATTGTGCAGATTCTGAGGATTCAAATGGTTTGTTGAAGATTCCGCGACATCTGGTGCAGCAGTCTCATTAGCAAACGGGTTGAAGAACGCATTTGGATCAAAATCTGCAGGTGGGGGTACTTCATTTAGAATATCATCAGCTGGTTCATCATTGTTGGAAGCGGTGTGTTCAACTGTTGTGTTGGAGTCAACTGGTGTAGGTGCATCTTCAACAGTAGTTGTTGTAGCAGGTGTATCAGGTATAGGAATATTATCAGGTTGTGCAGCGGAAACAGCGGATACACCTGGAGCACGTTCATCAATATCGTCACAGAACAGAGGAGCAAATAACCTTTCCATTTGTTGACGAGTTAGCTGGGGGCTTTGTTCAGCTGATGATGGGGGTTGAGGGAAGTTTAAACGGTTGTGACCGGGTTCTAAGCTGTTATACTCAAAAGCCATCTCTGTGAGTTCATCGAAATGAGCATGAATCGTTTCCATTACCTCCTTAGTTCGACGATTCCAGATTCGGAAACCTTTAGAATTGTCATAGTATCCAATAAAGACTCCAATATCAGCTTTGGCTTTGAGCTTTCCAAAATCATCACGATCATTATTCGGATAGCAAAGGGATCCAAATACATGAAAGTGTTTGAGGTTCGGTTTATAGTTGTGGACAAGCTCGAAAGGTGTTTTGTTGTGGCGTTTTGTGATCATAGAACGGTTTTGAGTATAGCATGCAGTAGATACAGCTTCTGCCCATAAGTAATCTGGAAGTTTAGCATTGATTAACATTGTTCTTGCAGCTTCCACTAACGTTCGGTTTCGTCTTTCAACAACTCCGTTTTGTTCAGGTGTACGTGCAATAGATGTTTGATGCTGAATTCCCACTTTCTCATAAAATTCACGAAGGGTTTTGTTAACAAATTCAGTTCCTTTGTCTGTTCTGATAATCCTGACGGTGTTGCGGAGCTGAACCTGTATTTTTGTGAGAAAGGTGATGATCATTTGTGGAGCTTGGTCTTTGCTTCGAAGAAAGTAGACCCAAGTCCATCGTGAGTAGTCATCAACAATTACTAAGATGTAGCGTTTGCCATTGATCGTTTGCACGCGCATCGGGCCACACAAATCCATGTGAAGAAGATGTAGTACATGCTGAGAGCTGTGTTCCACCTTTGAAGGAAAATGAGCACGAGTGCTTTTCCCTTGTTCACAGGCTGAGCAAAGGTGATCTTTTGAATACCGGAATCGTGGGAGTCCTTCAACTAGTTTGTGTCGAGCAAGGTTGGTGATGGTTTGAAAGTTTAGATGTGAGAGACGACGGTGCCATAGCCAGGATTTTGTAGATGTTGCCTTTGAAAGTAAGCAAATGGGAGAGGAAGCAACCATGTCTTGCATAGAGATAGTGTAGAGACTAGAATTACGCGAGCCAGACATAAGGTCATTTCCTTGTAGATCACGAATGAAACAAGTTTTCTCCCTGAAAGCAACCTCCAAATCTCCATCGCAAAATTGACCTACTGAAAACAGATTGTGACCGAGGCCTTCCACATAGTAAACCTTGCTGATTTCGATGTTCCCATTGACATAATCTCCGTAGCCCATGATAGCTGCGAAGTGATCGTTCCCGAATCTGACAGTGCCAATGAACTTTGCAGTAAAGTTTGATAACAGTTTAAGGTTGCCTGTCATGTGTCGGGAACATCCGCTATCAACAATCCAGAGAATGATCTGTATCACCTGCATGACACACAGACGACACAGATGGAATAGAAGTAGATGTGGAACCCGAAATGTTAGAGGGTTCCGAAGCAGGTATGTTAGACATACACACATTGATAATTTTAGGCATCCATTTAAATCCTAGTGTGTTGTATATCCATTTCTGCCATCTATAACTACTCTTTGCTTTAGTCTTAGTGAAAGCACTAGGTGGTACTACATTCTTAGGAGTTGAAGCGGGAGCTACTGTGATAGCAATGGTTGCCTTAGAATCTAAAGAAGGCGGTCTACCAAGCACAGACTTAGAATGATTAGTGGGCCTAGAGGTATTCCGATTCTTAGGATTTCGTAATCGAGAGATTATAGCTTTAGCAACACATTTGTCATGACAATCAGAATTCATACTCTTCTGACAAATAACACAAGGTGCATCAGACTGAATATCAAAAGTACTTAACGGTTTAGCATTTGTTACATCACTATTTGTATTACATTTGCCAGACGCAACATCTATAGTGGAAGCAACGTGAGTTTTATTCAGAGTCCTAGGGTGTTCTTCTACTTTAGCATTCCTTATTGATCTTTTCTTAGGTCGCAACTTCCTATTCTTCGATTGAGTGCTCCTAGGCTGTGAAGTGCGGACGTTTGGAAAAGATGCAACTATTCCTGTTTCAGTAGAGGGAAACACATTAGCAACTTGTGATTTGGCAGTGGGAATTCTAGGTTCACGATTACTAAGTGTGACTGGTGCTAATCTCTTAATCACAGTAGGCGGAAGTTGTTCATACTTTCCTAACATTTCCCGTAACTTAGAGATGGTGTGAATCAGATCTTGATTTTCAGAACGAATATTTCCAGCAAAATTCATGACATCTCTAGTGTGAGCAAGATAGTGATCAAGTTCATTTGATGCTTCAAGTCGAGTCTTTTTGAGTAAATCAAATATGACACCATATTCCTGTTTAACTTTTAAAAGTTCTTGTTCATATTTTGAGATTTGACTTTTCAAAGACACGTTTTGATCATCCAGTTGCTCAATTTTAGGATCAGAAGATTTTGCACTCAACTGAGCGATTTTCTTTTGAAAACAAAGTTGATGATTATGAATATCTTTTTCACACCAATGAAGACGACGTTTTGCATTGTAAATTTCAGTGAGTAATCGTTTATTTTCAGCTTTTAAAGACTCGATCTGAAGCACATTATCGGTGTTCTCAACAGTTACAACAGTTTCAACAATATCAGCAGAGATGTAATCAGATGCAAATGGCAAGGCATGAAGTAACACAACATTATGGATATCAGCACAGATAACATCTTCCAAGAGTCGATCAACATCTTTTCTCAACAGTTTCTTTTTGCGTTTTGTGTTAGAAATAGATGTTTCTGTTTTCTCGAAAACGTTTTTCATTACCCCAAGTTCCTTATGAAAATCCTTTTCCCAGGCAATTGCACAACTTTTCAAGTTTTTAACATTAGGTAAAAGATTTTTCTGAAAAATGTCTCTTTGTTCTCGCGCCAGAGGCGATTGAAAATGTTCAACTTTGATTTCAGATCGATATTCTATCTCATGTTGTAAAATTTTGAGGTCAGCCATGAAAATGTCAAAATATCGAAGAATTTTTCTATTTTCAGGTTGTGAGTTTACTTCACTAATGGAAGGTAAAGGACCATAAGTTTGTGCAAAATCTGTTTTGGGATTAACATTAGAAGACTCAGATGTTTTGATGATAACCCTTGGTGTGTTAGAAGAATCCGTTGGTGTGACGAAAGTGACCGCGTTTTTATAATTAAAAGGTTTGTTGTAAACAACATTTTTTAATTTTGATCGACTCTCGTCTTCTGCATCTAATTCCTCTTGACGATGATATTCAACAACACTCATGACAGTATTATCAATTTTGTATTCTGCACTGGAAACTTCAGGAGTTGTTTTGAATGTTTTTAGTGAAAGCTTTGGTTTGTAATCAGCTAGATTTTTTCCATATCCTTTTGGATTGGGTTTTAAGGTAAACTTTTCAATAGCTGTTACTGATTCACCATGTTTGTAAACAACAGTTTTAAACTCTTTAAGTTTGTTTTGCAAGCCGATAATTTCTTCAATAAGGTCATCTACCCGATTCGTTGAATGCTTTTTGTATGCGGAGAACTGTTTTTGACAATTTAACAACTCAGCCTTAGCTTTTTGATTTTCCAAGGTGAGAGCGTTAATTTGCTTTTTATGTTCGTGTTTCAGTTGTTCTAATTCAGACAACAAAGCATTCTTCGAGGCGGCTAGATCACGCATCTGTCTCTCTAAATATTTTTCGTTTTGATGAGATTTTGCAAAAGCGGCTTCAAAACCTTTTTCACGGTTTTTTTGAGTTTTGAAAAAGTTGAGTTGCATTTGTAAGCATTCAAAATCCTTGGTTAACAGTGCATTTTTACTTTTTAAGGACTGATTTAATGCTACACATTCAGCAATTTTGGATTTTTGGTCTTTAAGTAACAGAACAAGATCTGGATGAGGCAAAGGTTCATCATGTTCAACGTGAGTCACAGCATGATCATTATTTAGATCCTCAAGTATAACCACGGAGTCAATTTGATTATCAAGGGAAACCATAAGGTCTTCTGGATCGTCAAATGTAACTACGGGGTTTATTTGAAAATCTTCAGAATGAGATGTAGATGACTCATTTTGAACATTCTGAGCCGTGCCGGATTCAAATATTGATGGAGATATTAGTTCAGATATGATGATGGTTTGTTCGGGTACCTGAGACAAGCCATCAGTGTCATACACTGGGCCTGTTTCACTCATGTGTAACTCTTGCATATTAGCCATCAACATAACAGCTGCATTGGCCTGCAAGTCCTCCATATCATCATCCGAGTCTGCATCTGCCATAAAGCTCTGTTCTTTGTCTGTGAGAGATCCACCAGCTTCATCCTTAAGAGCCAAAAGTAAAGCCTCTTTGAAATAAGCACTGCCCCTAGTCCTCGGCTTTGGGCATGCATTAGCCAGGTGTCCCTTCTCATTGCAGTTGTAGCATCTAAGACCATTTAACCGATTCTGAGCATTTCCCTGTTCCACCACTTGAGCTCTGTTGTTATTCCTACCCACAGCATTAAACCCTTGACCACCGCCCATCTGACGACCATAATCACGATTCTGAACTTCAACCCGTCCATTGTTCACAACAGCTTGAGTCCGTGTGTTAGATGAGGAACGAATACGATTGTTGGATTTGTTGGTGTAACGGCCAAAGGCATTAGCAATCATCACAAATCCTTATTGCAATGCTTCGAATGGATCGATTTCCTCAGTAGCTTCACTGACATATGCTTGAGCATTGTTGCTGTATGGAACCAATTGATTTTGTTGAGGTTGTTGCTGTGAAGGTGTGTTTGAAGCAGTTGGTTGAGTTGCTGGTTGAGAGGGATAATTCTGTTGAGCATACAAGGCAAGTTGTTGATTATCCGGTTGTGACTGTTTCGCAATTTGAGCACGGAGAATCCTTTCCCGATCAACTTCCTTTTCATGAGGCTTCAAGTAATCGTACAACAATCCATAAGTAGAATGATGCATATTCTTCGCTTGACGGAGAAAGATGACATACTTCTCCCATTCAGGACCAAGACTACTCAGGAACTTAGTATTCACTGCAATTCTTGGCATGATGATGTTGTGTTTATCCAAATCATTGATGATGTCTGAAAATCGATGATGATAGGACTCTAGTGTCTCTCCAGGTTCAATCATGAAGTGTTCATAAGCCAAGTAAATTTTGGATTCTAAATCCTCCTGATTGAGTACAGATCCTTCCATTAGAAGACGAATATGATCCCACATTTTTTGTGCAGTCTTTTGAGCATCAACACTACGAAGAATTGGGTTTGGTAATCCTAAGAGGATGTATTCCATTGCAAGTTCATCAGCTTCATAGTGTAGAAGTTCTGTAGGATTTAAATCTGCAACAGTAGCAATGTTGGTTTGTTCATCTCTTGGTGGAACAGCAGTTGGATCTCCGGGTACAATGACAGTAGGCATCTCAAATGGACCTTCCAAGATAACCTTCTTTAAGAACTTTCCATGTGGCTTCTTTAGATCACAAAACCTAAAGAACCTTATCACCCATTGATCGTAGTTTCCTGGAGTGAGCATTGGAGGTCTATCAAGTGATCCAGCTTCATGAATTGATTGTTGGCTGCTTAAAGCTTCACACATCTTTGCAAACCAAGTGGGTTCCTTCATAGTGCTTCTTGATGGATGTTGATTGAAATCGTTTGTGTAGGGTAGAACTTGAAGACTTGGTGGTGGTTGTACCATTTGTGGTTGTGGAATTGCACCAAGTTGTGGAGTATGTTGCTGATTAAATTGTTGTTGATAAATAGCTTGTTGTTGATTCCATTGTTGATGTTGTGGAGTTAATTGTTGTTGTTGTTGTTGATTATAAGTGTGAGGGAAATAGTTAGAGTATGGTGGTTGAGACATGATGATAAACTTGTGTGGTAAAAATGGATCTTTGTAATCGAATGAACCTTTGTTGATGAAGTGTCCTTAGGCGTAGAAAAGACAAGAACCAAGTAGCACTTATGCGTAAAAACACCAAAAGTTACGCGTAACAATGAGGAGTCACGCGTAGGTTTTAGCTTACGCGTAAGTAGGAAAAACACTAAAGTTATGCGTAGACAAAAGTTAGGCGTAGAAACGTAGGCGTAGGATTACCTTATGCGTAGACCTTAGTTTACGCGTAAAGTGAATCTTATGCGTAGGATTTCTACGCGTAAGCTTATGCTTATGCGTAAGTTTAGGGTTTTTTTCCCAAATGATCTTTTACACTTCACAGTGCAAAAGATATCCAAAGTCGACGTGTTTTCAGACTTATCCAAGTAAGAAAACACGAAATAAACCAGGAAAATGAAGATCAAACCAAGGAAAATCTTACGCGTAATTTTAGGGTTTTGATACGCGTAGGATTACTCGTAACTTTGATTTTGCCCAAATGTGTTTCTAAACCAGTTTTTTGTTATGGAATAGCTTCAATAGTACCAAAAGAACACAAAAATGTGAAATTTGATGTACCAAAACTGCTAGACGGGTTACGCGTAGAACGACACCCACGAACAAAAACAAGCTTAAAAACGTAGATCCACGCATAAAGTTTGAAACTTTTTGCCAAAAACAAGTATTTTAACACCTCAAAACATTGAAAGTACAAGAATCTTGGATTAAAAAGTGTAAAAAACAAGTTTTTAAGCGAACCAAAGTATCACTCGTTAGCCTTACGCGTAGGACCAAAACCCACTTCAAAAGCAATAACGATTCACCCAACTATTAGGCGATTGATACCACTGTTAGGTCACTAGTTTTACAAACACAAGTTATAGAGAAAGAGATGAAGGCGATTGAACAAGTAAAACCACACACACACACGATAATATAAAGACGGTTAGGCGTAATGTATGAATGAGAGAAAAACTTGAACAACCAACCCTCAAATGAGGGTTTACAAGAGTATTTATAGGACGGAAGCTAGGGCAACACTCCTAGTTCCCTTCCTTTCTTATGTGGGCTTGGGCCTAAGCTTATGGGCCTTCTACATAAGCTTGACCTTAAACAAACATAAAGGCCATAATAAAGCTACCTATTACATATGAAATATAAATACTTGAAATACTGTTTAGGAGTGATTCCAACATCATCATTAACTACCATCACTCATTATGCTTGATCATTTAAGTCTTATGCCATTTAAGATACCTAAGGATACTAAACCATTCAAGATATATAGGTGCTAGACCTTGCTAGAACCCCTTCACCCTTTTTTTGGCTTCTGAGAGCCGGATCCCTGGCTTTATGCTAGCCGGATCCCTCAAGTGAGAGATCCGTGAGAACCGGCTGCACAGACTGATTAATCTTTCTTGATATAATCATTTCAAGCCCTCGTTGGTAATCTAAACACTCCAATTCTTCTTAAATGACTCACTAGGACAGAACAACACTAGAGTTGACTTTTATGCATGCAACTTGAAGAACCTTAGTGGTTTAGGCTTTAATTCACTTGCCTAATCTCTTCCTTTATAAACCACTTGTATTTGTACTTCCAAATGACCATTCAAACACTCATTCTCAGTAGCTAAAACTTCCCTCCTCACATTCTTACTTCCAACTTTTCACCATGAGAAAAGCACCTAGTGCAACCTCATCAACCAAAGGACTTCCCAAGAAAATTGCTCGTGTTGTTCATGAAGTTTTCTCAACCGATTCATCACCCATCAAAGCTTCTAACACTAGAGTTCCTTCCTAACAAACTCTACCACCAAAAGCTAAGAAAACCACTCGAATTAGTATCCGACCTTGTAGCTTGGAGAAACCTTCGCCGAACACCACCATACCTCCTAAACCAAACACTCCTAGCTCCACTAAAACAACTAAACCCTCACCTCTAGAGCCTAGAGTACTCTCCTTTATCACACCTCTTTCATCTCTAAACCTTTACTCACTAGAAGACTTGACCCCTAGGCCTTCTCATCCACCACCATTGCCTACATTCTTATCAATTGAGAAAATGGTACCACAACAACCTTCTCACCAAAACTTTGGTGTAGGAACTTCGTCTCTTTTTCCTTCACCCTCAAATGATCCATTTTGGATTATGAGGAAACACCAAACTCAACAACTGGACCATATAAAAGTAGATACTTCTTTACCTCCATTACCAACTTATATATCAACACCTTCATCCTTAGTTGAACCACCTGCTACTTCATTAAACTTACCTCCACAAATCCCTCCATCCTTTGTGGAACCTCCACCCTCCTCATCAAACTTACCTCCTCAAACCGCTCCATTCCTACCACCACCATTTCCTAGTCATGACAATGATTGCTCTCATTGTCAACATGTCCAAGGCTTAGTCCATGAAGTACGTGATGAATTAAATTTCATGTTTTATCACCTTTTTAAACGATTTGATGAAGTCAACAAATCTAACCGTCCCTAAGTGGTGTCTTCCTCTAGTCTTAGGCGCAACTTAGATTATTAGGAATATTTATTTAATACATGTTTGTATCATTTTATTAGTTTTAGAGACTTGTGTATCATTTCTCTTGTTTTATTAAAGGAAACTACATGTTTGTATGCTATATAGTTATGTGAATATGTTTGGTGCAACAATACATAACTAATTTTGACGGTTACGTCACTATTTATATCTACATTGCTGCCACTAAGTTGCAGGTACACGGTCCCAAACTTTTGCCTAGACGGATCTCTTACATAAAGGATCCGGCAGAACCGGTGAACAGATTATCATTTTTGAGCTAACTTGAAGCTCATTTGTAGGAAACAATGCACCATATACTTGTTTTCTAACCCTTGTTTTGTAGATTTTCAAAATACACATGAAGACGTTGACACCCTCAACAAGGGGGAGCTTTTTGTCAAAGCAGAACATTGCTAAACACTTGAAATACATTCACTTAGGTTTCCTAACTACTTGACGCCCTCATCAAAAGGGAGCACTCGTCAAGGGGGAGCATTTCCTCAAAGTTGAAATGATTGCAAAATACTTGCAATATACTCGTTTAGTCTTTCTAATTACTTGACGCCTCACCAAAGGGAACCATCCGTCAAGGGGGAGCTAAGACGAGAACTTCCTTCTTACCTTACTACTTCTCTTTACATTTCATTTTCTAACTCTTTTTCATTTTTTTTCTTTCTCAAAACTTTTTTCACTATGTGTTAGTTTCTTTTCGACGCTCTTTTTGTTTCTACAAAAAAGGGGAGAAAAGAGTAAAAACTCCAATTCAAATTTTTACGAACTTTATTTTTTTTCTTAAAATAATCTTATGTTTTGTCATCAACAAAACGGGGGAGATTGTTAATACAAATAAACCACAAAAACGTTTATTTATATTTTACGGTCTTCTAATGTTTTGTTAATAACAAACGTAAAATCATTTTAACGAAATAAATAAAATACGTAAAAGCTTTGAGCCAATAGTTTACTACTATACTTTTACTAAACATATTAAAACCATAAAAACATGTTTAGCTAAATAAGTTATACAAAACCAAAGACATTTTTATAAAACACTTACAAGTAATATTGTTTACTTACATTTTATAAAAATGTATATGTACTTTGTATATGTTGTAATGGGTAAATAATGGGTAAAAACCAAAGTCCATAACCCATGACCCAAGACCCATGATCCATTAACTAGGTACAATGAATCTTGTTGGATAAGAACCAAAGTCAATAACCCATACCCATGGAGCATGATCCATAACCCATGACCCATTGCATGACATCATGCATGAAGTCATGTTGGATACCATCCATGATCCATGAGCCAAAGTCCATGACCCATGACCCAAGACCCATGACCCATTGACTAGGTACATTGTATCTTGTTGGGAATCCATGATCCAAAGTCCATGACTCACGGTCCATAACCCATAACCCATAACCCGGTTTGCAACCTAAAGTCTGGAATAAGCTGACCTAGCAGCCGGATCCCTGGAAATGCACTGGCCGGATCCCTTGGGTGAGGGATCTGCTGGAACCGTGGGACAGTAGGCTTGGTTTACCTATAAATAGTGAGCCATTTCTCTCTTGCTCACTACCCCTTTTAGATATACTTTATCTCTATGTTCTAACCTCTCTAACCACATATCCAAAGGATCATTACTTTGTGTGATTCTCTAGGTTCCTCTTAAAGGCGAGATCACCACCTTTTGAAGACGTGTAAGCTCAAGGTCATGAGTTACTAAGCTTCGTCATCATCAAGACCACTAAAGCGCATCTTGTTGATAGTTCTTTCCTCCCTCCATAGAGTGTCATGTTGAAGGCATTAGTGAACGGTGCCGAAAGTGTACATTCGATGTGGTGCGTCGATGTACAAGTTGTGTAGTTTGGGTTAAAGGATATTTATGTCCTTTGTAGTATTTTAAAAAGGAGTGTGTCTCCTTTGGGTAGTTGTGTTGGGTAGTAGTTATAACAACCCGTAAAATTTCTGGATTATTATAATAATATTTATTACGTCAGAAAATTTAAATCGGTTATTTTCTGACAGTAGTCAATATTTAGATTTAAAAACAAGAGGTCATCTCGTTTCCTTAAAAATCCGACACCGCACACACTGTACTTGTCCACTAAGTATCTGTATAATAAAGGTGAAATTTATCATTGTCCAAGTTAAAAATCAAGCATACATAAGCTTAATCCATGTTCAGAAAAGTTATTCCGCATACTGCAGTGCAGTAGCATACAAGACTAAAAATAAATAATGGGATAAGTAAAATATGCACATTTTATCATTCAAGAATAATCTACGAAAGAAAACGAGAAGCTATCTCGTGAATTCAGAAAGTCACGGCATGCACGCATACCGACACCAATTAAATAACGGCAAACAGTTATACTCAAATTTCAATTAAATAATAATGTCATATTATTACGTTTAAGAAATCATTTCCAAAATAAAATTTCTATATTTTCCGGGTACCGGTAAGGTGAGTTTACTCGAGGAGTCGTCAAAACACGGAGTACAGATTATATTGTATCTAAAAATAAGACAAAACAAAAATACAATTTATCCTAACTCTACCCCTCGTCCCATCCCTTTCACCTTTCTCTTTTCTGCTTTACCCTCCCTTTCCAAAACACAATACCCAGAAGACAAACACCAATATGGGTGCTTTCAACCCCTTTCTAAGGTCAACCACAAAGTATCATTTCCCACATGCCAAAACCGTCGCCTATCATGCTAGCCATCACAAGAATCCATAAAGCATGGCTATGGAGAAAGAGACGCATGATGACATAGGGAAGCACCTACCAATTGAGGTCAAGAAGAGCTAGAGCTATCCTTTCCTTAACCCCCTCTATAATTAGAGCAAATTGATCATAGTTTCTTCATCATTCAAAAATTAGGGTTTAGCCAATCAAGGGGCTTTTCGAAATTGATTGAGGGGTTTCATCCTTGGATGCGTAAGGAAGCTACTCCAGGGGTTAATTGTTCCAGTTCAACTCGAGTCCCCTTGGTTTCGGTGATCATATATCCAACCCACCTGGTTAAGTGTAAGAATATAAAACTTTCATCTTTTGAATCTATTGAGTTTGTAATTTCATTGCCCAATGAAAATTTATAAACATTCTTATTTGTACCAAGTGGAAGTGATATTGTTTCACTTTAGTGTTGATTAAATTGACTATGTTAATGTGGAAATAAAAATAATGTTCTTTTACATATTGTTGTTGTTGTTTGCTGTCGAAAACCAAGAAGAGGAAACAAAACTATTTTAAATTTAACTCCTTAAATCTTGGCTCATGATCGTGCTATTAGACTTAGTTACTAGAGTACTTATCTCGGTTTATTCATTTGATACCGTATCCGGCTCAGTTTTCACTCATTCCTTTGGTTTAGTCAATGTCATTCGGTTGTCAAAGGATACAGACTCAAAGTGTTTGTTTGGTTCGACTTACTGTGGCTCGTACACCACAAGAGTTGTCGAATTGTGAACTCAAATCGGGTAGTATCCGATTAAGCCCAAGTCTGGTATCTATATAACTAAAACAAGAATCGGATCGATAGTAAATTAGATTTTATAGTGCACTCTTGTTTCAGTTTTACTCCTTTTCTGTATGTAAAATGGACGAATGGGTTAGATTGTTGGTCACGGTTGGTTTCCAGGAATTCACGCCGAGATGCGTCATCATCTTTGTGGCCTCAATTGGATAGTAACACCAAGGGGTGTCTGTTCACATTAACCTTAAGTGAAACTGCTACTCATCTTAGTTATTTCCCCAACTTGTGTAAATTTTGACTTATAATTTCACTTGGTCTTCGGCCTACACGGCCTATTTGCCCCTCTTGATATTGATTGTTTTCTAGCCTTTCTCTCCTTGCTTATAGACTCGCGAAATTCTCATGTGATAGTCATTTCAAGCCACCAAAGAGTACTTATGTTTATATGTGCTTCGAGTCATCAAAAGACACCCCGCGAGTGTAGTTATTTCAAGTACCGTTAGACCCCGAGAAAGACTCGTAAAGGCCTTAATTCCTGTCTCGTGTTTGTGTTTTAATGTTTCCCCCATCGTGACAAAAACCATGTCCAAATATATTCAAAACTCCCTGCATTGCTTGAGCATATGTTACATTTGGGCCTCAAGCCCATATCCCACTAAAAGTCTAATTGTTTTATTCAAGATGGGTTAGCAGTTTGGAATGCGAGGCCCAGTACTGGGAATAGCCATTCAGTTTCAATCTGTCCATATAGTACACGTAGTAGACTCGAGTACTTCTCGCTTCAATTCAAGTGGTTCGGCTCCACTCCAATTCTGTCGCAAGGCGACCATTTCTATAAGCAAATCATCATACTACCCACGTCAATGTTAATGAATAACACAAGTTATCAATTGGAAATGAAATTATAAAAACAAGTGATTATACTTATCTTGACTTGTAAATTTTATATAAACTTGTATATATATATATATAGACACTTGATGAGAACCGGATATAAAACTCAATTATATCAATTTTTGACAAAGCCAATTAAATAGAAGGATTTCACACGAGTCATACTAATTTTTCAACAAACTATTCTACGATTTATAAACGAAATATATTACTTAAAACCTATATTGTAATACGTATTTATTTGTCAATGATATATACAACTTTTGAAACATATTGATATGTGAACTATAATTATTAAAACCCTACAATGTATTTTACTAATGCAATTTACACCTGAACTGAATTAAGACTCAAATTCCTTTATAATGGATTTAAGCTAAATGTTTTAAATATATATATACATTTAATATATATATATATATATATATATATATCTTTTTCATTTACATTGACAACGTCTTATTACAAGAATACTATTCTTCCGTGTATTATCTTTTGGTCACCATTAAACCAAAGTCGTAATTCCTTCTTCAAGACTTCTTTCCATGTCATACCCTCATAAGCCGAGATCCATCCAAATCTTTGTAAATTTTTCTAAGGTAAATGATACCACAACAACAACAACAACAAAAACATTTAAAATCTATAAAGTTAGTTAAACTTTATCGAGTCTTAAACATAAAGACTAAATTGCCGTATTAATTAGGTTGCGTGTCGGATGCCGTGCACTATCACTCCTCGATTTAATTCCCTTTAGACTTCATATTGCACATGGCCAAGGTGAGTTTCATAGCCCCTACTTTTAAACTGTTTTATACTTGTTTTGGGGGAAGATACATGCTCATTTTACTTAAATGATTTTAATGGTACATTTCCATGCATACTATACATTTTTATTGATATGTTTTAAGATACACCATACCTAGATTCAATATATGACATTATATTCGTTGTAATGTACATATACCCTACTTATGGTGCACTAATGAAATCTCTTTTATGAATTGAAAACATAAACTTTATGACATTATGCAAGACGTAATGATCATCAAAAACCAAAATTTGAAACAGTGTACTGAAATCCCTTTTTAAATAAACCTATGAACTCACCAGCGTAAGCTGACCCCTTTTAGCATGTATCTTCAGGTTTTGAGGTGATAGCTTATCTTTGGAGGTGCAAGGCAAAGGCATGGCATGGTCATAGATGACTCTGATTTATGTATTGGGACCACTTGTTTATAATGGGCCATTTTCTGCACTAATCAATAATATAAACATTGTTTTTAAGAATGAATAAAAGTTTATTTATGAAAAACCAATCGTTCTATGCTTATGTTGTGATATCAATTTAGTAGCACCCTAATACTTGTGTGTTTCCGCTGAGCCATTTGGGGGTGTTACAGTAGTGTTGGGTAGTAGTTCCTCCTTTGTAATGGAACTCAGTATCTAGCCTTGTATCGGATAAAGTGTAGGCGACATTGTGATAGGTTTGGTTCTACCTCGTGGAAGAACTCGGTGTCTAGCCTTGTACCGGATAAAGAGTAGGCGACGTTGTGAAGGCTTCTCCGCCACATTAAGGAGCTTGTGTTGTGTAGTGCTTAGAAACTCTCGAGTTGGGTACTCGGGGAGTGAAGTAGGGCAAGGAAGGTGTCCTTGTAGCCGGACCACTATAAATACTCGTGTCATGGTTTTGTGTTCCTTTAATCTTTATCTCTTGAATTACTTACTTATATGTTTATCTATCAATATCCAACAAATGATCTAAATGGATTGACATAATTCGATCTAAATACTTTAAAACGAAGTTTTAATCGGTAAAACTATTCAACCCCTTCTAGTTTTCCACATGCTTGATCAGCCTAGAGTCCGTATCACATATCTTGATTCTGATGACGTTGGTTCACAGATTTAAGTAGAAATTGGTAAGAATCATGTTCACTCTCAACTTCACTACTTCTCTTCAACTTAACTTACCATCAGTTAATTATGCGGCCTTTTTGCCCGTGTTATTTTATTAATTGTTGTGACGTTTAATTATTTTTATTTCATATATATATATATATAGATATATATATATATATATATATATATATATATATATATATATATATATATATATATATATATATGACGACCCTTGAGAATGAATTAGTGAGGTCTTGGTCAATGCTATTAGGAAAAAAGTCCAATGACAAGAGTAAATCCAACTGCTTTATATAGCTGGTATTTAGTAATTTATAAAATATTATGCAATGTACTCACCTTTGATTTAAAACTCATTGTGATAATAACTATAGTATTTAAAGTACCAAAGTGAATGCTTGAACTTGAGAAACTTATCAATTTTGTTACAACACTTAGATTCTCATATATAATGTGAAGACAATGCAAATACTTTATCCTTATACTAATAGATGAATGATATCAACTAAAAATTTGTACATTACTGAGCTAACTGATTAGATTAAGCAAAGGTATACACATAAAGACATTAATGTAATACATTTTTACATTACCTACTTACATAAGTTAAACGCTTTGTATAATTTTTTGCGTTACATGTAAATGAGTTGGGTTTCTTTGACTTTACCAACACAAATCCGACCCCAATTGTTACCCTAACTACTACTACTATCAGTGCTACTTTTATGATGTATTGGAATGCATTATATAAACAATTTTCATAAGCAATAACTAACACTTCCTAAAGTTACTTCAACTGTGCATCATGTATACCAATAAAATAATGCATCTAAACATATCATAAGTCCGTGTTGTATTGTATATTGGTGTGTAGATTGGTTCTAGCTAGGATTAGAACTCAACATTCCGCTTAGTCTCAAAAATTGGTGTAAGCGAAGGTGTATGGTCTTCTCTGCCTGAAGGGAGATTGTTGACATAGTGATTGTGAACTCTCGAGTGTGATACTGGAGGAGTGGAGTAGGGCACAGTGAGCTTCGTGTCGAATCACTATTAATCTTCGTGTTTTATTTCGATCTTTCCATCTCTTTATCTTTCTTTCATTCATATATTACTTTCATTGTGCATATCTATTGTGTTTACATATTGTTGATTGATATCACATAACTTCGAATCAAACGATTTTTAAGAAAATAACAAAAAGTTTTAAAAGTATTAAAAGTCTTAAAACAAAACTAAAATCGGTGAAACTATTCACCCCCTTTATGGTTTCTACAGGTTTTAATTACCATTATCATTGGTGGCTGATCATTTCTTGATAATAACTGCTAGGAAACGTTTTTACTTGATTATTAAGTGTTCCATTGATATATAATGAAGGCTAGGCCATGAGATTTAGGGTGACAATTTTTGAAAGTAATCCCTTACACCCTAACGCTATTACTACTCACTTTTATTTCTCTTAAAAGGCTAGAAAAACCTGTCAAGTTCCAGTAAGGTACTAGGGCGAATTTCAAGTAGATCGGTTACGATTTTGGAGTGTTCTTAGGTTTTATTTGGTTGATTGGAGGTGTGTGGATTGCTCTAGTTCCACAATTCTAGTTATTGTATTTGAAGCTAGGTAAAATCTTGTATTCTTCTACAATGAACTACTCTTTTAATGGTTATAATGAATATCAATTTTGTTACTTGTGTTTTGCTATAATTTGTGATATGGAGTAATTTTTAGTTTACTTGTGTGGAATGATGTAGATATTTATGAGAGTGTTTGGTTATCATGATTGAATGAGAACCATATTTATCTTATGAGTTTGTTGGAATAAAAAATGGTTTTGATTAATAAGTTGATAAATGCATAAATGGATTTAAAAGTCAAAAGAATTTCCACTGTGTCTTTATTCCAAAACGTTGTGCACGAATGAGTATGGAATGTGATACTTGACAACTATCATGTTTGCTTATTAAAAAGAACTAAAATGCGATTTCAACTTGAGTATAGACCGAAAGGGCTCGTAGGAACAAATTGGATAAATAGAGGTTTCAAACAAATGAGTCTTAAAGGATTCGGTTTAGTGGTGATCAAAGGCCGAAAGGGTTCACCATTAGATTGTATTACAAAGTTGTTGTCTTGATAAACATCATTGATATGATTACCTATATTTGATTTGTGAAATCATTCCATGTTTTTAACTAAAATTAGTACCAACTCTCTATATACATGAATATATGGTTTTCACACAAGTATGATTCTTATTTGATTAAGTTTGCTTTATATTGAATTTTTGTGGTAAATTGGATTATGACACCATTTTACTTACTTAAAGCACTTAGCTAATTAGAAAACAAGTCATTTGGAACGATCTCGACTTATCTACCTTTACTAAAACGAACGAGTATACTTGCTCGTATGTGTTGATAATTAACCGGTAATTCGTGTTTATAAATTTTAAAACTTGCACAACAAACGACGCATCACATATCCTGTTGTGACACTAGAAAATGGTTATGTTCTTCCACAAACCAATAAACTTCATGTTGGAATCACTCCTAAACTATAATTCAATTGTTAGTCATTCTTATGTAATAGGTAGCTTATTATGGCCTTTATGTTTGTTATTAGCCTTAAGCTTATGTAGAAGGCCCATGAGCTTAGGCCCAAGCCCATAGGAGAAAGGAAGGGAACTAGGAGTGTTGCCCTAGCTTCCCTCCTATAAATACTCTTGTTAACCTTCATTTGAAGGTTGGTTGTTCAAGTTTTTCTCTCATCACATACTCTACGCATAACTGTCTTATTGTTTCGTGTGTGTGTTTGTTTTAACGTGTTCAACCGCCTCTATCTCTTTCTTGTAAGCTTGTGTGGTAAATCTAGTGACCTAACACTTCATACATATGTCAGTTATTTTTCCTAACCCTCATCGAAGCCAAACAATCAGTTTTACAAGACGTATTCTTCCTAAAAGATTTCTTAACAAATGAATCACTAACTTTATACATATCAATAGCCTTTCATTACCATTACTTCCATTATCAACACTCTTATCTTTCGCATTACTACGCTTATCAACATCATAATTAGACTTATGCTTATCATACTTAGATTCTCTTTTCTTACCACCTCTTGTACAACAAAATTATTTAATTTGTGGCAAGTCACTAGAATCATCTCTACATTCAGTTCCAAGCTTAACATCAAACCCTCCTAATTTTGCATAATTATTATAGGAATTATACGCTTGAATCAATGAATCAAATATAGTTCCTGTTATAGGTTTCTGATCAACACCTACATCAGGAATCCATTTCTTAGAACCATCTACATTACCATAAGAATGTGAAACCACATAAGTAGAACCACAACTAGAACTAGAAGCAAAATCAAATTCGAAGTCGAACTAGAATTTGACATTAAACCTGTAAAATAAAAAATTATACGTAAATATAATAATGATTCAAATTATGCATCAACATATATAATAAAATGATAAAAATATAATAACACCAGATTTAATAATAAAGTAAAATGTGCATCAAATATATAAATAAAATTGTGCATCTAAATATATATTGAATGGGTAAAACATCATAAGAGCATATAAACCTTACAATTATAAAAATATGAATCACAGGGACATTGTAATTAAAGTAAAAAACAAAGCATTGCAGAATTAGTACATCAGTATACATATTTAAATAATTAAATCGCAAAAAACATGAAACAAAATCATAATAAAATAGGCACCACAATTAATGATAAAAAAAATAGTGCATCAACATATATAATAAAGTGATAAAAATATCACATAACCATATATCATAATTAATTAAAATGCGCATCATATATATCAATAAAATAATGCATCTAAACATATCATAAGAGCAAATAAACGTTGCAAATATAAAAAGGTGCATCACATATAGTTAGGATCAAATGAGAAGAGCAATTAGAATGTGAAGAATGAGAAGAAACCACAACTACATATTTTAGATGCACCTACAAAAAGAGATGCATCTCCCCTTGAAAATCTCACCAGATCCCTTCCCTATACATATATCCCTATACACTTTCGTTTCTACACATATTACTTCCATTTACACACAAATTATAACAAAACAAAATGTCTCAACAACCAAATAATGTGTTTCGGTATGTCTTGCTTACAACAATCGTCTTCCTCAAACCCTGCTACACCTTTGTCACAAAACTCGATATCTTCCTCGCAATTTTCTCCGTTTGATACCCAATATAATATGCACACATACACACAAGAACAACTTTATCAACAACAACTTTCGTATCACCAACACCAACAACTCAACACCCAATTTCCAAAGTAGTCCACCACCACCATTCTATCAATCACAACCACCATCACAACAACCACAACAAGCATCACAAGAACCACAACCAACACCACAAATTGACCCATGAACAAAAGGCAAATCGGAGAGAAAAACAAGCTGCAAAACGAACCACGATGGACGTGGACGTGAATGATGATGAGGTGGAGGTGTTGGACGGCGGACGTCAACCACGGGTGCAACACCATTGGACGACGATCGAATGTTATGTCGTCGTTTACGAGAATGACGAGAGCGAAATCCGACCGGTCAGAAGACTCGTTTCGGTGGCAAGTTACGAAAGAGTTTAACAAATATTCAAACGTTCGACGTACCAAGGATATGATGACGGAGAAGTGGGCTAAGTTGGATGGTAATTGTCAAAAGTTTAACGCTATCTACCGCCGTTTACAACGTTTCAGGGGTAAAATGGGAAAACAAGGTTAATCTTTTGGAACGTGCTAGGCAAGTATATCGTGAGAAGTCGGACAAGGAGAATTCAAAGTTTACTTAAGATCACGCGTGGTGTGTCTTGAAAACACCGAGAATGGGACGCGGCGGAATCGATTGATCCGGATGATCACATCGGGCATGCCGAACTATTCGGCGATGATGCGAGACCCCCCCCCCCCCAAAAAAAACCTCTCGTCCCGCAAAGAAAACCAAATCATAAACCACGTCGAGCTCCGCCAGAAGTCACTCGCAAGATGCTTTAGCAAGGTATTTACAAGAGGAATTTAGACGCAAACGGGAAGCTGCCGAATCAGCGTACGACAATAATGCAACATAAAGAATTAGAGTTTCTCACGGTTAAGACTGACGAGTTGCCAGAACGCCAGCCTTCGTCATCAACAAAAAAAATGGCAAAATATTTTCAAGACATTCTACAAAAAAATTTATTTGTATTTTTTTGTGTTTCGTATAGTTTATAATTTTTTTCATATGTTTTATGTTTTGTATTGTGTTTAATTTTTTTTTTCACTGGCTTTTAGTTTTCCTATGTTTTTTTTTTTTTTTTTTAGTTTTGGTATGTTTTCCTTAAGTTTCATATTGTACTTTTATTTGATGAATTTATGAAATTTAATTTGTTTGAGAAAATGGAAAAGAAAAATGGTAGGCCCCTTTGCCAGCCATGAGGGGGAGCCGGGGAGGGGAGGGTATTTCAATTTTTTGCCATATTCATACCCACTCTGTTTCATTTCAAAACCCTTTCAGTTCTTTTCCAAACTATTTTTAGTAAACCCATCCTCAATGCTTATTGATTCTTGACACTCTATCACTGACACTGCTACCGTGTCACGCTTCATTATTTAATGCTAAAAAACCCATTTGTTAAAAGACAACAAAAAAAACACATTTTTAGTTAAAAACTTGAATAAAGTTTACATTTTTATGCATTTTTAGGTGATTATGGAAAAAGGGTCTTCTTTAGGAGAGGGTGCTGATTTTACAAAGATGATCTTTTCATGGTCTCTTGATGACATTCTTAATCAAGATCTCTACAAGAATAAGGTCTCTTTCATTTTTTACTACTTTTTGTAGTTTTAGCATTTTTAAAAGGGTTTGTCTAACATGTGCCCTTAGGGCACAAGTTAAGCTCACTAAAAGGACACCGGGACCCACAAAAAAGGACACAGGATCCACAGAAATCGTACTTTTCTGTGAGTCCCGGTGTCCTTTTAGTATGCTTAACTTGTGCCCTTAGGGCACAAGTTAGAAAAATCCTTTTTAGAATCATTGCTGTTATTTTTACTGGGTTTGGCTTAGTGGTATAAGGTTCAAAACTTACTAGGTAAACATCTTAGGGAAAAGCTCAGGCCGCGTACATGTGAGTCAAAGACTTGCCCTTTGCGGGTAGCTTGTTGTTTGTACTGGGTTTGTGGGATTTTTTTTTTTGTTATTATCATCAAGTATTTCATACATAATGGAATGTATTGGGAAATATGAGTTTTTTTTTTAACTGTTGGTTTATGTTTTTGTGCTTATTCTGCAAACCCTTGGTTTATGGAAAAACCAATTAATTTATGTTCATTGTGAGGGTGTTTGGAATTGCTTATTGTTTCTGCTTGGAGTGTTTGGGTATTCGAAACTGCTTCACTTATGTGCTTATTTTATAAATAATGTATGCAACTTAGGGATTATTTTAGTTTTTTTTGTTGTTGTTCTTGATAATAAAGTTGTATATGTTGTTATCTGTATACAGTGGTTTCTGGATAAACAAGTTATGTTCATTGTGAGGGTGTTTGGGATTGCTTAATTTTTTTCAAGTATATAAACAGTTTGGAGTGTTTGGAATTTTGGATACTTAATCCCAAACTGCTTATTTTGGGGTTTTTATAAGTTTTTTTTTTTTTTTTTTTTTTTTTTTTTTTTTTTTATATTTATAAATAAAATTGGCCTTTTACCCTTGTATCTAACCAAAAACGGAATAACATTGTTGAATACAATAAGCCATCTGCAATCCTAAACACCCTTTGTATGAAGAAAGCTAGTTTATACATGTTTTATTGTCATTTTTTTTTGGGTAACCATGGTTTCCGACCTTTTGGCCGACTATTCCACATGGTTTGAATTTTATTGTCATGTTATGTAAAGGGTGTTTGAGATATTTTATGTGGTTATGGACTTATCTTAAAGCAACTATAAGCATTTTTTAATGTTTGGATGAAATTTTTTGTAAACTGATATTTTAGAAATTATAAGTACTTTAAAATATGGAGGCATAAACCAGCTTAAATCAAGTTTGACCCATTTGACCTTGAAGTCAACGTTTCGATCCTATATATATTGGACTGGAAAGTTCATTTCTGTTTTTTTCTTTCCCTTATTAGTGACAGAAAGTCGTTGATTATGAGGGTGTTTGGGATTTAGATTAGCAGTTTACATCAAACAGATAAGCATTTTCAAGTGTTTGGAAAAAGCTACTCAGTTGCTTATTTTACAACAAAATCATGGTCCAATTTACTTTTAAGCAGACAAGCAGGTTTAAAAAAAGGGTTCCCAAGCACTGTCATTTGGTTTAAAAATTATAGAATATCATGAAGTTTGCTCAAATATTGTTTATGTATATAACCGATTATGCTTTTAGTCCATATATTTATTACATGCTTTTCTCCCAACTTGATGAATTATTTGTTCTTAACATCTATTGTAGATGGAAAAAGAGCTTGAACAAGTTGATGATCTGCTTAACAAGAACAGTGTACTTTATGAAAATGCCAAATGGAAGGTATTTCTGAATAATGGTTATTACAGTATGTTTCTTTTTTACCGAAATATATCATTATGCAATATGATCTTTATATTTGTTGGATTTCATGCCATCAGATTCTCTTCAGTGATGACTTTAGAAGATCATTTGGAAAGCTTACATGTAATCGCTTGAAGAAACTGGTTTTAAATCTTTTAGTGAGACTTTCTACAGGCTGGCGGCCCGACAACATAAGCTTAGGCTTGTGTCGTGAGAATTCCTCAAAAAAGTTAGAACAATTCAATGTTGAAGGGCTGTATATTATTTGCACACTTGACATCATCAAGGAGATCCAGTATGTACAAGTTATGAAGGTTTGGGATATATTACCTTATGAAGAAATTCCAAAATTGACAAAACCACTTGAGAACATATTTTCTGCTTACACAGAAGATTACATTGGTCATTGCACAGAAAAACTATTCCAGGGGTATGATCATTTTCCGTCTACAACTGTTGTATTAGTGATTATAGTTAATACATGCTTATTCCAGTTTATTTATAATTTTGTTTTGTTTTAATGTTATTCAGGAATTTGGAAGTTCCTAAGTGTTGGCGGGCATCTCAAGAAATTATCCGATTTCGTCATTTAGTCAATGATAAAGATCATAATGAAGAGAGTGTGAATTCTGGTGGTGGTAGGAATTATGTTGAAAACTCAAAAGTGAGTGAAAGCTTATTGCTGAAGAAGTTTTACTCATTGTCGTATGAAGTTGTGTGCCATTTGCTATCTGGTAAAGAATTCGATCTACCCATGCAATTGACTGATGAACAGATGGACGTATTATTGTTTAGCAAAAGTTCATTTTTAATTGGGCGGTCAGGAACCGGGAAAACAACTATTTTGACAGCAAAGTTGTTCCAAAATGAAGACCGTTTTTGGAATGGCTCTGAAGGAATTTATGGAGCAGAAAGCAACCAAATTAGAGATGCTGAGGTTGTTGACGTTCATGAAAATAGTAAACAGACTGTTCTTCGGCAGCTTTTTGTGACATTCAGCCCAAAACTGTGTTATGCCGTTAAACAACATATTTCCCACCTAACAAGGTGTGAAACATACTTGTTTCTTATTTATTTTATTTATTTTGCTTAAATTTATCTTCTGACTTAAAAAATTGATGTATTTTACAGTACGGCACGTAACGGGAATTTGTTAGCAGGGATTAATCTTGATGGTGCTGATGTTACATCAGAGTTTAGTGATATCCCAGACACATTTATTGAAATCCCTGGGAAAATGTACCCTCTTGTTATAACATTTCATAAGTTCTTAATGATGTTGGATGGCACATTGGGAAATTCGTTCTTTGAAAGGTTTCTTGAGGCAAGAGAAAGTTATGTTGCGTTGCAAGCTTTTATAAGGTTAAGGGAGGTTACCTTTGAAAGGTTTTGTTCACTTTACTGGCCACACTTCAATTCAAATCTAACCAAAAAACTTGATCCCTCAAGAGTGTTCACGGAAATTATATCTCATATAAAAGGTGGCAGTGAAGGAAAGTTAAGCTATGAGGGTTATTCTTTGTTGGCCGAAAGTCGTACCTCCACTTTGAGTAAAGAGAACAGAGAGATTGTTTACACCCTCTTTAAAACCTATGAAAAGATGAAAAGTGAAAGGAGAGACTTCGATTTGGGAGATTTTGTTAATGACATTCATCAAAGGCTTTCAAATGGGAATTATGAAGGTGACCGAATGGATTTTGTGTACATCGATGAAGTGCAAGATCTTAGTATGAGACAGATTTCTCTTTTCAAATTTATTTGCCAAAATGTTGAAGAAGGCTTTATGTTTGCGGGTGACACTGCACAGACTATTGCAAGGGGTGTTGATTTCAGGTTTCAAGATATACGATCTCTGTTCTATAAAGAGTTTTTGAGCACCAGAATATCTAGAAAACAAGAAAAAGGGCGTGTATGCGAGATAAAACAGTTGAAACAGAATTTTAGAACGCATGCTGGTGTGCTCGATTTAGCTCAAAGTGTTATTGACATTTTATACTGTTACTTTGTTCACTCAATTGACAATTTAGAGCCTGAAACTAGTCCTTTAATTGGGGAAGCTCCTGTTTTGTTGGAGTCTTGTGATGATGAAAATGCAATTGTGACAATATTTGGGGGTAGTAGAAATGGTGGAGAAACTGTGGGGTTTGGTGCTGAACAAGTTATTTTGGTACGTGACAAGAACTGAAATTATCGAATACGTTGGAAGACAAGCTCTTGTTCTCACTATATTAGAATGTAAGGGTCTTGAGTTTGAGGTGAGTCTCCTATCCTTTCTTTCACGAAGATATCAATTTTAGAGATCTGGAATTGCCAATAATGTTTTCTAATGCTTGATTGCCATGATTATTTAGGATGTATTGCTTTACAACTTTTTTGGGACATCCCCTTTGAAAGACCAGTGGAGAGTTTTATATGGATACATGAAACAGCATAACTGGCTAGATGATAAACTTCCTCGGTCTTTCCCGACATTCGATGAAGCAAGACATAGTATCTTGTGTTCTGAACTGAAACAATTGTATGTAGCCATAACTCGAACAAGACAAAGGCTGTGGATTTGTGAGAACAAAGAGGAGCTCTCCAAACCAATGTTTGACTACTGGAAAATGAAGGGACTTGTTCAAATACGGAAGCTGGATGATTCAGTGGCACAAGCTATGCGGGTTGCAAGTAGCCCTCAGGAGTGGCGGGAACGCGGGAAAAAGGTTTTGTTATGCTCTATTACCGCAATGAATGTCTTGTGTTCTTTTTTTTTAATCCTTTTTGACATGCTTTTATGATGTTTTTATGTTTTTCAGCTATTTTATGAAAATAATTTTGTGATGGCGACGTTGTGTTTTGAAAGAGCTGGAGACACATTGTGGGAGAAATTGGCCAAAGCTTCTGATCTCAGAGCATCGGCTGATCAAATACGGGGAACCAACCATGATACTTATTTAGTTTATCTTAGAGAAGCAGCGGGAATATACGAGTCTGTTGGAAAACTTGAGTCTGCTGCGTTATGTTATTATGATTTGGGGGAGTATGAAAGATCTGGTAGGATTTTTTTTTTTTTTTTTTTTTTTTGCTTTTTTCTTTTCTTTTTTTAATATAATCTTAAATGAATGCCTAAATATAAACACGGTTACACTAGTTTAAGCAACATTGGAATTTTTCAGCTTCTATCATTTGAATTAGAATTGGCATTTTCAATCTATTTATGGTGTAACTTAGGGAATAAGTCAAATGCATCCATCTGGTTGATTTTGTCTTCCATATTTATCATGTTAAATTTCTTTAAATGAATAGTGAGCAAAGAAGTGTTAGTGGGTCAACCCGCCATGCCCATTTTGACCTACTTAAAATGACTGATCATGTTTGAATAGTTACCAAAATGACAACTGTCCATTTTGGCCACTTCTCATTCTAAGTGTTGTATCTGTCCAGGAAAACTATATTTGTACAAGTGTGGAAAGATGGATGCAGCAGCAGAGTGTTTCTCACTAGCAGGGTGCTATAGTGATGCAGCGGAAGCTTACGCCAAAGGAGATAAGTTTTCCAACTGTTTGTCAGTTTGCAAAAAGGGAAAACTTTTTGATAGAGGGCTGCAGTATATAGAATCATGGAAAAAGGATGTTAAAGTTCAAAGCAAAGATATAGAACAAATTGAGCAGGAATTCTTAGAAAGTGGTGCTCTTCACTACTATGAGCATAAAGATCCTAAATCCATGATGAAATTTGTCAGAGCTTTTTGTTCTATCGAATCTAAACGTGTATTCTTGAGGTCGTTAGGCTGCCTTGAGGACCTTCTGCTGTTAGAAGAAGAATCTGGTCATTTTGTTGAAGCTGCTGACTTGGCGAAGTCATGGGGTGATCTCCTAAAAGAGGCTGACCTTTTGGAGAAGGCTGGAGATTTTCATGAGGCAGCTATGCGTTTAATTTGGTATGTTTTATTTAGAGCGGCATGGGGAAATGGTAACACAGGTTGGCCGTTGAAGCAGTTTGATCAGATGGAGGAAATTTGTAACAAAGTAAAGTCTCTTGCAAAAATGGATTCAGAAGATCTCTATGAATTTGTTTGTGGTGAGCTTAAAGTAATCTCTGATCAGCATAACAGCTTGCCTGAGCTGAAGAAAAATTTGCGTGCTTCCCAAGAAATTGGTAGTTTTAGTGGAGAATTCTTGTCGATTAGAAAAATATTGGATGCTCATTTTCAAGTACATCTCACAAAGTATGAGTGGGAAGACGAATTTCCCATTGATATGAATGAGCACTGTGATAAGATCTTTGATAGCCAAGTTTCTATTCGAACTTTGGTTTTCTACTGGAATTTGTGGAAGAAGCATCTTGTTGATAACTTTGAGAAAATTGGAACTCCAGCCAACGTATTCTGTTTTACCTATATGGGGCTGAATAAATATGATGTAAATGGTAATATGGTTTGCCTGTTATTTGACAAGGATGCTGACTGGGTAAGAAACTATGCTCAAAATGGTCTTTATGGTAACTGGAAAAAGAAATATGGTCATAAGGGTCTTCAAAAAGACGGGAAGCGTGTAACTATTGATGAAAAAGAGGTGGTGTTTGCTATTTGGTCTTATTGGCGGTCAGAGTTACTATCTGTGGGTACACAAGTACTTGAAATCCTTGAAGCCCTCTATAACTCTAAGTTAAATGGTTCTGCATTTCACCAATGCACGTCTCTTCTTCACATTTGTGAAGTTTCCAAGTTTCTTTTTTATCACCCGTGTGTTAATGCCACAGATGCTGATAGAAGGAAGCTGCAAAGGTTCCTTGAAATTTCTTTTAATTACTTTGATTTTGTGTTTCCATTGGACTGGCGCAATGCTGTATCTCACGACTTGGTTACCCTAAGGGAGACTGATCTATCAGTGAACTTACTTGAGGAGATTATTGATCAAATGGTTGAGATCACATCTCTTGGGAGGGTGCTTATGATATGTCTAAGTTCAAGAGTATCCTTAGCAGTTTACGAGAAGCTTATAAATAAGCTATATAGGAACCCTCAATGGAAATCATTTGTTGAGAAATTTAGGGATGGTGGGTTGAAAGGTATTTATGTTGCTCCAGCACTTCTCTATGCTTTAGAAGATTCTTTTAGATCTGACGGGAAGTACGCCACTTCCTTATCACCTCATAGTCTCGTATATCTATTGGACCGTCTTATTTTAATGCAATCTTTCTCTTCAAGAATTTTTTACACAACAAAATCTACTTTTGTTGGATCATTTACCCATATTCACTCTGCTTCAACTTTATCTATTGGACCGTCTTCTTCTGAAGTAATCTATGTTGTTAAAGCAATCCAACAAATTCTCTACAATACATGGAAAACGAAATCATTTTTCCAAACATCAAAGACGGATGGCTCTTATTATCCACTTTTAGTATTAAAGATGGTTATGATACTGTCTTTAATATGTCTGAAAGTAAAAGATTGTTGTCCTGTACTACTTGAGTTGCTCTGTGATTACGACAGTATTGCTTATTTACTCCCAAAGAAGTTTGTGCGTGAGCTTCTAAGGAAAAGGAAGAATCATAAGATGAACTTAAATCCGGAAGTGGTTGCAGAAGCGTTTATAAGCGTAGATGATCCTCTTGTGATTGTTAGTTTGGACAATGCGAATCCTAAAATTGAGGCTCCACGTGCAATATTTGCCTTAGAAAATCTAAAGAGGTGATAATGAACGTATTGTTTCCAAAACATCATGTCTTCACTTCATCAAACAATGATGACGCTGAGACAATTCCTGAGGTGTTGTCTTCAAACACATTACCACATACTGACAGGAATATGAATCGTGTGGAACATCCTCAATTGAATTGGAATGTTCTAGAAGATATATCCCAGGCTATAAATGGGAAGAAGGGAGTGGTACTGAACAAGTTATCTGCTGCAACTATGATTAAGGTAATATACATCATTGTGTTTGTCATAAATGATTTATGTTCATGTTATCGTCATTAGTGTAAGTTTGATGCCATCTGATTTATCTATTTCATTGCCAGGAAGAACTTGATATTATAAGAGGCACATTAGCTATTGCCTGGCTGAATCAAGGATCTTGTTTTGACAAATATGAAAGACTCGTATATAATGTAAATGAAGGTCTGAAGGTGCTTTCTTTTGCATTTGACTCAAGGTTAGACTTGCACTATTGTATATTTGAAGTGGCTTCTTTTAATTGTTTAAATCAAACTAGATTAGCAGTAAGATTTCTTGGTGTTGGATTATATTCAGTCGACTAGAAGTGAAGCATCGATATTTGTTTGAGAGTGTGGAACTTGCTGTGGTGAGGCTACAGTGTCATAGGCCAAGGATAGACGAATTCTTGAAAAATTGTTTCATGAGTCAGGAATCGAAAGTTGGGCATATAGCTGTGTCAGGGAGCAGCTGCGCAACCGAGGTTAAAGAAACTGGTGACGAAGATTCACTAGTGGAAATGATGTCAGAAAATCATAGCAGCGGTTATGACACTCGGGATGCGAGAAACAAGAAAGGGAATGGAAACAAGGCGAAGAAGAGTAAGAAGAACAAAGGTAAAAAGAACTGATTGCAATGGCGCCGGCTTCAAATTGTGTGGCTTACGTTTTTGCGTGTTTTAGGAAAAAAAAAGTTGCATGATTAGTAGTCTCTTAAAACCTGTTAGACATTGTATTGTGGGTTTAAGAATCATGGTGCTGTAATATTTTGGTAAACCTGTTAAGAATGACTATGAGCAATCATCAAGGCAACTCTTTAACTGACTGCTACGTTAAATCAAAGTTAAGACATCTTAAAAAAAACTTGCATCTCGTGTTCGCTTTCTTTAATGATTTTTATGGGCGAATATATGGTGTGGAGACATACATTTAGAGCATGAGGTATGGCAACTAAGCCACTTCTTTTCACTTGGGCTCCACGGATGTCACATCATTTTAACACACCCACTTAAAAATACCCCCATTCACAACTAATCTCAACCTCTTCACTTGGGCCCTACCCACCCTTATTTTATTTCTTTTACATGTTGCATTTTTCGTCTTTTACATACGAAACTCAAAAATTCTTGTCTTTATTCATGTTTCGGGAGCGGCGATCAGAGGAGTGGCGAGTGGAGGTGGTGTGGCGGCGAGATTCGGTGGCGCGTGGTGAGGCCTCCACCTCGGAGTGGCGAGCGGACCTCGTTGCCATACCTCATGCTCTTATGTGTTTGTGATAAATGAAACCTGCACATATGCTGCTACAGTTTATCTATCTAAAAGGTAGTCAACATTTGTCATTGACCAAATTCATGCTTAATAAAAAGGGGTGATATTCACACCACATCTTTTGATGCATGTACCATAATTTGTGCATTACAGTATTATACGGTACGAACTGTAATGCACAAATTGTGTTGCATGCATCAAAAGATATGGTGTACGTATCAATTCCCTAAAAACTTCCATCAATCAAAAACTTCATAAAAACTTCCATCAATCAAAAAGTAGATTTTTGCTCAAAAAAAAAATCAAAAAGTAGATTTTATGTCTAAGAGCAAACACAATGGTAACTTGAGTTAGAGCATATACAACAGCAACGCCTCAACGGCGTTAAAACGCAAATAACGACGTTATTTCGGCGTTAGCCATTGGAACCACGGTGTTGTTTGGGCGTTATAACCTCCACGTTATGCCGGCAACGCACGTTATTTGGTGTTTTTTTTTTTTTTTTTTTTTCTTTTTTTTTTCATTTATGCCCCTAAATGAGGGGTTGTTTTTGTAAATTGTTGGGAATGTTATTGATGTTATTAGGATGTTATTGTTGTGGGTGTTTTTTGGGGATGTTAATGTTAAATGTTAAAGCTGATGTGGCGCTGACGTGGACGGTGTTATTGGTGTTATGGTGTTATTGTTGTAAGTGCTCTTATAAAATAACACCGTCCACGTCAGCGCCAAATCAGCTTTAACATTTCAGCTTAACATCCACAAAAAACACCCACATCAATAACATCCCAATAACATCAATAACATTTCATATTTTCAATTTCAACCCCTAAACTAAAACAAACACTTCATTTATTAAACTAAACATATCATTAAAATTGAAAACATATTACAATACGAAATTTAAAAAAAAAAAAAAAAAAAAAAAAAAAAAAAAAAAAAAAGAAGATAAAAGGAAATAAAAAAACACACTGCAAATTAAACGTTACAACAAATTAAAGGAAATGACGAGAATACAATCTAGTGACGAGATTGCAAGTTATATTTTTTCTTGATTCGTTCTTTTTCGTCATTGATCCAAGCCACGACATCTGGATCTTTGCCATCAGTATCCGTCATCAAAAACTTCAACTCCTCCAACCTTGTTATTGTTTCATCTTTTTCCTGCTGGGCCCGATACGCCGCTGCGATGGTTTCACGTTTGATACGAAACTCGTTTGCCATAGTTTCAGTGAAATAAGTTGACGAGCTCGTTCCTCCAGTGCTTGCTCCCCCAGTACTTGTCGTGCTCTCGGATCTTGCTTTCTTGGTAGCACGTTTCTTTCCCATGAGGCGTGATTGTTCATCATGAGTCCAACGCCCAGCAACGACAACTTCCTCTTCATCATCATCAATTGGTTCGGGCTCGGGGTCTTTGGATTTTTTTGATTTTCGCTTAATACGACCTTTTCCTTTTTTTGGAGGAGATGTGGGTGTCTCAGCAACATCATGTGTTTCAGTTTGTGATTGTTGTGAGTGTTGTGTGAATTGTAGGTTTTGAAAGTTGGAGTTTAAGGTGCTTTGTTGGTTTTGTTGTTGCCAAAAGAGACATTGTTGATGTTGTTGCCACATTTCTTGGCTCGATAAGCCTAGTGGGTTGGGAAGAGACATGTTGGGGTTTGAAGATGAACCCGTGTTCTGGTTAGATGATGAACCCGGGTTTGAGGTATTCCACCCACCACCGAGAAGATTGAAGAAAGTATCATCGTTGCCGCCCGACATTTTTTTTTCCAGTGAATAAAAGATTGAAGATTGAGAGTATTGAGAGGATTGAGTAGTGGAAGTGTGAAAAAAAATGGTGTTTTAGTTGGGTATTTATAATGGTAAAAAAATGTTTTTGAATTTTTTTATTATTATTATTATTATTATTATTATTATTATTATTATTATTTTATTAATAAAACCTAGCCGTTTAGGGGTTTTTTTGTAATTTTTTTTTTTAAAACCTAACTGCTACTCCGTTGAGGGGGTGTTTTTGAAAATTTTTTGATTTTTGATTTTTTTTTTTTTTTTATTCGCCTTTAACGGGCGATAAGCCCATAACGTGCAGGGACTAACGCTGCAATAACGCCGTGCCTCCAAAGGTTTAACGCCACTAACGGTGTTATTTCTCCCAAAAACGGCGTTAAGCCGTTATTATTGTACATGCTCTAATGAAGATGTAACTATTAATTATTGAACAACTGAATGCTATGTGTAGCCTAATTTAACAGTTTTGCATAGCATTTTTGTCGACTCATAACATGTTTTCTTACCAATAAGCTAACTAGTGCACATGAATAGTATCCAAACTAGCTTCAAAATTATAATAGACGACTCTTACAAATAAGAGTTGAATAACCTCTATGTACGATACCCATATATTTCTTGTTTGCTTAAACCAAAACCAAATGTTGTTTTAGTAATGACGGTTTCGTTCGGTTTTGTCTCGAACCTAATTGTCTCGTTATTGAAGGCTTGAAGCTTAGTTACTAACCGGCTTAGAGGCTACATCTTTTGAGTTATCTTTTTTATATAATAAAACAAAACTTCAAATGAGAACTTTTTCATTTCAAAAAAACTCGATCTTCCCCTATTAAGTAATAATTTTAATTTAGTTTTTTTTTTTTTAAATTGAAAAATAAAATAAAATCTAAAACTTCCCTTATACAAAAAAATAACCTTTTTTTGTTATTTGTTGAAAAAGAAAAAGAAAATACACATGTACTTGCAAGTTATTTATTAAAAATCAGGGACTAAACAGAAAATATAAAAAAAAAACAAGCATGTTTGTAAAGTCAAAGCTAGAAAAGCACTCACTTTCTCTTCCTAACGCAAAAATCTTCATAGTATCCATCTTGTCAATCGATTGCATGTTCTTTGATAACTCAATTCACCAATCATGGTATTTTTTTTTTTTTTTTTCCTTTCTATTTATCAAATTTACCTTTTTAGTTTCAACAATGTAATGCTTTAAATCGAATTAATGGAAACTCTAATATGATTTTTTATTTTCTTTCTCTTTTTCCAGTTAATTGATTGACGTAATTTGCTAATGCAATGTGCTTATTGTTAGTTTTTCTTTTGCAGCTATGATAAATTCGAACTTGATTTGTATATCGGTGTTGTTGTTTTGCGGATAACTCAAAATTTATTGATGATTGTGGCTAAAAGTTCATTCAAATTGGAGGTTTGTGTTAATACAATTTTTAATACACTACTTGGTCTTTTATTTATTGAACAAGAGACTTCTGTGGAACAACCCTTGCCGCATGATCAAATTTCAGTATCTGAAGATGGCATGGAAGGAAAATACAAAGTTATTCTCTCATATTATATAGTATAGAGGGTCTGCCGTGTTAAATTATCGTGTTTTTTGATTACTTTTTCATTGCTTAATTAGTTAATTTATGTTTTACGTGATGTTCCTAGAAAAACAAATAAATGTATTGCTCTTTCAAGTATGCCTTTAATTTAATAGTTTTAAGCTACTACTTAGATTGGAGATAGGGCAAACATTAATGTTAGGACCATACAAGTACTCGGGTTTATGCCGTAGAATGTCCATGTTACTAATAGGCCACTAATTTTATATATAATCACTTTGAATTACCTTTTGTTTAAGTTTGCTATTCCATGAGAATCAACAAGCTTATAGACATACATTGAACCAATTTCACACTACCAGCTATTTACGATAAATAGCAAGATAGTCCAACACTTTGATGTATTGTTGTTATTTTCTTTTGGATTGTTATATATAAAAGATGTACTACTTAGTACTTTATGATTGTAATTTTTGCAGGGAGATGCTAAGCTATGGCAAATTATAGTGATAAAGGCTACTTCGATTCTTTGGTAGAGGTTGATACATGCTGCTACTTAAGCAACTGCAACAACTTGTATACACATTTTTTATAAAGACCATTTTTTTTAAGTTATAAATAATATTTGGGGTTTTGGCCAGAAAAATCATGCATTGTTTGCTAAACATGTTTGGTACGATGGTACTTTATTGCTAAATCTTTTACGTGTAGTTGTATCATCCTCTTTTGTTAAAACTATTTTATGTTTTTGATTATTCTTAATTTGTTTGTCTTAAAACTATTCAGGGTGTTTTTATGTCTGAGATTTGCTGAAATTAAGCTTATTGTGTTTAATCTTTTGAGTGTTTGGAAAGATTTTAATGTGATTACTATTTAGAATTTGTATAGAGAACACAACTTTTGCTTATTCTTACTTTTGGCGTAACAAAAGACTTTTTCATACCTATTGAATGCATTGATGTGCAGACAACTTAAAATAAGTAAAGTTGTCAAAGTAAACAATCCTGAATACCCCATTCTGTTTGAAAGATACATAAGAAACACATGTAAAGTTATGATGTTTTGTGTTGTAAAAAGAGTTCGTTATTTTATTTCATCATGGTAGAAAATTAATTATTATTAAAGTGCATATACTGATAGGAATAATTTGTACATCTTGAGTAGAAATTCTCATTCGTTTCAATATTCCAAACATGAATGTGTCTTTGATGATAACTTGTCAAAGTTTCTAAGTATGTGCGCGTTAAACTTAACTGTTCAAGTTACAATGTTTCGACATACTGTCTAATTTCAGTACCTCGTCTCAGCAAAACTATCATGGCTTTTAGAAATCTACTTAACTCAGCTTATAAAATATGTCGATATAATTAGCTGTAATGAACATATACTATTGATCCCATAATTCCATATTTTACTGTATCGTCATGTTAAAACTAATTAACTATTAGCCCCGGTTGATAACTTTTGACTCAACTACTTATAGTAATCAAGCTACATTTGGCCCATTTTATAATCCAGTTGGGCCTGCTCAATTCAACCCCAACTAATTGATGTTTTATTTTATAATGTAGGAGCTCTTATGGTGATAAAATTGAAAGTAATTTCATGCACCGTTAATTACAATGGTGGATTGCCAGAAGACCAAGATCATCTTGAATCCCAAATGAAGAATCGATTACTTAAACAACCCTCCCGTTTATGGTTTGGATAATTCACAATCTAATATAAAGGTGCTTGATCAGCCTAGAGTCCGTATCACATATCTTGATTCTGATGACGTCGGTTCACAAATTTCAGCAGAAATTGGTAAGAATCATGTTCACTCTCAGCTTCACTACTTCTCTTCAACTTAACTTACCAGCAGTTAATTCTACGACCTTTCTGCCCGTGCTATTTTATTAATTGTTGTGACGTTTAATTATTTTTATTCCACATATTTGACGACCCTTGAGAAGGAAATTAGTGAGGTCTTGGTCAATGTTATTAGGAAAAAATTACAATGACAAGAGTAAATCCAACTGCTTTATATAACTGGTATTTAGTAATTTATAAAATATTGTGCAATGTACTTACCTTTGATTTAAAACTCACTGTGATAATAACTATAGTATTTAAAGTAGCAAAGTAAATGCTTGAACTTGAGAAACTTATCAGTTTTGTTACAACATTTAGATTCTCATATATAATGTGAAGACAATGCAAATACTTTATCCTTATACTAAAAGATTAATGATATCAACTAAAAATTTGTACATTGCCGAGCTAACTGATTAAATTAACCAAAGGTATACACATAAAGACATTCATGTAATAAAATTTTACATTACCTACATAAGTTAAACGCTTTGTATAATTGTTTGAGTTACGTGTAAATGAGTTGGGTTTCTTTGACTTTACCAACACAAATCCGACCCCAATTGTCACCCTAACTACTACTACTATTAGTGCTACTTTTATGATGTATTGGAATGCATTATATAAACAGTTTTCATAAGCAATAACTAACACTACCTAAAGTTACTTGCCCTTTTCACATGCTGGTGTTATTAGAGACTTCCATGGGAATTTTTGGGATTGGGAAAAATAGAGAGTGAAGGACCCATCATGATGAAGGATCTTGATGGAAAAGAGTGGCCAATGGTCACGCGGTTGGATAAATCATATCAGGCAGAACGCTATCACCTAGCAAAAGGGTGGCATGGTTTCAGGCGTAGCAATGACCTAAAGGAAGGTGATGAATGTGTGTTCAAGCTCATCACAAGTGAACGTAAAATCTTCCTAGGAAAAGTCACTAGGAAAAAAAGCTTATTGATTCAGCCACCACCACCCGGCGGAGTTCTGATAACGGATGTTATGACTGGACAGCTGCCATGTCAGCATGGGTCACTTTGTTTGGGTTTTATTATATTCTTTAAACACTATGGTTATTTTTTAATTCCGGATTTGGATGAAGTCCGAGAAAGGTCCACCATGGTGCTCTTCTTCAAGTTGGTTTCTGTATGGGTTTGACTTAAAGTTTGATTGAGAATTTAAAGAGTTTATGTGTGTTTTATCATGACATGATATACACATGATGAGTTGAGATCCATATAGAACTCAAATTTGTCATATAACCAATTAACCAATTACATTCATCTATTTTTTTTTATCTAAATTAATAAAAAATCATTTTCCACCTTTTCTTTTTAAACAACATGTCTTGCAAACGGTAAATCTTCAAGCTACAAAAAAATATACCATCGTGACGAGAATTAAATTATCTTTTTATAGATATGCATTGTAATATACTTTCGACGAACTTTTTTAAAAAAAAGTTCGTCCAGAAAAATCACATGTGATTTTTTAAAATCACATGTGATTCGTAAAAATCAAATCACATATGATTTTAAGAAATCACATGTGATTTTTACAAATCACATGTGATTTTTCTGGATGAAATTTTTTTTAAAAAAAGTTCGTCGAAAGTATATAACAATGCATATCTATAGAAAGATAATTTAATTCGTGTCGAGTTGGTATGATTTTTTTGGCGTAACGATTAACGGTTTGTGAGATATTTAATTTTAAAAAAAAGGGTGAAAGTTTATTCTTTATATTTTAATTAAAAAAATGAGTGGCTATGATTGGTTCATTGGTTATATGACAAATATGAGTTCTTTATTGAACTTTTCTCTAACTTTACCGTGAGAGGTGGGTTTTATTAATTTTGTGCTTACACCACCAAAGGGGCTTTACTCACAGCTAACTATCTCATGAAAGTCAATGTGCAAAATGGATGGGTTAGGTAATATATGAGAACGGGTCATTGTATGACGGGCTGGAATGTTATGATCTTAAGAGTGTGTATTATTCAATAAAATTGTAACTTTCTAATATGGGGTTGTATGCAATAACAAATTTTATGCACATCAAATACGAATCAGATTCAGATAGGACGACAAGTTATACTTTTTTCAAAAGAAAATTGTAATTTTCAGTAACTTTGGATTTCTTATGTTGTGATACATATTTGTGCATAATCTACAAAATACTTTAAATACTTTAGTACACTTTTTTATTATCACTATTTTTTGTTGAAGATGGAACTAGAGAAGATGGGTGACTCGAGGTTTGACAAGTTGTCATGTAAACGCAAATAAACGTATAGCTACAATTTAATAAATGATTACGTATAGAAATTGATATACAATGTTTTGAATATCATATCTCTTGGCCAAATAATTTGCTAACCAATACTGAGTAGTTTACTTTCGGAATCATTGAATTCTTTATAATTATTATATCTTCATTTCTGTATCAATTATGTCAAACCAACTAAGAAGATTATATGGACAATAATATTAGCCAAATATTGATCCACAATAGTCGATTGCGGGATCAAACTTGCCTTTGACGTATCACGTATGTGTTTCCATTTTGAATCACAGACCTAGACAGTAACCAAGTGCGGAAAAAGCAGTTGCAGGTTCTCATAATATACTTTATGATGGTATACTAACTTTCACTTCTAAAACACGATGACCTACAGTAAATTGATTGTTTATTCTTTGTATGTACAATATGATCATGCACATTCTTATTTAAACTCAATATACACTATACTAATATCTATTTAAACTTTTATGTCAAAATACCGTGCGTGCACGAGTATTATAACTAGTTTATGATATATGGATTCTCAGTTATTTTTGTTTAACCGTTGTTGTTTGGGCTTGAGCTAATTCAGCCAAAAATGATCCCGAATTGTAGTGTTTGGATATTCCAAATTTTTATTTTTTTATGCTAGGTTTTGGTTTGGTTTCCGATGAGGGAAATTGTGCCTCGCTTTGAAACGCCCCAAACCAACTCAACAATTTTGTATTTATTTATTTATTTATTTTTTACTAAAACAAAACTCATAATTTGACCCACTTAGAATTTGAATTAGGACACGAGATCAATTTCATTGGAAAGTATAGCCGAAAACATCAAAAATGGTTCTAACCTCATCAAAATCTGATGAACGGTTGATTTTTTACAATTTTTAGAAAATGACCAAAATCTGGTAGGTGGATGGCTCCCAAAAGGGGACCGTGGGGCCGTTGGGTTCTAGTCTCGACCCTTCTTTGCCATAAAACTCAACTTTGACGCAGCGAAAAGTTAATAAACTCGACACGTAACATTTCATTCAACTTAATACCAATATTGAGTACAAAATACATTTACAAATCTACGCGAAACATAATTTACTAAAACTTGAACCTTAATCCCAAATGCCTATTTTACTCAATTTATAAACATAAACTTTACACGATTGGATGGGGGTTGAACTTGTACGTAGCATGGCATGCTAGTACTACTCGCATATGCACAAATGTGGTCACTTCCATTATATGCTTCCATTCCTAAGGGCTTTAAACCAAGACCTTATCTTGCATCATATTAACCTACAAAAACGGTTAACAACTAAATCGTAAACATTACGCTTAGTAACTAAAAGGACAATAATATGACATCATTTAACATATTTGCATCAAACACTTCAAGTACTAGTCCAAAAGACTTGCCTACACTTTCACTTGTATATAAGCACTTTAACTAACATCATTGGATAACAACATAAGCATCACATACCTTAACTAGTTTAGCAACTAAGCTAGTCACATCTTTAGTTATGAACAACTAGTATAATTCTAGCTTAGTCCAAACATACTAATCCAATGTCTTCCATAACCTTAACACAAGTATTCACATAACACAAAATATGATAAAATCCATATAACTCCACAAAATAAGTAATTTACTTACCTTAACTCCATAGCTAATCTACCTCAAAGCCAAACGCCAACATTCTTGATTCATAAACAAGAATGATCATTAACACTTCTCATCTGTATAATGCATAACTAATAAAAAGGGTTTACACAACCTAATAGCATAACCACACTCATCTCTTACATGCATATGATCATATGATAAAACCCTCAAATTCACTATTTTAATCAATTTTCACTAAAATGATTCAACCCTTATCATCATTAATTATCTCAAAACTTAACCCTCAAATTTACTAATTTAATCAATTTTCACTAAAATGATTCAACACTTATCATCATTAATTATCTCAAAACTTGTTTACCCAAAACCTCCAAATTACCTCATTAACCCTACCTATTAAATTGCCAATTCAACTCGAATTAGGAGTTACTCACTTGTGGAGAATAATTGATATGGACTTATTTCATGAATTGAGACACTATTTTCTTCAATTGCTTACTTGAAATCTTCTTGTTCTCTCACACACAAAACACATTTATAGAATGTGCTAGAAGTTAAAGGATAATTGACTTCATCTAAATGTGGTATTAGTTTGGTATTGTAACAACTTAGGTTTCTCAAATCTCATTTACTAATACTTGGGCCACATAATAATTTCTAAAACTATTTTACTTACACTTAACTTATAGTTTGACTTTCGACTTATAACTTATTGGCTAACCAATCAGTATAAGCATCCACACATATAAATGTTACTAGCAGGGTACCCGCGCGTTGCGGCGGCGGGTACCCTGAAATAAAAGTTTTATGGGTTGTATGTTGCAAGCGACTTCATCATTCATCAAATCAATCTTTATATGAACTTATGAGTCCATAGAGTTACATAAATTTTTCGTATTATTTTACCGCATTGTATGGAGTTGCCTATATAAAGCAACTACAAGTTAATGAAAGGGTTGTGATTCGGCATTTGAGTTCTCTAAAGAAAAAGTTCGGATGTACAAGTGTTGATCTTTAGCCATTTGATTTTCTAATTACGTGTTTAATATTTAGTGAATGTTATAAGTTGAGGATGTTACACATTAAATTTTAGGGCTATTAGAATGGTTGTTTTAACTTTAATACATTACTTCATCCGTCTCAAATTAATAGTCTATAGTTTCTTTTTGGTACGTCTCATCTTAATTGTCCAATACTAAAAGTAGAAGGGAATTTTGATCGAGTTTATCATATTACTCTCATTTGAGGTTATTATTACAAACTTTAAAGGGAAAAATAATTAATTAGTTAAGATAAAAGTGTCATTCTATTAAAAGTAAGAAAGAGAAAGCAGAAATAATTATGTTTTTTTAACTGTGTGTTTTTTGTCGGGGGAGAATAATTTTAGGACGGAGGGAGTAATTTTTAGATGGTTGTTACAAGTTTAAGAAGTGTATGTTATAAGCTATTGATTTTATAAAAAAATAACACCACTTTTTTCTATACTATAATAAGTAAAAGTAAATGTGTTTATTAAAATTTTAAGCATTTTATTTGGAAAGGTCCCAAATACTTTTTCTTTTTTTTTTGAAAAGCAATTTATTTCAAACGAAACAAATAATTACAAACATAAGCATCCACTACTTTAACAAAATAATTAAGAATAGCTAACACAAAAATAAAACATTACAAGACATAAAACCTTGACAACAAGCAAAAAGTCATGAGTCAAATTCATATTCAAGTTCATTGAATTACTAAGTTCACTGTCTTATAATTAATAAATTTGTACTCCTATGTTATAAATTCATAATCAAGGTCATACAACTTTTTAGATTTATAGATTTGTACTAACGTAATCCTACATTTATTTAATTATCATGTTCCATATAGTATTTTAAAGAATACATGTATCAAAGCAGTGGTAAAATGAAAACCTATCAGTGATCTCTCAAAATATGTGAAATCTCATTTTTCACCTATATTACATATCCAATTTTTTCAATCTTTTACACCATCACCGAAAATAGTTGACAATCACCGAAAATCGTTATCCATCAATACCAAATCTCAAGAAAATCAAAAACCGTTTTAAACTATTTGGTCCCGTCGATTTGCGCGGATACTACACTACGTTCTCTAAGTCTAAAGATAATCATTTAAAGGTGATTCAATTACTTGGTGCTTGAAAACATAAATATTTACTAGCCAAAATATTTAGTTACATAAATAACTGCCGTCGGAAATACCAACATCTATCTTCTATCTAAATGCATTTAGATCATCTATACTACTTATAATGGAGGGATGACCCTCTCTCCTAAATTTTTTTAAGATGTCATTAATGTGTTTTTTAAGCATTACAAATTTTAATGCATACTGTACATAATAAATAGCTTTTACTAATTTATCTTTCATAACATTTTAATGCTTCATTTATTTTTTATTTTTTTGAATTAGTTTAGTTTTAATGCAAAAATGCACATATAAATGAATATGATTTTAAAATGCATGCAAAAATACAAAGTTCCAAAACTATTATTATATCGTAAGAGTGTTTCGAGAAACAATCTAAATAAATTTTGAATTATTTTAAATAAAATTAACCACAAAAGTAAAAAAACGGTTTTTTGTAAAAGTCGGGACAATTTTTTTTAAGACAAATGATGCAGATGTGAAAAGTGCTAAGTGTTAATTCAATGATTAATATATCAGTATATTAATTATTATACTTTTCATAGATAACTCTAAATGATTGCTTAAACATGTAAGTTTTCTTTACATTATAAGCATTCTTTTATTTATATCTTTTATCTATGTGGGACAAGTGTTATAAACAATATTAATGATTCAAACATTTTTTCATAAATATATATTCTTTACAAAATGTATACATTATAAGTACTCTTTTATTTATATGGGACAAATATAATAAACAATATTAATGCTACAAACATGTTCAAAAATATATACATTTCATAAAAAAAATGTTTCTACTTACTTGTGACTACGGACCACTATAAACTAATTTGACTCTAACCCTATAACATTATTGACTACCGCAACATAAAATCACGGCACTTTCAATTGTTTTTATATGAATTAGTTTGATATTATCCATCACTTTTTTTAAAGTTACTCAAACTCATTATGTTTTCGCTATTGGTAAAGTTATTGTAAGAGAAAACATAAAATTGAAAACATTTTTTGCCGAAAATTTTATTACTTGATATCCGCCATCGCAACGCGCGGGTACCCTACTATAATATTTTAAAGAGTTGAAATATGCGACATGAAACTTTTGGCATCCGCAAATTTATCGTCACATAAAACGTTTTAGATTATAAAACATGGTTTATTGAAAAATTTTATTTCAGGGTATCCGTCGCCGCATCGCGCGGGGTACCCTGCTAGTTTATATATAACAACTCTTAAACTTTTTAATTTTACATTTTCTCTTTTTTTTTAAAGATTTGTAACACCAATATTTGACTCATCATTTATCATTAATATCTCAATTCAATAGTCACTAAATGTAAAATTGTAACCGCAAATGATAATAAAGCATTTTAAATGGGCATTAGTAGTTTTTTTGTTATGCAAATACACGAGACTTGATCCCTTTTCAAGTACATAAGACTTGATCCAACTACTCAAATTTAAATGTGTTATCATCTTATTATTAAATTTAACAACCCACATAGATTTTCTTAGAAAGGTCATCACCATAAATCATTTTTTTCTTCATGTACTTCAAGCATTATGTAGCCAACGTACCTTGACGCTGGAGTGTCCCTCTCTCCTTCAATCATACTGGCCAGTGTTAAATCTAAACATATATATTAATTTTTGTTCCTCACCCAACTTGAACAAATCTAATAAAAATAGTAATCGACTAATTGTGAAATATCGATCACTTAATATTTGCGTGTATCATTACATATTGTTTAGTACTTTTCATAAGCTGTTAGGACTTGGTTTCTATAGGTATATAAGAAGTACAATATGGCATTCAAGTTGAAGACCATGAATAAAATCATAGGCGGAGCCAGAAATTTTTGCTCGAGGGGGCACATTTAAATAATTTTTAGAAACTATATTATAAAATGGTTATTAAAGGGGGAAAATTACACACACACACACACAAAAAAAAAAAAAATCCAGAAATTATAGAAAATTTACACTATTATTAGAAACTATATTATAAAATGGTTATTAAAGGGGGAAAATTACACACAAAAAAAAAAAAAAAAAAAAAAAAAAAAAAAAAAAAAAAAAAAAATTCCAGAAATTATAGAAAATTTACACTATTATTTTTTTGCTAAGGGCGCACGTGACCCCGGGACCCCTCCCTATCTCCGCCCATGGATAGAATATGACATAGATACACGTTTGGTATGTATAATTTTGTGTTGCAATACAAATACACTATGTGATACGCCTAGCTAGATCTTTTTTTCTCAGTCATAAGTTTTACGTTTAAAAGTTTGCTAACATCATATCAGAGACTATCATCTATCACTAAACAGTACAAACATTAAAACCACAATAAAGATAAAAACCGGAAACCATCCAAGACAACAATAGCCCACTGACACCAACAACCGAAGCAACCCAACCCACCGAAACAAACAAAACCACGGCAATATGGTGGTGGTTATTGTGGCGGCAGTAGGTGGTAAATTTAGTTGGTGGTGCCGGTTGACGATGTTTTACAGTGAGGCTAGTTTAGAGAAGAGAAAAGAGAACTTGTTAGATCTGTTACATATGCAAATAAGCCATAACCATATCTTAATAAGATTATATGCCAAAAAAGAAAAGCTTATAGCTTTTCAAAATTTACATAATTTCTTTAATGAACTAAATAAGCTTTACACAAACGCCCCTAGGTAGTGACCAATACCCTAAAAGTGGCGACTATAGTAAAAACAAAATTATTATTTAAGTGATGATCTTGTAATTCAATGAAGTTACTAAAAACAGTTTCTTCTCCTGAGGTTTTTAATTCGTATTAGAGGGCATTGGTATTTCTTTGACTTCATATTTTTCATTCATGGGAAGAAGATGTGTGAGATGCCAACAAGATTATGCAATTGAAACCAAAGACAATATCACAATACAATGGTGAAAAAACTTTCATTTAAACAAAAGTACAAAACATACAAACCTCCTTACAAAACTTGCATAAAAATAAAAACCATTAAACAAGCACATATCATTATTCAGTTGAGTAACATTTCACAATAGGTGACCACAAAGAACCTAACCGGAGATATCGATAGCCTTAACCTCCGGTTTCTTCTATTCCACCTTTGGAACCGTCACTGTGAGCACGCCATTCTCCATGGTCGCCTTACTTCCTCCATTTTCGCATTCTCAGGTAACCTGAACCTCCTCATAAACTTCCCAGAGCTACTCTCAACTCGATGCCACGTATCACCTTTCTCTTCACCACTTATCTGCAGCACATGCACGATCATCTTCCACTTCAACTCTCACTTCCTCTTTTTTAAGCCCTGGTGCGTCTGCTTTAAAGACGTGGGCAGTGTCGGTTTCCTTCCAGTCTATGTTTGTGCTTGCGAATGATGACGTGGCGGATGAGGATTGTGGTCGGGTTATTTGGGTGTTGGTGAATGGGAAATCCTGAAATGGGTCACACACATCAAGGGAGAATGGGTCAAATACATTGCTCCTCCTGCCCGTGAAAAAGCTTGGAATGATCGACATGTTTGCTAGTGAAAATATTAGATGTTGATCTTCACTAAATTGCTTTTAAATAAAACTGAGAGATTGTTTGTGTATTGTCTGTGATGTGGATGTTCAATTGGATTTTAAGTTGTATTTATGGGAGGAAAAAGATGATTGGAGACACTGTGTGTGTAAGTAAAGAAAGACACAGAGAGAGATGACTTATATATGATGTGTGAGCTTAATTTTAATTCTTGTTTTAAATGGGCTGAAAGGCTGTTACAATGCTGCTGATGACGTTATGAAATGGGCTACTACATTTTAAATGGATTGTATGAATGTTGGAGGAGTTACACGGTTACAAAATTAAAAATATTTATTTTTCATAATGTAGTGTAATATAACTTATTTATGTGTGCAAGGTATTGATTTTATTGCAAAAGTAACATAAATCTTTTCATAATTGGTAATTGTTGAATCTAAATTTTAAGCCTTCTATTATTATTAGAAAGTCTCAAATGTATTATAAAGTAGTATAAATATAGATAGTCAAACTTATAAAAGACACTTTAATAATAATGGGATTATGTATCTAAAGGCCACCCAACTATTAAACGATTTACTTTTAGGCCACCAATTTTCTTAAACTAACTTATATGCCACCTAAGTATATGCTTGTTTCCCATTATACCAACTCCGTTCAAATTCTTACCGGATATTCATACAATTTCAAGAATAAATCTAACTTTATCATATTAAGACAATAAAATCAACAATTTAAGCTTAAAATATTAGTTAAATGATCTTAATTCACTATCAGCTAACTAAAGTTGCTCTTAATAATGGCTAAAACTAATATTTTATAATTCAATACTCGTTTGTGTTGTTTTAATATGTTATATTTATCTTTATTCTCATTGTTTCAAAGATTTTCGAGATAAAATCATTTGAAATTGGTATAAATGAAAGCAAACCCATAAATGGGTGGCCAACAAGTTAGATTTGATAAATAAGCGGCTTAATAGTAAAATGTTTATTAGTTGTGTGGCCTTCCAATACATAATCCTAATAATAAATTACTTTAAAATCTATTTGAGGTGTTACATGCTTAGTTAAATTAAGCTTCCCAGCTTATTGAGATTTGAAAACCTAAAAGACTTACCTTTTATACCTTGAACTTAAATAAGCTACTCCATTCGTCCTTAACTAATTGCCACCATATAAAAAACACATAATTCAAGAGAAATATTTTGGTAAAGTTTATATATCTTATGTATATACAGTAAAACCTCTATAAATTAATACTCGATAAATTAATAACCTCGATAAAATTAATAATTTGTCCAGTCCCAACTTGGGACCAGTACAAATTTGGACTCCAATCGATAAAATAATAAGATAATAATTTTTTTGAAACCCCAGTGTATATATATTAGTCCCAACGAAACTATAAATTAATAATCGCTAAAAATTCCATATATATGCGTATATATATATATGTGTGCGTGTGAGAGAGAGAGATACACTTCTAAATCCCAAGATTGTTTAGTAAAAATAAATCTATAGTTAATTGTTTTTTGTTGAACTTCAAATCTATATTGAGTTTATCATAAAATCTCCTTATTGCACTAAAGAGTTGATGCGTTGTCTTCTCGTATTGCAACAAAAAATGTTAATTTTATTTTCATAAAGTGTGAATGTGTATTTATAATACGTTAATTGGAACTTGTTTTTCAAATTTATCTTTCGTCTCTAATGAGTATAAATTGTAACTAGCTAGTATATTAGACTTGAAAATTTAAAGTCATGCGTAAAACCTTTTTAAATTAATAAATTATTAATTTATCAATATAATAATATCTCGCTAAATTAATAAAATATCCCGGTCCCAACACTATTAATTTATAGAGGTTTTACTGTACCTTTAGTAGTATATATAAAATAAATTTAAGACTATCTATATTATACTATATAACATTCATTGAAGTGAAACTTGGAGCCGACACTGTTCTGAAGCCGCCGATTGGGAGGTCGTCTTGAGGGAGTAGGTCGGCTTGGGTGCATTGTGGAGCCGCGGCTCGAGCCGACACTGTTCACGCGCCGAGCCGAGCCGTCGGCTTAAAACGATAGAAATAAGGTTTGTGTGTTTGTTGATGGTATTCCACTTATTTGCTACTTAATTTTAAGGTTCGCTGCATGTTGTACACCTATTTTCTATTATCGGTTGTCGATGTTTTTATACGAAAACTATATCTGATTTTCCATTTGTCTGGTTTTGTTTTTTCTTCAAAAATCAGGCACACACAACGATGCATGTAAGAAAATTAGATAAGGAATTTTACATTTTGCAAAAAAAATATTGTTGTTTAGGGTTTGTTGATTTTGTTGGTAAAAGCTTAAATTGTTTTAGGGGTTTTTGTCGGAATGACGAGCCGAACACTTGATTATGCTTGATATATCATTACAATTAGCTAAAAGAGTTAATCAAGGTGTTAGGGTTTTTGTTTAATATTCATGCACGTAATTTTCTAAAATTTAACTTGCATGTTGTCATTTTGCAAGATTTACACAATGGGTGCAAGTAACAAAATTAGACAAGAAATTTTTTATATGCAAAAAAATATTGTTATTTAGGGTTTGTTGATTTAGATGGTAAAAGCTTAAATTGTTTTAGGAGTTTTGGTCGGATGGTGATTAGGACGTTCATTATGCTTGTTATGACATAACAGTTAGCTAAACAAGCTATTTTGAATCAGAGATATTAAGTTTAGTTTTCTTGGTTTTGCATTTAGGTTATATATTATTCTAAGGGCTTGTTGTCTAAACTTTGATTTGTTGTAAATATGACAATTAATATGAGTGAGAGGGAGTATACATATATTATCTTTTAAAATAAGTTAGCTTGTAAAATACTATAGTAACATTTTTTAACACATATACGTGACGAGCTCTTGAAAGTTTTTGTATGCCATAAGCTCAAGCTCACTGAAAAATAGCTTTAAAAAAAGTTTAAGAGTATCTGTGGCACACAACTTTCAAGAGTTTGTGAAAGCTTGAGTTTCTAAAATAAATTGACTTCTAAAATAAGCTTTGTTTTAATGACAAGCTTAACAAAGCTTCTAAAAAACCATAAAGCTCTTAAAATAAAAGCTCCATAATTAAGAGGATGAGCTTGAGCTTTTGGTGTGACTAATTACATTAATACCCTCATTCTTTATATTTGTATATTCAAATATTGTCCTTAAATGTCATTTTCAGCTTCACAAAAAATAAAAAAGTATAATTAACATTGATACTCTTAAAATAATAAAGAAAAAATTTAATAAACATTTAAGCCCATAATAAACTAAAATTATGGGCTCGTGAACCCAACTAAAACCCTAGTAAAAATAAAACCTATAAATAATATCAAGGTTTTACGTTCTGTCTTTACTGCAACAATCATAATCCCTTGTTTCAGTTGATTCATTCAAATGGGTAAAACGGCAAAGAAATTTGCAACCAAAGTATGTACAGTAGTTTTTCTTTTTTATTTTATTTTTTTGTAAAAAAAGTTGTTATTTGTCGTTATATATATGCATGCATTATGTTAACGTATTGATTTTTTTTTATTGGTTTTTTTTTGTGCTTAGGTTGATTCAGTTGATGTTGTTGTAGCTCCAGTGGAAAAAAAGATGAAAAAAGGTTGCCTCTTTAATTTGATGCTTTATTAGCTAGCTAACACGTACATACTCCCCCCTTAATTAGCATCTTAGACGTAGCCCTAAGGCCTGTTAGCTTTGTTGTTGTTATATATGATTCCTTAAAAAATTGTTATATAAAATTCTGTTATATTTGTCTTCTTTTAATGTTTAAAACTTGGGAAAATTACCAAACTCAGACTAGCTCTACGACTTATCACTATTAGTGCAAGTGTCCACTTGCGATATGTGAATTAATCTTTTTTCGATTTTTTAAGGACACGTGTCATACGCAAACACTAGTTGCCCCAAAAATGAGTCCCTCGGTCTTTTTTGGACTTTTGAAAATTTTAGGTCTAGAAAGTGATAAGTCGTAGGGCGAGGGGTCTATTTTGGTAATTTTACCGTAAAACTTTGGGTTAGTTATTGGAATAAGTTTTTGGTAGTTTAGTTAGTTAGGTTTTCGTTGTTCTTGAACGTTATAAACAGAAAGTTTGTCTTGTTTTAATGGATTGTCTCCTAAGTATAGGTAAGAGAGATGCAGAGGAGATCGTTGAGAAGCAACTAGAGAATAAAAAGAAGCAGAAGGCAGTTAACGGTGGGGTTGCCCAAGCAGTTGAGGAAAAGACTAAGGAGAAAAACGCGAAGAAAGAGAAGAGCACTTCATCTGAAGATAGTAGTTCTTCTGACGAGGAGGAACAGAAGGTATAAAAAAAACTCGAGTTCTTACATTTTGCTCGTTCATGCTCTTTCATAATATGCTTCAATTACACTGATCACACAAAGACTTGATGACAAAAGTAACACTTAATTGGTTGACGATGGTGTGGACCAGGTCGTTGTGGAAAAGAAGGTTGAGAATAAGAATCAAAAGACGAGTTCTAAGAAGGAAGAAAGCAGTTCCTCAGAAGAGTCTGAGGAGGAACAAGAGAAGGTCCAACATCTAATAATAAGCTCTTAAATTTCTTCCTCATTATACTTTTTATTTTGGAATTGCTTAGCATCAACATATTTTTCTCTTTTGGTTGTTTATATTAATATTTTACAATTTTTATCCTTGTTGAGACATTGCTATACTAATGAAATAAAAAGGTAGTGATTACGGCCAAGAAGGGTACCATTGCGGAAAATAAACCTGCTGACTCTTCTGACTCATCTGATGTTGATTCTTCTGACTCCTCCGATGATGTAAGCTGCTTTTACATGTGTTATTAAAGGGTTAGGCTTCTGTTAGTTAGGATGATAATGAGTCATGGTTTATAATAAATCGTGTAACTTTTGTGTTCCCACATAATTTACACATATTTACTTTAGTTTATTGCGGCTCATATGGTGCACTTATATGATTAGTTTGCATCATTTTAAATTAATGATTTGCATGTGTATAGGAGGAGGAAACAGAGAAGTCAGCATCTGTCACTGTTAAAAGTGAATCAGTTGCGGATGCAAAGAAAGATGAAAGCGATAGTTCTGAAGACAGTAGCTCAGAAGAGAGTGACTCTGATGATGTCAAGGCTACCGAGCAACCAAACAAGGTGCAATCTAGTGTTCCTGCCAAAAAATTAGAAAGGAGTTCTGATGACTCTAGCTCAGATGACAGTGATTCTGATGAGGAGGTATGTTGGCCCCAAATATGTTCTTTTTCGTATTACATTTTTCTGTTGGTTTTTACTTTAGAGCATGAAACAATATTAGAAGTGGTTTTAAACAAACTCAATGTATAGATGAGTGAGACGGTGGTAGCTCAACCAAAATTGACAGCCACTGCTGCTAAAAAGGAAGATACAAGTGATGATTCTGAGGATGATTCAAGTGATGATTCGGATGATAGTGATTCTGATGACGAGGTACTAAATATCTCTACTTTTACTCTAGTAACACTGATGATTCGGATGATAGTGATTCTGATTCTGATGAAGTGAAAAGATGTGCGAGTTGGGTGATTCGTCAGAATGATAAAAAGTTTATTGTAAGGGTCAATGGTTGACCCCGAAACACTTGTTGCCCAAGAATTGTAATTTGTTTGGTCATTTATCATAAACAAACGATGTTTTGAATAATAGTCGTCTGATTATGCTTAAAAGATACGCTTGTGACTTTTTACCACTACATGTCATGCTTCAGTGGATGAATCAAAATTTATTTGTTTTGGTGATTGTGTTTAAAATAGCAGGTTAAAGAGGCTCCGTCCAAAAAAAGTGCTGCAATTGCTGAAACTAAGAAGGTCTGTCCCTCTTGTCATGTGCAAACATCTCTTTAGTCATTTTACATAGTAGCTATATGCTGTACAGTATATATAGTTTGTAATGTTTGCTTGTTCTTCTAACCTGTGAACAGAAGTCTGATAGTGAAGAGGATAGCTCAGACGAGAGTTCATCTGATGATGAAGAGGAAAAGCCTCAGAAGAAAAAGCTGAAGGTTATTGTCGTGTTTGGCTCTTTTGAGTTATTTTGTTTTTAGTATTTATAAACAATGAGAGTAACCTATTTATGGAGCCTGTGATTTAGTAGCTATATGCTGTATAGTATATATTGTTTGTAATGTTTGTTTGTTTTTCTAACCTGTGAACAGAAGTCTGATAGTGAAGAGGATAGCTCAGACGAGAGTTCATCTTCCGACGAAGAGGAAAAGTCTCCTACGAAAAAGCTGAAGGTTATTGTTGTGTTTGGCTCTTTTGACTTATTTTGTTCTTAGTATTTATAAACAGTGAGAGCATCCTATTTATGGAGCGTGTGATTCAAAATGAATCAGGTCGGGCTCAGTGGCGGACCTAGAAAAATCCGATGTGGGGGGCAAATTTTTTTTTTTGACGATAGCAGCAAAATGCGGATGAAAAAATTGGATTTAAAATGATAAATCGAGTATTATTGCTTAGAGATTGAGGATTTATAAAGTTTTAAAGTGTTGAATGTTGTGTTTTAGTATGTTGGTGGGTGGCAATTTGAGTTTTGAGTGGGGTGCACTTTCACAAAAAGGTCAAAATTTTTAAAAAATTACACTAACATCGCAACTTTTTTGGCTAGCCATGGGGGGCGCCGCCACCCCGTACCTAATACATAGGTCCGCCCCTGGTCGGGCTCACCCACCCAATTTCGTACCGATTTTAAATATCATAAACAATGAATGTGCTAAAATTATTACAAAATTTCTATTACGGGTCAAAACAGGTCAGTCGGATAGGTCTGACCCGCACATTTTTCATTCCATTTTTTAAATATCATAAACAGATGATGCAAATTTTTTAGCCTAACCCATATGACCCGAAGTTAGGGATGAAATCCCAAGATGACCACTACATTTTTAGCCTAATATGCTTGTGTTATCACCCATCTAATGACTTATCTTGGAATATACAGTCTTCACCTACTAAAGATGTAAAACCCAATACAAAAGTCGCAAATGAGGAGAGTAGCGAGTCTGAGGAGAGCTCTGATGAGGAGCCATCTAAGCCAGAGCCGGTGCAAAAGGTTGGTGATGGTTTAAATTTTTGTGACTGACATGCACCAAGGATTGTCTTCGGGTGGCATCTGTATAATTATGTGACCGATTTGGAATACACATATGCATGTACACAATAATATACATGCAATCCCTTATTCTTATAATTTACAATATTAATTTGCAGAAAACTGATGTGGAAATGGTTGACGCTCCATCAACAACAAAAACGGTAGTTCTATAGTTGCATTTTTTTTTCTTTGTATGATGCTATTATTGGACGGGATTTCATCGCCTTAATACATGCTAAAAACTGCAGCCTCAAACTCCAGTCACTCCTCAAGCCACAGGATCCAAGACATTGTTTATAGCCAATTTAAGCTTCTCAATTAAAGAAGACGACGTGTATGTGCTTTTTGGTGTTTGTCTTTGCAACTTTATTTTATATGTATAATTTCTGACAAATACTTGTTGATGCCATAGGAAGAATTTCTTCAAAGATGTTGGTAAAGTTGTTGAGGTCAGATTTACCACTAGAGAAGACCGATTTGCAGGTTATGGGCACGTTGATTTTGCCACTGCAGAAGCAGCTCAGAAGGTATGTTTGGTGCTTTATAGTACTGATTATCTGGTTATTGTGTCTTCATGCTATATCCAGTTTCATACTAGTTACCTAAAACTGAACTTTTAAGAAATAGTAAGATTACCTATTTGCTCTGCAAAAATATGGGTATCTCATTGTTATCAAATACTTTTATACATTTAGTTATTGGAATTATGTACGATTATTCTTGTTTTCTAGTTGATAAATACAAAACCGTTTGAAGTTTGAACAATTGAGCACCATTTTCCACAAAAGGTGCTATATAACTGTCTGTAGATCCTCAATACATAATTATCTTCAAAACACACAACCAAAGACCCAGTTAGTTTCTCCACATTATGAAGATACATCATCAGATGTTACATATGATGATTTACACCCTCTTTAACCTAAGATTCTAAATGATGATGACTAATGACTATACATTTTTCCAGGCTCTGAAACTAAACAATAAAGATTTAATGGGCCGTTCAGTAAGACTCGAGTTAGCAAGGGAAAGAGGTGCATTCACTCCTGGTAGCAGGTAAAGTTTCATGACAATTTACACTTTTTATATTATTGAATATGTTATATATTTTGTACTCACATCTATATAACTGTAGAAATGAAAAGCCTTACAAAAAGGTTCAAGGGACGGTATTTGTACGCGGATTTAATACCAAGGGCGGTCTTGACAATGTACGTTCATGTAACATTAACTTGTTTTTAACAACTACTCCAGTACGAAGTACATTAATTCAACTTGAGTTCCTGCTGAATATATCATAATCTGTTTGCAGGTTAAGAATGCCCTCGAAAAGCATTTTGGAAACTGTGGAGAGATTACAAGAACCTTCTTACCAAAAGATAAAGAGTCTGGGGATCCTAGAGGGTTTGTCTTTGTTTCTGTGCGATTTAAATTTGGGGTTTTATTTATTTATTTATTTATTTTTGCCGTAAAATACCAAAATATTTTTTCATTTGTCCTGTTCCAGTCCATTGTACTTCTTGTGTGCAGATATGCTTATATTGATTTTGCGGAGAGAAATGTTAGTTTGAGTATCAACAATGTTAGTTTGTAATGGTTTTCATTTGTGTGCAGATATGCTTATATTGATTTTGCGGAGAGAAATGGGTTCAATAAAGCACTGGAACTTGATCAATCTAAAGTTGGAGGTAAATTGATAAATGTCGAGGAAGCTAGGCCAAGAGATGATAGTTCAGGGCCAAGACCTACCCCCAACAGTGATAGGAAAGACTTTAGAGGTCCTGGTAAAAGAGCTCGTCCTGGTAGTGATAACAGAAGCCGTGAACCTAGAAGACCATTTGGACCTGGTAGACCAAGAGGACCTAGTAAACCTAGCATAACTACACAGGCCAAAGGTATACTGCATGCATTCTTTCATAGAGGCGAAAATTTAGACCCATTTATTAGTAAATGGTTCAATTTTGGTTATGCTTTACGTCTGTCAAATGATTAAAACTTAAAATCTTTTTTTTTTAGTTAAAATGAAAACAGCCTGAACGGTCAAGCAGGTCAGAAGTCACGCAATAATGCATGAACCCTAATAAATCACATTTAATTTAAAAAGTAGGCTTAGGATATCGTTATACTACTAATTATATTTGAACAGTAACCTTTTATTGAAACTCGAAAAAGAAATAAACATGATATATTTGGGCAAGCCCGACTTTAATCTGTTTTGACTATTTACCCTTACAGCTAGAAACGATCCAATCTTATTCATGTTGCCCTTTTTCTTGCAGGGACTAAGACGGTCTTTGCTGATGATTAGGATTACAAACATTCATTATATATTGATTGTAAAGTATTAACTTACATATCTAATATATCTTGTTATGTTCCTTCAGAGCTAATTAAAACAACTTCCGAGTGTTTCGAGTCTGAAATAATATGTTTTGTCTCATTTTTGTCCACTTGTTTATTGGTTTTGAATGATGTCTTTTCAATAATTTAGACCTTTTGAGGGATTCAGTTTTCGTTATAAATGTTGCCCATAATTTGTTTGACTTACACGCTGGATGTGACTTTCAATTTGTCCAGCTTTATGATACAAATTTAGCATTTTTGACAATTGATGGTGGAGAGTGTTAATGAATCTTCATTAAAGATGTTTGACAAGGTTAGAGCTAGGTTGGCGATTTTCAGTGAGACCCGAATGACCCGACCAACTTAAATATGTGTAGCGTTAAACGGTTATCTTTTGGGGGTTTTGGTTTGGCTAACCTTTTCATTCTAATTGGATTTCGGCCAACACGTGAGTGATCCTTTTAAACGGTGCTTAACTCTTGTGTTTCTGCTTGGCAACTTGGTGGTTTGTGCTTCTCATTTCTGTTTCCATGGTGCTCTCTTGTGCATTTTTGCGAAATTTTACGTTAAAACGTGTTAGGATCAACACAATAATTTCTGTATATAAGTGACTTCATGTAATCTTAAACCTCTACATGTGCATAACAAAGTAATTGAAAACAGTTGAGTGCTCATTCTCAGTTAACTCACTTCAAAATATTACTGTACGTGACATTGATAATTACTTGATTTTTTTTGTTAGTCGTCATGCACTTGAACATACATCGCGCTTGATTATATAATTAGGTTTTGGGTTATCTAATGATTGCCAAGAAAATGGTCGATTTTTCTGCCTCGAGCAAACTTGATTAAACATTGCACTCGACAAAGTTAACCGAACCATGTGTTTGAACCTATTACTAAATTTAGGGCTGTAAAAGAACCGGGCGAACACACACACAGAGGCTTGTTCATGTTCGTTTATTTAAGTTTAACCGGACAAATGAATGAACATGAACGCTTATACAGACGAAATTTCTTATTCATGTTCGTTTGTTTATGTTCGTTCGTTAATCAAAGTGTTAAACGAACATAAGAGAACGTATAATAACAAGTATAAAATATTCAAAATATATATAACATTGCTTTCTTTGTGTTGGTTTGTCTATATGTCTGCAAGTATTTAATAAAAATATCCTAAATTTGAACATAAATAAATAAACATACATAAATGATTGAATAAAACGGACGTGTAATCGGATGTTCACGGTTCATTCATGTAACTAAATGAACACGAATTTTTTCATGTTCATTCAATTGATAAATAAACGATTATAAACAGACTTTTTTACCAAACGGTTCATAAAATATTCATTGAACGTTTAGTTCGTTTACAGTCCTTACTAAGATCTTAATATCTTTGTTACCAATGTTTAGCAACGTGCCGAAAAGAAAGTATACTAACAAGTACTATAAAATATTCAAAAAATATATAACATCTCTTTTTTTTGTTGGTTTGTCTATACGCCTACAAGTATTTAATAAAAATATCCGAAATTTGAACATAAACAAATAAACATACATAAATGATCGAATACAAACGGATGTGTAATCGGACGTTCACGGTTCGTTCATTTAACTAAATGAACACGCGTTTTTTTCATGTTCATTCAATTATTAAATAAATGATTATAAACGAACTTTTTACCAAATAATTTATAAATGTTTATTAAATGTTTAATTTGTTTACAGCCCTAAATAATAGTATCTTAATATCCAGGACCGGTTTTAGGGGAGTGCAAGAGGTGTGATTGCACAGGGCCACCGCTTGACGAGGGTCATCAAATTTCATGCACTTTTATTATATATATGAACATAATATGAGACTCGAGCTTAATTAATTCATGCACTACTTATACATATGTATATTATGTGTGTTTTTGAGGACCTCTTTATAATAATAAGACGAAGCCACTATAATCCACGAAATGGCCTTGTTAATATCTTGTTACCAATGCGTTTGGCAACGTGCCGAAATGATAGTCAAAGTAACCAACTATCCAACCACTTGATTAGATGACTATAATCATTGTTGAAGACGGCAGCTTGATCTTTTTTTCTTGATAATTTAATACTCCCTCCGTTTTAATATAATTGTTCATATTTTTATTTTAGGATGTCTCAAAAAAGTTGTTCACTTTTTATTTTTAGTAAAAACTAAAAAATATATTAAAGGAATATTCTTTAAAAGTGGTTAAGATTTATAATGGCCTCATTTTTATTAAACTTAGTGATTTCTCTCTTATGACAATAATTTTAAGACGGAGAAAGTACTATATAAAGTTAGTTTGAAAATGTTGACCTGCGTTTCTAAGAAGAATGGAAATAAAAGCGGCGATATATAAACCTAATAATAGATTACTAATTACTCATCTTTTGACAAGTGTGATACATTTTTTTCTTTTATCTTTCTCCATCAATCGATTTTTCAAATACATCAATCACATCTTTAAGTTTAATTTAGGGCAAATGATAAAAAAAAAAAATATCATACTTGTCATCATTTGCTCTTGTGGGTAGTGAACAAATTTTTTTTGCTTTTGTGGGTACTATACTTTCAAATTCATCATCTTTAGGGTACTATGTGACATTTTTGCCCTTCAAGAAAAAAAAAATCTATTAAATAAGAGGGGCAAAAATGTCCAAAAATTTCGCAAAATACCCTAAAGAGGATGAATTTGAAAATATAGTACCCACAAAAGCAAAAAATTTTGTTCGCTACCCACAAAAGCAAATGATGTCAAATATAATATTTTATTTTTTTTTATCATTTACCTTTTAATTTAAGGTGTATGTTTTTTACATCAAAATCATTTTTCTAGAAAAAATACTAAATGGAAGTGTTAGCTTTTCGTCAAAACTAATATAATTAAACAACTATATCCACTAGTCTTCATACCAACCGACGTATATATGGCTTGGTATCAAAAGGGTACAGTGAGACAAATGTGTGAAGTAGTTATCGGAAGGGTACTATTATTACTCTATATACTATAGAGCAAGACGTTGCTACAGTAACATGCTACACACACGCATTAAATGCAGTTCACACACACACGCATTAAATGCCAAGTTTCACAACTTGGCAAAAACAGCCCCTGAGGTTCAAGTGTCGTTGCAAAGTAAGTCATTGAACATTAATTAATATCTTTAGCAATTTGGCATACACAGTCCCTAAGGTCTAAGTGTCGTTGCAAAGTAAGTCCTTTGTAGGCGCGAAAATAGTCCCTAAGGTTTTAATTGTATTTGCAAACCCGGTCCAAACAAACTTTCCGGTCATTCATCAGTTCCAAACTCACGTCTACAAAAACAATCCCGCTGCATCGCGCGGGTTTTCCAACACTCGTTAATACATATACAACGAGCAAACGAGACACATTCATACCTTGCTGTCAGTAGTAGATTTATAGAATTGGTAATGGTGCCGAATTTTTTGTGGTAACGCGCCCCACAAAAGCAAATGATGTAGTAACGTGAAGGCACCGTGCGTTATAGCACCGTTATAGGTGCTATGGTGCCGCCATATGCATACCGTGGGGCGCGTTACTACACTTTTGCCAACCCCGAATAGACTTAGAATTTTCGAGAGAGTGTTATACAAATATTTTCATTTTATAAATACTAAAATTCGCATCATAAATAATTTTTTAGGTAAGGTAGTTGCACTATAAAGAATAATAGCACAAATATCAGAAGTTGCACATACAAAAAAAATTACACTTTTTGAATAAAATCTACACTTCACGGCTTAAAATCGGGTGTGCCACGCATCCATGTACGTCTGTCTGTCAACCCAATAGCGGGTGTCATCTGGTATCTTTTATATTATTTGAATGTAAAGTAAATAAAATAGTGTTGTAAGTGATTTTTTTTTTTTTTTTTTTAGTTGCAAGTTATATACATGTTATAAGACCAAAACTGACATAGCGGACTATAGCGTTGGTATAACTTGCTTGTCATACCTTGCACTCGATATAAGCCACTATTAAAGTTCCAATGGGACGATACATGACATTATCATATGAATCTAGTGTTGCTTAAAAGGTAAAGTCTGAATATACGTAACAATTTTTTTTGAAATTAACCGATATACGTAAGATACTTATTTTAATCATAAAATACGTAACATACTTACCAATGTACATAATATTGACGATTACCGTTTTAAAAAGTTACAGTTTTGGTCCCTGTTGTGTGCGTTGATTTTCATCGTTAGTCATTTGATTTTTTTTTTCCTTAAAAAGGTTACAGTAATGGTCCCTTGACATTGCGTTGACTTTCACCGTTAGTCCTTTGACATTTTTTCATCCGTTTTTATACGTTTTCGTCCTTTCTTACTTTTTCATCCGTTTTTATACGTTTTCATGCGTTTTCATCCGCTTTTATACATTTTCATACGTTTTCATCCGTTTTTATACGCTTTCGTCCGTTTTTCTTACATTTTCATTATTTTTCATCCGTTTTTATACGTTTTCATACGTTTTTATCCGTTTTCATACGTTTTTATCGGTTTCATCCGGTTTTATCCGTCTTTAGATGTTTTCGTTCATTTTTCTTACGTTTTCATCCGTTATCATCCGTTTTAACCCGTTTTCATCCGTTTTTCTTACGTTTTTATATGTTTTCATCCGTTTTTATACGTTTTCATAAGGTTTTATCCGTCTTTATACGCTTTCGTCCGTTTTTCTTACGCTTTCATCCGTTTTATACATTTTCATACGTTTTTATGCGTTTTCATCCGTTTTTCTTATGTTTTCATCCGTATTTATCCACATTTATACGTTTTTATACGTTTTCATACGTTTTCATCCTTTTTTATACGTTTTCATACGTTTTAATCCATCTTCATCCGTTTTTATACGTTTTATCCGTTTTATATGATTTCATACGTTTTTATCTACTTTCATCCGTTTTTATACGTTTTTTTCCGTTTCATTACGTTTTCATTCGTTTTTATCCGTTTTGATACGGATAAAAATGGATGAAAACGTATAAAAACGGATGAAAACGGGTGAAAACGTATAAAAACGTATGAAAACGGATGAAAACGGATAAAAATGAATGAAAACGTATAAAAAGGATGAAAATGTAAGTAAAATGGACAAAAGCGTATAAAACAGATGAAAACGGATGAAAACATATAAAAATGGATGAAAACGGATGAAAACATAAGAAAACGGACGAAAGTGTATAAGACAGATGAAAACATATAAAAACGGATGAAAACGTATAAAAATGGACGAAAACGTATAAAAACGGATGAAAAGGTATAAAAACGGATGAAAACGGATAAAAACGGATGAAATCGTATGAAAACGTATACAAACGGATAAAACGGATGAAAACGTAAGAAAAACAGACGAAAGCGTATAAAAACGGATAAAATCATATAAAAATGGATGAAAGCGTACAAAAAGTATAAAAACGGATGAAAACGTAAAAAAACAGATAAAAACGTATAAAAACAAATGAAAACGTATGAAAAATGGAGGAAAACGTACAAAAGGGATAAAAACGGATGAAAAACGTATAGAAAGGGATAAAAACGGATGAAAAATGTCAATGGACTAATAAAGTCAACGCAATGTCAAGGGATCATTACTGTAACTTTTCTAAGAAAAAAAATGTCAAAGGACTAACGGTGAAAGTCAACGCACACAATAGGGACCAAAACTATAACTTTTTAAAATGGTAATCGTCAATGTTGCGTACATTGGTAAGTATTTAAAAGTATATTACGTATCTTGTGAATAAAATAAGTATGTTACGTATATCGGTTAATTTCAGAAAGTCTGTTACGTATATTCAGACTTTATCTTTGCCTAAACGGGTTTGTAAAACCTAATGATCTGAGATCCTTATAGTAAATACGATGTAAAACGATTATGCACATACAAACGCATTTTCCTCCATAATTTTGTAATCTTTTGGTATTTGGACTAAATAAATTTGCTACGTGTTTGAGATGAACAAAATCTATGCTTGTAAAAAGTTGCAAAAACTGTTTGTTGTTTCCAAATTGTAAGCGCAATCTTTATCTTTTCAAAAATGCAAACATCATCTCTACTAAAAACCATTGGTGATGATATCAATCATGACCTAAAGTGAAACGAGTAAAATGCTCAAAGTGTAATAACAAAGCCACACCGAAAGCTAGGGCATTTTATTTCACTTCAAGATAGGGACGATATCTGCATCAAAGATTTCTCACAAGAACGGCATATGCAATTTTAAAAGGGTAAGGACGGATTTGAACATATCACTGAGACAGTTTTTGCAATTTACTCTTGTATTTAATTATGTTACGATGCTTTCTTTTGAAGAGAAAAATATTAGCGAGAAGTGTCAACAATATTCGATATATTGAATATAATTGTATGATTTGCATACAGCGAAGATGCTGAAAGAGATGGTCAAACCTTTATGTACAAAACAATTGACCATGATAATAAATTATTCAATGATTAGACTGCTTGATATCTTCATTTTAATAGTTTTATATTCTGCTTGTTACATGCAAATATTGGACTAAGAAATGTAAAATTTATTTTGCATAAATATGATATTATGATCAATATAGATGTTTCCTATAAAATTCGTTATGTAAGTTGGTGTAAAATGTCAAATATACAATATAAATCTTTTAACAATATCTCATTAATATTGTATTTGATTCTATATTATTTTAAGCTTTATAAAGTCTAAGGTCGAACCGTGGCCTTTACTCACGGAAAAGCAATGTCAAGTATTTCAAACTTCACATTTATATGTAAAATTATAATTTAAATAGTAAATGATTATTATCGATCGTAGTTAAAGAACATGTATGACAACTAGGAAAGAGCTGTTAAATATATTGGTTACTTCTCTACATTGGAAGATATGATTTTATTTGAGAGAATGGATATAGATACCTTCTGGATTTCAATACCCGTTTTATTTTATTTTTTATTTTAATTTATTTTTTATTTTTTAAAATTTTGTTTCTATCATAAATCTACGAAATAGAAAGTAAAAATTAGAAATATAAAGTTTGACAAGTTAAAGATATTAAAAAAACAAAAACTACATAATATAAAGAGTAAACTACACCATTCGTCCTTGTGGTATACGTTGACCATCAAGTTTCGTCCTTTGACCAAAAAAATTGCACCGTTGGTCCTTAACTGCGAAACGTTAGTCATCGTTGGTCCCTCACCTTAACTGGTTGGACTAACGGGCGTTAAGCCTTGTTAAGTGGAGGGTATATTTGTCTTTTCCCATCTCTCTCTCTCAAATAAACTAATACCTTAACAATACGTTTACCGCACAAACTTGTCTCTTATCCAAATGCAGTCAACACTCAACTGTATTCAAATCAAATCTACAACACAAACAATACCTTTCTTTGTTATAATCAAATGAATATTAAAAGAAGGTTTGATATGAAAAGATCTATGATAAGTTTTAACAAAAACTCGGTTGCAATATATCCCACAAACCAAAGGGGACGATCGGATGAAATCTACTCTACAAACCAAAGGGTTTGTTTCGGGTTTGTTTCTGGATCGATAATCACCACAGCCACACCCCGTCATCATGATTTCTCCATCTCGTTTGTCTATCGGGTCAGTGGGTACGCCGTATGGGTTTCAGATCGAGACCCATTTCGTGTCTGGGTTTAGTCCCGAGCTGATTTGGTAACTCGTCGTTGATGTGTAATTATTTTTGTCTATGTTTTGGATTTGGGTCAAAAAGGAAAACACCCACGAGGGTATTTGATTTTCGGTTATGGAAAGAAACACTTGAGAGAGCGTTTTGTTTGTCTTGGAACTCGGCTCACAACAACGACCCACAAAGGTCTGTGTTTTGTTGGTCTCGGTTCAGCGAGAGTCACCCCATAAGGGTGCGTTTGGGTTTGGCTGTTCCAGTTTATAAACTGCATATTTGTTTGTTAAACCACCAAGAGGGTGCTTGTTGTTTGCTGGTCACAGCCAGACCGAAGGGGTGTTTGGCTTATTTAATTTAAATTTCTTTCTTTTTCTCTTTAGCTTATTTGAATAAGCTCACAATCTATTTGGTATTTGAATTGCCCATTTAAGCTTTTAGTAGCTTACGGCCTTTTTGCTTTTTGCACTCGGCTAAAAACTACCCCCGAAGGGTGTGTTTGTTTGTCACTCGACTGGAAGGAAAACCACCACAGGTGGTGATTGTCTGGGGGTATGTGATTGATGAATCTTGGAAATGACGGTTTATCAAGTGAATTACCAAATGAGTTGACTAAACTTAGTCAACTTGAGTTTCTTGATTTGTCGAAACCTTTGTTCTTGATTTTTTTTTTGTGGTTTGTGCTTTCAAACGAAATTCATTTCATGTTGTTGTGACTGATTATCAACGGTGGTTGGTGGTGGGTGGTGGTGATCGGGGATGAAGATGAATAAAGGAAAAAGATGATGCTAAAAGTGAATAGGCGAAAATACCAAAATACCCTCCTGTGTGTAGACTTAACGTCAGTTAGTGTGGCCCGTTAGAGCGAAGGACGAACGACAAATAACGTTTCGCAGTTAAGGACCAACGGTGCAATTTTTTTGGTCAAAGGACGAAACTTGATGGTCAACGTATACCACAAGGACGAATGGTGTAGTTTACTCTAATATAAAAGTGATAAAAAAATTGTCTTGTATTATTGTAATTAAGTGAGGTATAAAGAGTGGGTAACATATTAAGATTAAGGATGGGAATATAAGACAAGAAATTGATTGGTTTGTCATTATCATACACCTTATTAATGATGAGGCATTTTATTTTGCATACTCAAAATTTCTTGCATACTAAGCGATAAATCCTTACTTTCCATCTAGTTTTGATCTAATGCTAGTGATTAACCTAAGATTTAATATGTCTAAACCTAAGTTCATGTTTTTTTCTTGTCTTTTTATCTTTTTTATTTATTTTCTCATTATTTGTTTTTTTTAAATCACTTTTTTTTAATTTCACCTTCTTTTTTTTTCTTTTTTTTCATTTCGTTTTCGTCATTTTTTTTAACGTTTTTGTCCGTTTTTTCCGCTTTTCAAACGTTTTCGTCTGTTTTCATACGTTTTCGTCCGTTTTCATACGTTTTCGTCTGTTTTCGTCCGTTTTCATACGTTTTCGTCCGTTTTCCTGCGTTTTTTGTCTATTTTCTTACGTTTTCGTCTTTTTTCATACGTTTTCGTCCGTTTTCTTACGTTTTCGTCAGTCTTGTTACTTTTTCGTCTGTTTTCTTATGGTTTCGTCCGTTTTCTTACATTTTTGTCCGTTTTCACACGTTTTCGTCCGTTTACATACGTTTTCATCCGTTTTCTTACGTTTTCGTCCGTTTTCATCCGTTTTCTTACATTTTCGTCCGTTTTCATAAGTTTTTGTCTGTTTTCTTACGTTTTCGTCTGTTTTCTTACGTTTTCTTCCGTTTTCTTACGTTTTTGTCTGTTTTCTTACGTTTTCGTCCGTTTTCATACGTTTTTATCCGTTTTCATACGTTTTCTTACGTTTTCGCCCGTTTTCTTACATTTTCGTCCATTTTCCTATGTTTTCGTTCGTTTTCTTACGTTTTCATCTGTTTTCTTACGTTTTTATCCGTTTTCATACCTTTTCGTCTGTTTTCGTCTGTTTTCTTACGTTTTTGTCCGTTTTCTTCCGTTTTCATTGGTTTTCATAGGTTTACATACGTTTTCGTCTGTTTTTTTTACGTTTTCGTCCATTTTTAGACGCTTTCGTCTTTTTCAGACGTTTTCATACGTTTTTGTCCATTTTCATCTGTTTTTATACGTTTTCGTCCGTTTTCATATGCTTTTTCCGTTTTCATACAATTTTATATGCTTTTCATTCGTTTTTATATGTTTTTGTCCGTTCTCATACGTTTTCGTCTGTTTTTTTCAGTTTTTATACGTTTTCGTCTATTTTCATACGTTTTCATGTTTATTATTAAACTTTACTATATTACATGTCTAATATCAATTGTGATATTTTATTAAAAAAAAAGTTAATGTCTAATATCACTTGTGATATTTTATAAACAAACAAGTATGTTTTTTTAACCTTTAATATCATCTGAGATATTTCATTGCTGTGTATATTTTTATATATTATCACCTATATGTTTTCTAATATTTTTATAATTTTGAGTTACAAGATAGTTTTTGTGTCTTTCATCGCAATTGACAAGCGCATATTTTTTTTAATGCGCTTAGTAAAAATAAAAGGGTTAAAGTCTCTTTAGGTGAATTCTTATTTTGTTAAAAAAATGCTAATTTAATGCAACACTTGTTTGATTTTGAGAATATGTCAAGTCTCTATTTTCATACTTTGCTTCATTTTTATTCATTTTGATATTATTAAGTGACACTTATTTATCTCTTGTGATATAACACTATAAGAAAGATGAAGAGTATTACACTCTTCATCATGTATGTGTTATCAGTTGTGATACTCAACTAAAAATGAGAAATATTAAATTCATACCAAATGTGATAAGAAATTTAGTATTTTACCAAGTATATATGAAAGAAATGATAATAAACATCACTTATTAATATTACTGTGATGATTCTGTTCATTTTTCTTATTTGTGTTTTTGAAAATATTTATGAAGATTTTTGTATTTTATGATAATATGAAATATTAGAAAAGGTGTTTAACTGAAAACAAGAGATGTTATGAAACTTTTGTTAGACTTGTGGTGGATTTTTCTATTTAATGGATACATTGTGCATGTTTCGATAGGTTTTATAGCGTGATTTGAAAATATCTATGGTTGAATCAGGAAACTAAAGAAGCTATGGTTGAAGAAAGCACACATCTTTATAAACAAACTGAGTAAGCTCAAACACTTGTGATATCACACATGATATCACAAGTGATATCACCTCACTTGTGATATCACATGATACCACAGGTGATATCACTGGTGATATCACAAGTGATATAAACTATGATATCACACATGCTATCACCGGTAATATCACACATGATATCACAGGTGATATCACCGGTGTTATCACACACGATATCACGTGTGATATCACAAGTGAGGTGATATCACCTGTGATATCACAGGTGTTTGATCTTCCTCAGTTTGTTTATAAAGATGTGTGCTATCTTCAACCATAGCTTATTTAGTTTGCTGATTCAACCATAGATATTTTCAAATCCCATTATAAAACCTATCGAAACATGCACAATGTACCCCATTAAAAATAAAAATCCACCACAAGTCTAACAAAAGTATCATAACATATCTTGTTTTCAGTTGAACAACTTTTCTAATATTTCATAATATCATAAAACACAAAAATCTTCCTAAATATTTTCAAAAACACAACCATCACATTCTTAGTTGAGTATCACAACTGATAACACATACATGATGAAGAATGTAATACTTTTCATCTTCATTACAGTGTTATATCACAAGAGATAAATAAGTGTCACTTACCAATATCAAAATGAAAACGTCTGAAAACGGACAAAAACGTATAAAATCGAATGAAGAACGTATAAAAACGTATGAAAACGGACAAAAAAACGCCTGAAAACGGACAAAAACGTATAAAAACGGACATAAACGTATAAAACGGATGAAAACATATGAAAACGGACGAAAACGTAAAAAAACGGATGATAACGTATGAAAACGTATAAAAAGGGAAAAAAATACATGAAAACATAAAAATACAGACGAAAACGTCTAAAACGGACGAAAATTCATGAAAACCTAAAAAATAGACAAAAACGTAAGAAAATGGTCGAAAATGGCCGAAAACGTAAGAAAACGGACGAAAACGTAAGTAAACAGACGAAAACGTATGAAAGTGTAAAAACACGTATGAAAAATGGACGAAAACGAAAGAAAACGGACGAAAACGTATGAAAACGAACGAAAACATAAGAAAACAGACGAAAACGTATGAAAACGGACGAAAACGTATAAAAATGGACGAAAACGTCTCAAAACATAAGAAAATGTCTAAAAATGGACGAAAACGTATGAAAACGGACAAAAACGTCTGAAAACAGACGAAAACGTATATAAACGTACAAAAACGAATGAAAACGGATGTAAACGTACGAAAACGTCTGAAATCAGACCAAAACGTAAAATAACGGACGAAAACATATGAACACGGACGAAAAAAACGAACGAAAACGCATGAATATAGATGAAAACGAAAAAAAAACTTAGAATAAAAAAACGTGAATTTAAAAAAAAAAAAAAAAAAAAAAAAAAAGTGAATTTTCAATAAAAACGTGAATTTCAGAAAAAAGAAAAGAAAAAGAAAAAAAATGTTAATAAATAAGAAAGACAAAAAGACAAAGAAAAAGAAGAAAAAAAAACATGGACTTAGGTTTTCATATTAAATCTTAGGTTTATCCACACCATTAGATCAAACTAGATTGATGGTGAAGATTTGTCCCTTGGTAAGCACAAAAATAAGAGTAAGCATTTGAAAATTCCTCTACTAATAATAGCCGCCCTAAAGATTTATTAGCACAAATATGAAATATAAATAGAATATAAATCTAAAACCTAATGTTCCAATGATTCAATGTATAACTTCAAGCCATTGATAAATAAATTAGTAAGTTCGGTATTTGATCAAGACAAGTATGTTTAGGAGTTCGAAATGAATTTATTTTGAGTACAAGTAGTAGTAAGTTTTGCCCTGAACAAATATTTAAGACTAACCAGTAACCAAAATGTTGGTGGTAATGCCCAGGGTAAGATAATCAAAGGCAGTAGCAATATCACTAGGTGGTTACCGGATATCACTTGAAATCGTGTAATCACTTTTCAAAGTAAACTATTTGACCCTAATGTCTGGGTATCACGAATATCTACTTGGGATAAGATCAAATGTATATTATTGAATTAAGCACAAATCAATAACCCTTTGCTTTCAAGTGTTAAGCTTTCAGTTTGTTTCTGCTGGTTGTATCCCTTTTTCGTATATTAATGCTGATGAATACCACCTCTATTTATAGTAGAGAATCCTCACTCCTAATCAATGGACATTATGAATGATTAACGGCCAATTAATCACCCATAATAAGCCTCCATTATCATAGGAATAGTTGTTACATGACCAATTAAACGTGGTAATAAAGCAGTTATAACATAATTGAATGAGTCAAAGCTGTTACAAATTAATCACTGCAACACTACTAGTAGGAACCATTACACTAGCAGCAGGAACCAAACACTACCAGCAGGAACTATCAGCAGGAACCATTACACTACCAGCAGGAACCATAACACTACCAGCAGGAACCATCAGTTACTACACAATAAATAGTAACCAATACTACCAGTACAAACCACTATTGAGTCAGGGTGTTCAGGGACCTAATGGGTGTACACTCCGTACCTCCTTACCCAAAACCAGGTGTGAACTAATCCCACAAGTGCACTAAATTTTTTAACAATCCTCCCCAAATTTAGTTCACTTCCTTTGCAAGAAAAAACAAACATCAAACAAAACATGTGCATAAACGAAAATATCCTGATTATTGAATTTCCATCTTAGTAAATTACACATTCAAATATTCGAGAATCAGGGTGTTCTAAGAATTGAACCTTTCAACCCATTTGAATACCTGAAGATAAAATACACACAAGTTTTCAAACACTTAAAAGCTCCTGACACTTTACAAGCCATGTGTCCATATCCAAATTCATAAATGTTGCAAGAGCTAAAAGTCTAAAAGCTCCCCGAAGCGGAAAAACTTCAACATTTACATAGGTGGTTCCTCTTTATTCATGCTCCTGCCAAGCACTTTTTCAAAAAAATTAACCATTAAGAAGTAAAGACTTCATCCTCCTTTTCAGCAGGTTCTGAGCACAACCTTGGGATGTAAAATAAACATGTGCTCTAGTCCACTGAATGTTCAGCTTTCCATATTGAACTCAGCTTCCAAGTTTCCTTAGGAGGGAGTTGGGTGTCTTAGCATTCAGTAACTACGTTGGACTTAGACCCATCCCTTTAGCAGACTTTACAACCAAGTCTCTAGCCAATCCCTTCGTCAAGTGATTAGCTAAATTTTGTTGAGATCTAACAAATTCTATAGATACCATCCCATTCATGATAAGCTCATGAATCATGCTATGTCTGACACCTAAGTGTCTAGACTTCCCATTGTACATCTGGCTATAAGCCTTTGCCAATGTAGCTGCACTATCACAACGAATAAAAATAGGTGCTATAGGTTTAGGCCACAATGGAATCTCAAGAATCAAGTTTTTCAACCATTCAACTTCTTTACCAGCAGCTGCTAAGGCTACAAATTCATATTCCATTGGTGAACAGGTGATGCAAGTTTGCTTCTTGGATGCCAAGATATTGCACCTCCACCAAGTAGGAATACCCAACCACTGGTAGACGAATTGTCTTCAGTGTTACTGATCCAACTTGCATCATTGTATCCTTCCAACACTGAAGGATAGCCAGTATATGAGAGACTATAATCCATAGTTCTCTTCAAATACTTCAGTACCCTCTGAATAGCTTGCCAGTGATGAGCACTAGGATTACTAGTATATCTGCTCAATTTTCCCACTGCAAAACGAATATCAGGTCTTGTACAAGTCATGGCATACATCAGGCAGCCAATTACCCTAGAATACTCAAGTTGAGATACAACTTTGCCATTATTAGGCGTCAGCTTTTCACAAGTATCCATAGGTGTACTCACTGGAGTACAATCAAAGTAATTGAATTTCCTCAATACCTTCTCAATATAATGAGACTGAGAGATAGAAATTCTTTTACTTTCATGTTTAATCCTTATACCAAGGATAACATTAGCCTCCCCCATATCCTTCATGGAGAACCTTGATGACAAAAAATTCTTTGTCAGGTCAACCTGATTTTGGTCAGTGCCAAAGATCAACATGTCATCAACATATAGACAAATGATGACTCCTTTACCAGATTCATCAAATTTGCTATATACACATTTGTCAGCTTGGTTAAGAACATAACCACTAGACAAAACCACTTCATCAAATTTTTGATGTCATTGCTTAGGTGCCTGTTTCAGTCCATAAAGAGACTTAATCAGTTTGCACACCTTGTTTTCATTACCAGGCATGATGAAGCCCTGAGGTTGGTTCATATAAACCTCCTCATCCAATTCACCATTCAAAAAAGCTGTCTTCACATCCATCTGATGAATAATCTGATTGTGAATAGATGCTAAAGCAATCAGCAGTCTTATGGTACTGATACGAGCCACATGGGCATAAGTATCAAAATAGTCTATTCCTGACTTTTGTTTAAAGCCCTGAATGACTAGTCTAGCCTTGAACTTTTCAATAGTTCCATCTACCTTCATTTTCCTTTTGAAAATCCATTTGCAACCCAAAGGTTTGCAACCAGGAGGTAGATCAACCAACACCCAAGTGTTGTTGCCCATGATGGAATCCATCTCATCATTGATTGCTTCTTTTCAGAAAGCAATATCCTGGGACTTCATTGCTTCTTCAAATGTATTGGGATCATCCTCAACAATGAAGCAATAGGAGTATTGGTCAGAGACCTCATCCATAGTTCCTTCAATTAAGTATAATTGAAACTCAGGTTCAAATGACTTTGGATTCCTGACCCTTTTGCTCTTTCTGAGCATAGGTTCAGGTTGTTGAACCACAACCTCATCAGGGACCTCTGATGGTTATTCATCAGGGACCTCTGATATACCAATGTCATGAGTTCCATTAGGAATCCTTTGACTTGGTCTAGGGACTGATGAGAATCCATTCTCATCAAACATTGCATCCCTTGATTCAATTATGGAGTTAATTGAAACATATTCATTAGGTTCAATAACATAGAACCTAAAAGCCTTGGAATGCTCAGCATATCTAACAAAGATGCATTCAATGCCTCTTTCACCCAAAGTTTTCAGCTTTGGATTAGGGAGTCTTACAACAGCCCTACAACCCCAAACCCTGAGATAGTTCAGGTTGGGTTTTCTTTTAGTCCAGAGTTCATAAGGGGTAACCTTGTTACTTTTGTTGGAAACCCTATTTAATATATAACAAGCTGTTAACATAGCTTCACCCCAGAACCCTTGATTCAGTCCTGAATAGGACAACATGGAATTAACCATCTCCTTCAGCACGCTGTTTTTCCTTTCAGAAATGCCATTTTGCTGAGGAGTATAGGGAGCAGTCGTTTCATGGATTATACCAACAGACTGAAAATACATAGTATCCATGTACTCACCTCCCCTATCAGTCCTTAATCTTTTGATCAAAGACCCAAGTTGTAATTCAACTTCAGTTTTAAACACTTTAAATTTATCTAATGCTTCATCCTTAGTATGTAACAGATAGACATAACAAAACCTAGAAGCATCATCAATAAATGTCACAAAGTATTTCTTATTCCCCCAAAGAGGGAGTGGCATGCAAATCACACAGGTCACTGTGTATTAGCTCTAAAAGCTTAGTTTCACGATTAACACCTTGAAAAGGTTTCTTGGTTATCTTGGTCAACATGCAAGTTTTACACTTTTCAGTGTTCATGTCAAATGCTGGGATTAACCCATCCTTAGACATATCTTGCATCCTTCTATAGTGTACATGGTCAAGTCTAGCATGCCATAGGGTAGAGTCAGTCAGGTCATTGGTGGTCATAAAGGCTGAATTAACACTATCAGTGGCAATATTAAGCCTGAACATTTGATTACACAAATAGCCAAAACCAATAAACACACCATTTTTAGACAAAACAAATTTATCAGATTCAATAACTTGTTTATATCCATGATTATTCAAAACACTACTTGAAACCAAGTTTTTCCTTATATCAGGATCATGAATAACATTAAACAACGTTACAATCTTTCCAGAACTAAATCTAAGATCTACACAACCACGACCATGCACCAAGGCTGTTGACTAATTCCCCATGTGAATAATAGAACCATCATTCAGTGACTCATAAGTCTTGAACCAGCTTCTATCTTTACACACATGAACTGTTGCACGAGAGTCAACCCACCACGCAACATCATCATCCTGCACATAATAAGATTCAGATACATATGTAACATAATAAATCTGAAAAGACTTATTAAACATATTCTGACCTTTCAGTGAGTTGGTAGAACCACCACTCCCTGAACCATTAGTGCCTCATCCATTGGCTTTACCACCAACCTTAACACCCTTGAAATCCCTTTTAATGTGACCAGTCTTGCCACATTTCCAACAAGTAGGTGTTGTCTTCTTGTTAGGATCTGCCCTTGTGTTATCATGATGTTTACGTTTGCCTTTGTTGTCATTGTACCTGGTGGAGTTGTTATGCTCCACCATATTGACAACAGATGCACCAGTAGCATTGCTACTTTTTGGCTTGTCATTATCCTGCACCCTAAGAGATTCCTCAATGCGCAGATGACTGCCCAACTCAACCAGAGTTAACTCCTCCTTCTTATGTTTCAAGGTATGCTCGAAATCTTTCCAAGAGGGAGGGAGTTTATCAATGACACAAGAGACTGAAATAGCCTCATCCATGTGCATATTGTGTTGTGTAAACCTTCCAAGTATACCAAGAAGTTCATTGTATTATTCCATAACTGGTATTGAATCAGTCATTTTGTAATTTGTGAAATTACTTACAAGGAACTTCTTACTTGATGCATCATCAGCCATATATTTGGCATCCAAGGAATCCCATAGTTCTTTGGAAGATTCAAAGTTCTGATAAATGTCAAATAGAGAATCAGACATACCATTGAGAATTAAACCTCTGCAAATGTAGTCATCATTCTCCCATTTGCTCCTCCTCCTGATCTGCTCCACAGTAGCATCATCCCCATCATCAGGAATAGGAGTGGTTAGCACATACACCATGCTCATACTGTAAATCAAGAAGTGCATCTTCTTCTGCCATCTCCTGAAGTCCACCCCTTCAAACTTGTCCAGCTTGGCAAAGTTTGAAGCCATGTGTTTCATTGCAGCAGCAACCATTGATTATCACAAAATAGTTTACTTTGATTGTTGGTGGTAATGCTCAGAACAGGGTAAGATAATCAAAGGCAATAGCAATACCACTAGGTGGTTACCGGATATCTCTTGGAATCGTGTAATCACTTTCCAAAGTAAACTATTAGACCCTAATGCCTGGGTATCACGAATATCTACTTGGGATAAGACCAAATGTATATTATTGAATTAGGCACAAATCAATAACCCTTTGCTTTCAAGTGTTTAAGCTTTCAGTTTGTTTCTGCTGGTTGTATCTTTTTTTCGTATATTCATGCTGATGAATACTACCTCTATTTATAGTGGAGAATACTCACTCCTAATCAATGGACATTATGAATGATTAACGGCCAATTAATCACCCATAATAAGCCTCCATTATCATAAGAATAGTGGTTACATGACCAATTAAACGTGGTCATAAAGCAGTCATAACAGCCAATTGAATGAGTCAAAGTTGTTACAAATTAATCACTGCAACATTACCAGTAGGAACCATTACACTAGCAGCAGGAACCATCAGCAGGAACCATTACACTAGCAGCAGGAACAATAACACTACCAGCAGGAACCATCAGTTACTACACAACAAGTAGTAACCAATACTACCAGTACAAACCACTATTGAGTCAGGGTGTTCAGGGACCTAATGGGTGTACACTCCGTACTTCCTTACCCAAAACCAGGTGTGAACTAATCCCACAAGTGCACTAAATTTTCCAACACAAAATTTTTTTGACGTTTAAAAACCATTTTTACACAAATCTAAGTGAGTAGCATGGGTACTTAGACAAACACACACTCTAAGTCACTTATTTTTCTTATAACAAACTTTTTATATGTTAGACATAATTAGGGCTATAAATGAACTGAACGTTCGATGAACATTTCATAAACCATTCGGCAAAAATTCCTTTATGTTCGTTTATTTATTAATTGAACGAACATAAACAATATTTTACGTTCGTTTAGTTAAATGAACGAACATAAACAAAAGTCGCGTCCCTTTATTTATGTTCGTAAACATTCGACTATGCGTTCATTTATGTTCGCTTATTTGTTTATATTCGTATAGCATATATTTTAGTTGTGTAGCTTTAAATTGGTTTGTTCAAATAAAGCAACACTTATAAAACAATATATTTTACATAATTTAATAAAGTTTATGTTTGTTTGTCGTTGTTTATTTATGTTCGATTGTTTATATTCGTTTATCGTTCATTTAGTATTTTAATGAACGATCATAAACGAACATGAAAAACTCATTTTTTTAATAAACGAACATGAACAAGAAATTTTTTTCATTTAAGCGTTCATGTCCGTTTATTTGTCCGATTAAAATTAAATGAACGAACATGAACAAAACTCCGTTCGTGTTCGTCCGATTCATTTACATCCCTAGACATAATCACTAAAATCCAATCAAAATTTACGTATTTTCTCATGATTTTTTTTTTTTTTTTTTTTTTTTTTTGAACATTTTCTCATGAATGACTTGAAGACTAATTGAAGTGTCATATTTACTCAAACCCAAACCTTAATAATTAATATTTGAAAAGAAAATCAAAACAAATAAAACAAGTTGTTGAGTAGGGTGTCAAATAGATATTTTCAAGGTTGATGCCCATGAAAAAGAAACTTGCTACCTATACATTTATGGTCAAATAACAACTTGTATATAAATCATACAAACTGTCCTTCAATCATTTCAGAACACACACTTCACACAATGAGCACCTCAAGGACATGCTATTTTTTTCTCTTCATTTCACTAGTTAGTTTAAGGTGGGTTGCGGCCGTTTCAGGCCAACAACCCACCCGGCGAGCATTGCTCGAGCAAGACCTTGATCGAGTTATCGGTCTTCCAGGTCAGCCTCGAGTTAGCTTCAAGCAGTATGCTGGATATATTACTGTCAATGAAACCCATGGTAGAGCACTGTTCTATTGGTTTTTCGAAGCTGAAGAAAGCCCACAAAAGAAGCCTCTACTCTTATGGCTAAATGGAGGTAACGTTGCTCTTTCTTTTACTTCTTGTTAATAAAACTTCTTGTTAATAAAACTCAGTAAAACTAATGAGATTAATTTGTAAGATATATTATGTTACAAGAAGTACTTGTGGACCAACATGCATGTTTGTTAAGTGTTACGTTAGATAACAAAATTCCGGGTTATTTTAGTAATAAGACCCGAATATTACATGAAAATGGTTAAACATTAGTAAGTTGATAATTTAGGAAATATTCCAAATTTGTTGGGGTAATTTTTGTTTCACCTTTTACTTTTTTATATCCAGGTTCCCTCGTTATATTGTAGTAAAAAACTAGTTTTCTATTTTTGTATACGTACAGTTAAAATATGTTACTATATTAATAAAAGGTTAGCGAACAACGACTATACTCATAGACGGACCTTAGTGGAGACCGGGGAGGGCCTTAAGGTTTTAGTTATTTTTGCTAAAAAGAAAGACAACTTTGGCCCTCCAAAAATAACTGATATAACATTTGACCATCCCAATAATTTCACCCAAATTCCGTCTATAACCATCATACTTGAACAAGATCTCTTCTTTAGGCTAGTACCTGTTGTTAATTCCTCAAAAGGTTAGCGAACAATAATTCTCTAAAGAGTTACTAGAAGCATGTGGAAACCAAAAAAATCGATAATTTTCAAATAACACAACATACACATGATCAACTTGCTATTGTGTTGATGCCAATACAAATTCCATACCATACATGCCTCGAGAATGATATTAGATTAGATGTAATTAATGATGGTAGTTATCACCGGAGTCAAGTTAACGCTACATCCTCCATTTTCTATCATCTTTCTATCACTCTACTCAAGTTAACACATAATTACCACACGGTACGCACACATATTTCAATTGATTGTATGCACCAGCGATTTCATATCTTTTTCACCTTCACGCGTGGTGGCGGAAGTATGTAACATGTTCAATCATGGCTTTGGCGCCAACTCACGCATAATGCTTCCATTTGTACGCTTTGTCTTAGGATTTATGGAAAAGTATATACGTGCCTATATATTATATATGCTAAACTAGATTATTAGACGTTGTAATATAGTTTCATGCTCTTTAGATTGGACGTAATAGGGGTTCCACCACCACACTAATCCTCGTAATACAAGAATTTGAATTTTAGGTCGTCTCAAAATAAATATCCATTTCATATTTGAATCAACTAAACGAGAATTTAGTAGTTGGAATGCAATTAGTGAATATTTCATAAACTTAATATATTTTCAAAGTCGACATTGATAAGCTAGTTTGTATAATTAAATTCTCTTTGTAAAATAGAGAATTTAATTATACAAAGTAGCTTATCGTTGCTATAATTGTAAAACTTGTTTGTTGGCTGAGTGTTAGCACACCAATTGTGATTTGTCCATGATCTCGATAAGGATATATGAAGCCAACATATATTCTTAACCAATAATTAGATGCATATATGTTTAACTTTTCCTGCAAAACAATACATTTTGGTCTTTTGGATATAAGAAGTTACGGAAATATAAAACATTCCATCTTTCTTGTCTTCTAATCTCATTATAAATTATATCTGACTGGACTTGATATCAAATCATTATCACTAATAAAACAACAATATCATTGTGACTAATTAATTAATCAAATTTAAAAAAGAAAAACTAAATGTACGTGTTTAATGTCTACATTTGCCTAATTATGTTAGTTTAGGTACCCTTTTGTCATGCATGACGCAACCTAGTTTGCTGTTTTGCATAAGGAAATACTATTATTATGTTATGAATGAAATGAAAATATACAGCATAACAAATACTACATCCGTCTTAAAATATAAGTTCAATTTAACTTTTTGAATCAAACTTTGACTTTAAATATTTTTGTTATTACTATTATATAATACTTGATGAAAAATATATAAATGAATTGTGTTTTAAACGTATTTTCATTTGGTATAACTTTCATCAAGTGTTATATAATACAAACAAAAATATTTAAGGTCAAAATTCGAGTCAAAAAGTCAAATTGGACTTAAATTTTGGAACGATGAGAGTATAAATGATTGAATTATTTTGTAAGCATTGTATGTGTGGGGTTCTCTTTGTGTTGATACCAGGGATTTTTTTTATTTTTTATTATTATTTTTTTTTCTAACTTTTAGCTAAGGCAATGGTTTTGTAAAAATATTTAATAGTATTTTTTTTTAAGTATGACCCACTTACTTATCTTACTTTTTTTATATCTTTAAGTCAAGAAATGTTAACTCTTCCCCAATAAGTGGCTTTAATAGACATAAACCTCACATATATTTATAAGCCTCTTCGCCTATGAAAAAAACACCCCCTTAAGTGTCAGTTATGAGGTTCCAAATTTAATTTGTTTCATAGTTGTATACAAGTTTAATAATGCTGAAGTAAACGAATGACTTGAAAAGATACTTCCTCCGTCCCATAATAACTGTTTAATTTAACCTTTTTAAGTCTTTTTTTTCTCAAATTTAAACTTAAATATTTTTGTTTGTGTTATATAATATTTATCATACCAATGAAAATACATTTAAATCCTAATTCATTCATATATTTTTCATCAAGTGTCATATAACGTAAAAAATATTTAAGGTTAAAGTTGAAAATAAAAAGACTAAAAAAAGTCAAATGAACAATTTTTATTGGTCGAAGATAGCATTATACTACAAACTTCTCTTAAAATTCGATTTTTTTTTTTTTAAAATTCGCAAAAGCGTAACCTCATGGACTAGTCAGTACCTTAAAAATAGAATAACTGAAGTGAAATGTACATATATGTCATTTGCCAAAATTGCTCTTTTATTTTTTTATTTTTATTATTATTTTTTTTTAATTTTATAAAACCCGAATAAGCATAATAATCAGAATATAGGTATATAAAAATATAAAGTTAGTGTTAGTAAAACACATTCACTCGATAACATTGAACATGTGAATGGGGGAAAAGCTAGTGGATTTTATGGTCCTAAAAATGGGTCAGAACAAAAGATTTATGGAATGGAAGTCAATTTTCACTAACATGTCAATTTCTGTTACTTTCTATTTGTCTTTCTAACTATGGATTTGGCTTTAGAATAAAATTCTGTTTCGACTAGCCGACGTGTTCACTATAGTAGTGGAAAATTAATTGACATGTATCTAAACTTATCGAAAAATGGTTGCTAGAGTTTAGGTTCTTCTATGTGAGGATCTTCTTTAAAGGGTATAATTCCTCATGCTTGCAACCACAAAAAACTTTTGATCGACACTTATTAAGTAGATTCTAAAGTATACTTTAAATGTAAAAGTATATTGCAGATTTACACCACTGAGCATTTATCATTGACAGAATGTACCAAAGTATTTGGTCCCCTTTTTTATCTTAGTGTGACCACTTTGCTTTATTCTTCCATTTATGACTTTTGTAACATTACTCAAAGAGTTGCTCTCACCATGTGTCTTTGTGGTTTGTGATTCACTCAATATATGATGTATGTATGTATTGTTCTCATGAATAAGGTACATACACCATCTTACATGGAATACTACTACTTACTATTTAATTTAATGTTACAAGTTGTGTCATTTAAATATTTAATAACCAGTATGTGTAAACCACCAATGACCCCATTTCCCTTTGAAAACTTAAGTTGGATGCATCCAAACATCCTGTTCTAGTTTTATTCTTGTCTTTCTTATCACAAGATATATAATAGTAGAGTTTTGTTAACCACAACCTTATGGGTTGTGTTTAAGCCTTATAATTTACGTAAAATAGCATTTAATGAACTCATTATTTTTAATTTATAGATACTTAATGATTATAATTATGGAAAGTGTTGTTAAACATGAAATATTTTATGTTAATTAAGTGTTAATTGTTACAATTGAAGAAAGCTTGGTTAACAAAACCCATAATAGTATTATCTTATATTGTGTTCTTGAGCTAAAATTTAAAAGAAAAAAATGAGAATATTTTTTTTGTGTTTTTAAGTTTATTTTTGAGAAAGGAAATAGAATTGGAGAGGAAAATGAGAGAAATTTTTCTTAAAAAATATTCACCCCATTTTTGGGAGAATAAAAAAAATGAACATTAATATTTTGTTTAAAGACGAATATAGCCCTTTTAAAAGTTTTGGCAATAACAACTCAAGGAAATACATGTAATTTTTGAACAAGTTATTTCTTTTTCCTCCCACTTAAGAACATGACTTTCAGTTACTTTCATTTATCTTAAGGATGTGTTTGGTAGAGGAAAAAGAATTAAGAGAAATAGAATTGAACTAATTTGTTTGGCAGAGAGAAATAAAAAAAAAAAGTGAAGATTACAAGATTTTGGTAAAGAAATGAGTAGTGTAAATTAAGTATCTCCATTAAATTTATTTTGGTAGAGAAATTGGAGAAATGGATTTTTTTTCTCCAATTATAATTTTACTAAAGAATGAATTTTGTTAAAATATATTATATAAAAAAATTATGTGCAATATTTGGTCCTTTTTTATTTAGATGTGTTTTCAAAAGAAAAAAAATCGTGATTATTTTTTATTTCAATTTTCTGGCGGTATCAAACAGTAAAATTTGATAAATACTTCACTCAATTTTATTTATCTAAATTTATATTCTTTACTTCATTTTTAATCTATGATATTCTCTTTATCACATGTGCCCTTATGAACCAACACTTCCTTTATTTTCCCTTTCATATTCTTTTCTTTTTCATTTGTATGAAAACTTAAGAACACAATGTTAATAATAAGCACATATATATAGTGACAAACCATCCTCATGGTGAATCTCTCTGGATTACATGTATTGAGATGGCAATTCGGAAACAAGATGTCCCAGTTAGAACACATATATTTGAGTTACACGCTCTTCTTCTTCTTATTTAGATAACCGGACAAAGAAAACTACATCATCATCTGTTAAGAATGGTGGATTCAAACTTTTTAACCTTTTACAAACTGAATTGTCTAATTAGTAACCCTCGTATATGAATCGTTCAAAAAAAGTTGTCTTGTCAAAAAATAAACTGACCAGTCTATTCACAACTCAACCCGAATGCAACATGTCTTTTACTCGTAACTCTTGGGTAAACAGTCTCATTTATTGTCTGATTAAAATCTACTAAAACCGGTTTAGTTTTGTGTTGGTTTTTTTGTTGTCTCATTAAAAGGCAGTCATTGTTAAAACTTAAAACCATATTATTCTAGATTTATGATCCATATACAGACTGACGTAAACTCAACAAATGTATCATGAATTCTTATTTTATAGCTCAATATAATATTTGACAATATGAGCATGTGATGTGATGCGACATCGTTGTCACCTTTTAATAATTCTTTTAAACTAGTTGTCATAGTCATAGAAAGTGATGTTTCTTTGTAAAGGGCTTTTTGACCCAATAAAAAGCTGGTCAACTTTTAGGCCCATCCAATATCTGACAAAAGCCCATCAAATTTTACACTCTTAAAACAACTCACCATGGATATGTTGCCACTTTTTGTCTATATTATCATGAAATCATTAGTTTTAGATTCGATTTAAATCTTTATTATGATCATGTTGAAAATTTTCAGTATTATGACATTGACATTTCCAGGTCATATTATGAGGATCATACAACCTTTCTTCTTGAAAAGATGAACATGTCACGTATCTATTATAAATTCGTAAAATAGTAGAAAAAAATAGTTTAAGAAAATTAAATATATACTTACAATTTATAACAACTTTGGTCATCTTACATAGTTGATCACATTAATCTCATAAGAGCTTTGTGTCGAGTCGGTGTTTCACCCTAGTTAACTCAAGATTGGATAAAATAGCTAGAGCAAGAACACTATACTGTACTAAGTTACAAACATATACTAGCTATCCATTATAGACTGCATACCTTGTTTTTGGTATTGTACAACATCTACCCACTATTTGCTTTTGTGTATATAAATCTTGATGTATTAAAGATTTACGATGATGGTATTTTAACTTATGTTCTAACTGTTACTACAGGTCCAGGATGTTCATCAATTGGATTTGGGGGGTTGGAGGAGTTAGGACCATTTGTTACACAAAAGGACAAACCAGAGCTCCGTTTAAACAATAACGCTTGGAACAAAGGTACATGTACATACATTGATACATGCATCAATATGTTTGGAATAAATTTTTAACATTTATTTTGTGAGACCATAAGAACGCCTCTTTCTAATGTGAATGTCATATTATGTATCGTATATGAAAGCTACACAACTTGATACACATTAGAGTAAGTGGAATAAATTTTGCTAAATTAAGATGTCGTCGTTGTGTGTTCTTTTGGTTATATCATCTCATCCGATGACTTATACTTGAAAAGTGTATTTGGAAAGAACAAACGTAACTTATACCTGTTTTAGTTATATAGATATAACATTTTTGTTATGTTATTTTTTCATAGCTGCCAACTTGTTATTTCTGGAGTCCCCAGTTGGTGTCGGATTCTCATACACCAACACTACTAGCGACATCAAACAACTCGGTGACAAAGTTACAGGTATATTTGGCATACATATGTATGTATACGAATAGCATACACACATACATACGATTAATAGATGTAACATTATGTAATGTTACACTTGGTTAATACATACATCCTAACCTCCTAGGTAACAATTGTAATTAATGATCAACATTTGACAGCCCAAGACTCGTACGCATTTTTGCTTAGATGGTTTAAAAGATTTCCACAATACAAGTCCCATGAATTCTACATTGCTGGTGAAAGTTATGCTGGTAATATATATTCAAACTATAAACCATTGTTATTAAACATAGTTTATAAAAGTACAATTAACGGAAGAAGCTAATAACATACATGTTTGTATTCATAGGGCATTATGTTCCACAGCTAGCAGAGCTTATATTCGATAAAAACAAGACCATTTCCAACCAAGATCGCATTAATTTTAAGGGATTTATGGTTTGTATGCTTTCCCTTAATTCAATTTCAAACTATATTGCTTATTGGTGTGGAAAACATATGTGACACGCGAAAATGCAGATTGGAAATGCGTTATTAGATGATGAAACTGATCAGACTGGAATGATTGATTATGCTTGGGATCATGCTGTGATATCGGATCGTGTGTATAATGATGTCAAAGCTAAATGCAACTTTAGTGACCCCAGATCAAACGACGATTGTGATACAGCGTTGAATGAATATTTTAACGTTTATAAAATTATTGACATGTATAGCTTGTATGCACCGGCCTGTGTTGATACTACCCCCAATTCCACTCAACGTGCACATATACTCGGCAATGTTTCTCCTCGGATTTTCTCCAAAAATGTGAGTACTCTTACAGTATTTAGTATTCCCTTAAAACATATCGTGACTCTTTGTGATTTCCATGTTGCTTCTAACAACTCACAATTCTTAGTTATTGAGAATTTATATGGTCTAATTTTTTTATAGAAACAATGGTACAAGAAACCAACTGGGTACGACCCATGTCAATCAAAATATACCGACGCATATTTGAACAATCCAAAAGTTCAAGAGGCACTCCATGCCAATACCACGAAAATTCCCTATGCATGGGCACATTGTAGGTAATTAAAAACGATATATCCCTTTTGATCAATCAAACCAATCGTGTATTTGTTGGTTCTTACGTGCTACATGTTTAATTTTAAACAGTGACTCCATAACATTTTGGAGCGATGCTCCTGGATCTATGCTCCCGGTTTTAAAAAAACTTGCTGCCGGGGGTATTCGTATTTGGGTTTTTAGTGGAGATACTGACGGAAGGATTCCCGTAACCTCAACAAGACTCTCACTGAGAAAACTTGGCTTGAAAACACTTCAAGAATGGACTCCATGGTACAGTAAAAGTCAGGTAATTTAGCATTACTCTTCTTTTATTTTTGAAATAAAATGGTCACGTTACACAAAATCAATGATAATATGATGTTTGGCAATGTGATTGTAGGTTGGAGGATGGACAGTAACATATGATGGATTGATGTATGTAACGGTTAGAGGAGCTGGACATCAAGTACCTACCTTCAAACCAAAAGAGGCACTTCAACTTGTTAAGCACTTTTTGTCCAATCAAAAGATGCCAACTGTACCTTATTAGAATTTGTGAGAACAAATACAAAATGCTACAATGATATAAATATCAATTGATCATGATTTGTATAAGCCCACATAAATATGACTAGGTTTGGGCCAAACTAGTCATCTAACACATAATTGTTGTGGGTCGTTTTCATAATCTCTTTTGCATGTTTTAGCACCATGAGATCTTTTATTACCTCCAATATAGTATCGTAAATGAATCGGATTGACAAAAGCATAGTCTGTTTGTTTAAGTTTAATCTAGCAAATAGACGAACACAAACATTCAAAGAAACAAGTTTTCGGTCTTACGAATAGCTTATCATATCGTCTTGTGGAAGCTAAATGAACATGTGCAAATGAAAGTATGAAACCTTAAGGTTATGTTATTTCTTGACTTGAGTCAATATATTGAATATGTAAGAAAAAGAATTGACTCGTTAGTGGTTAATTAGTACTTTTGGAAACAAATGTCTTAAATAAGTTCAATCCTAACTATGGATAAATGTCATTGGAACTTGTGTTCAATGCCTCATATTAGGTTATTAAGGAAAAGTCAATCGGCACATAAAAAAGATGCACAAAGTCCGGGTCCGTGACATCAAACCTTTTGGAGCATTTATACCAATATACCATGTATAATGTGTAACACCCTAGGCAGTGGCAGATCTAGAATTCAGGAGTAGGGTATGCACTTTTTGCGTAGAAATATTTAGAAACTTATTTTTGTTTTCGGGTCGGTTTTTTTATCGGGTTAGGCATGTTTGCTCTTCCAACGAGATTAAATTAGATTTTTCTGTTTGGGTTATATAACTAAAATTTGCTTAGTTTTTTTGCTAATAAAATAAGATCAAATAGTTTTGATAAAAAATAGTAAATCTTACTATTTTGATAAAATATACTAGGTTAGATTAGCTTTAAGCACAAAACTAACGACAATATGTATAATATCGATACTGAAAACGCAACTAAAGTTGATGGGACTAAATTAGCATTTTTAAATCCTATAAGCTATAACAACAACAAAATATGATCTCAAGTGGGTTGGGCTTTGAAGAGGAAAAATTAAGTTTAAATATTACTTGGGGCCTATTTCCATCATCTTCTTTTTTATAAGGCAGTTAGTGCAGCCAGTCATGGGAGTCCTTCTGCATCTGTTTCTTATTTATTTTTTTATTTACTTATTGAATTGAACAATGGCAATTTTATTCTAGGTATGCACCTCAATTTTGATGGGTTTTTATGGGTATGCACTCTTTGTATTTTGACTTATACAAACTAAAAATCTAACTTTTTCAACACTGCTCAGTAGATTAACAGGGTATGTACGTGCATACCCAAGTGTGGCTGTAAATCCGCCCCTGACCCTAGGCAAAGAGGGTGATTGTAACATCTTAAGCAAATCCCACATCGACAGAGGCTTGGAGAGATGCTGGTATATAAAAATAACATTCGCCTTAACAGACACAACGCGTTTTGTGGTCCACTGCGAGTAGAGTTCTCAAGGAACTACGCAGTTAAGTGTGCTCGTGTGAGAGTAGCACTAGTATGGGTGACCTACCGGGAAGTCTCACACGAGGGCCACAAAAACAAAGCCGTGAGCCACAAAGGCAAAGCGGACAATATTGTGTATCAGTAGGCGGGATGTTACATAATGATTACGGATGCCAAAGTGCATACTGTTAGACAATGATTAGATGGCCAAAGCGTTGTAGGTTTTGGGCTTTCTAGGGTTTATTGTTATATATAATTTGGTATATAAATATTCTTTAATAATGAAAAGTAACCTACGGAGTTTATCAATCTAATATGTCATCAGCGGCCGGGTCTGATCCTCGTATCTAAAAGAATTGCAATTTATCCACTTTATCATGAGCGGATGCCAAAGTGCATACTGTAAGTCGTCAATAATTGTACATTAGTAGGCAAAGAGATAAGATTGTATCATTAGGCAATGACCTATACATTTATAATGATTTGCATGTAATTAGGAGATGATTATCTATTTACCCTAAATAGATAATAGATAGGATATATATATGTATGATGTATCTCTGCTTGTCAAAATCAGGATAGGCTATATATGTATGATGTATCTTTGCTTGTCAAAATCATCGAAATATACATTATCACATTATCACCAACTTACATATTTATCCATTTTCTCAAAAGAATTGCAATTTTCGGCCAAAGCCCTACCTGCATATTGTTTTGGAGATGTCGACCAATAACTATCTTTGCTTTTGTTGCTTTCACTTGTGCTTTTACTGCTCGTGATTGAAGATTTTTTGCTTTTAATCCGAGCTTTCACGATTTCGTCGCTCAAACTAGAAGGGAGTATTAGATAATAGATTAGATGACCTAGACCCGATTCTGAACTTTGGGCTCATTAAGATTTATTGTTATGTCTGATGTAGTGTATAAACATTGAGGTTTTATATCAATCTAACACATAGTAATTCATAACTAGCGATAGCAATGTGGAGGTTTTGCAATGGATTAACCGTGTGTACAGAATTGATCTATGTTTAAACGAATGGTCTATGTGAAGGTTTTGCAATGGATTAAACGTTTGCCAGCTTTCCAAATTTCTGACGTTGAATGAAGCCATGTTGGCCCATTGTAGATGGCCTAATAAGTAATAAACTTCACTAAAGGACATGTATTATATCTCAATGATAAGAATGAATTAAATTTCACCGCGCATTCAGTTAAGTTGCCTTTATTAAATAAGCTACAATAAAAAATTAGGAACCCCCTTCTTTACAATTGCCAACCTCTTTTAAAAACTGTGAACCATCATATAAACCTAGTTAATTTTGAGCCATCTTTAATTTCAAGATGAACCCTCATCTCACCCACCTACCCGTCTTCTTCTTGTCTATCTTTTCTCCTATTTCACCAAACATAAAATCATTGATTGTTTGGTGTTTATGTTGCCAATTGGTTTGATCAATGATTTGGTATTCAATGAAGTAGGAAAAAAGAGAGAGAAAAAGAAGAGAAGGGATAATGAGCAGGACGAAGGTTTATTTTGAGACTAATATGGTTCAAAAGTGGGTTAACAGGTTCCTAAGACAGTTCACAGTTGCAACCAAAGGTTCAAACTGAGATCAAAACAGCTCAAAAGGGGGGTCGCAGTTTAGTGAACTCTCTAGGGTTATTTTTGAAAGTTAAATCCCTTAAATGGTCAAAGTAAAAAATGTAGAGCGATTAGTGTAGGAGATTATCTCACAAAGAAAACCTCCTCGATTCATCACTCCAACTTGTATGTGTTTTTAGTTTTTACACACACTATCATTTTCATTATTTATTGATTGTTAATATTGATGCTTATTGTAATCTGTTTATAGACTTAATAAAGTAATTATTACAATCATATTAAATAAAAGTAGAGTTGTTATTAACAAAGAATAAGCAGTTAACGAAGCGATGTTTATATTTTCCCCAAGATAAGCTGCTTATGTGGCTAAGAATAAGAAATCCTAAACAACCGCTAATTGATTATACATTTCTGCTACTTTTATAAGTTTGACAGGTAAAATAATCAGAATCTGATAACACTTGACACTCAACTAAAAAGATAAATAGATAATCATAAGCAATTTGCTTTTATATAATACTCAAAATTGCTTATGTGGTGTATAAAAATGCAATAAGCAGATAAACGATCTCCATACATTCCAGTACCATACTTATAATCAGGGGTGGAGCCACATTAGGAGTAGTGGGGGGAACCGGCCCCAATGGAGTTCTTGCGGATACCTAAAATGTATGGGAGGAAAAGTAAAATATATGGGAAAAATGTCTAGTGCCCTCGCCCATAAAACATGAGTGCCCTCGTCTCTCTTAGCAGGACAACAATTAAAGAGTGATTTAGTGTAAAAAATTGGATTTTTCCGATGGGTTTGTTTGATCGAAAATTATGGAGGAAGATAGATAGGGAATTGTGAAAGTATTTGTAGGATAGCGGGAATGGGGTTAGTGGGTGTACATTATATTACTAGTATTTCTTTTTCTCTGTTTAAACTTACTATATTCAACATCTGAATAAGTTGGTTTTTGTGACACACATGAATCACCACTCTCTCTCACATATAATCAAAAATCTCAAACTCTCCCTCTCTCTCATAGAAAAACTAAAACGCACAACCGGAAAACATCAAAAATTTTGCTAAAACACCGAATCAAATCGCCAGCCAAACAACCATTATTCTGGCAGAAAACATTACATAAATCACTATATCCCTGTAAGTGATTCACAGCTCTCTTTATAGAAAATCTTATCATACGTTTAAATATCAAATCGAAGAACTGGGATCTAGATCTGGAGTTGTGGACTGTTAGTATAGTGCTGAACACCACAACCGGCTTTGCCACTTAACCCCGAACAAAACCCCACTAACTGAATCATCGCCGCCGTCGTTACCGAAATGTCATAACCTATTAAACTTAGTTGGTTGTATCGATAGTAGAGACATAAAAAGAGATTTGGTGATACTTTGAGAGGTAGAAGAAGAAATATATGGTGAGGTAAAGAAAAAGATAGATAAAAGATGATAAAGATAGTTACCGGTTTATATTTTTATTTTATTACTATTACTTAGTTATTGGGTTTTTAGGATTAATAAATAAGATTTTCTTATCAGTGGCCCCACAAAAAAAATGATGATGGAATGATGATGGTGTGTGAATACTAATTTGGTGTTGTTTAAATATACCTAGCCTTAAAAAATTTAGTAGTATATACAACATGAAGATAATATATTTTTAACATGATTTCATTAACAACATAGGTAATTAAATATTAATTTGTTAAAATCATATATTTTCTCAATATTTTTTTTATATTTTTGATTTTGATATGATAATCACATTCCCTGTCTTTAAATTATTCATAAAAACTTTGACCAACTTTTACTACACTTGGGTTTTTAAATTTTCATATATGATCCGTAAATATATCTTATAAAGTCTAAATGAGTTTATTTCTAAATAAACTACTTGAAATCACCTATTGGATTTTATTTCATCGACACCTAAAATTATAACTAGCGTTAATTGCATCATAGTTGACCCGACCCGATTTGTTTCAAAGTACGCTAAAAATTGGCATTTTCCGACATGTATTTAAGCCTTCGTTTGATGCCTCGTGTGATCGCGTTTCCTGGCTCCGCCACTGCTTGTAGTTATAGCTGGTGTGAAAAATTCTTGTGAATACAATGATTAGAAAGCTAATTCATTTTCAGATCTACTTTTGTGTAAGATGGAAGTAAATGTAAAGACTTTTTTTTATTCGTTTTAGAGGTTGAGCCTGCTCAGTTTTTCTTTATTTACATAAACATTCGGCTGTTTAGTAGATAACAATAGTAAACAATTTTTGTTTACCATCCATAGTTTAAGTTGCTTGACTATAAAGTGACATTTTAAGACAACTATCTTGCTACTATTGCAGAAACTTGCTGCACTCCATGATATAAGTGATTGTTTCCCGTCCTTCTGGGCTGAGTTATTTACTAATGCTTACTTGAGATTTTTAGAGAACTCAAAACTTCTTCCTAAACTCAAATTTAGTTTACATCACCATCCTTAACGAAGAGAAACACCAAGACTTTTAATATAGGTTATTGTCTTTGTTGATATTGATGATGATTTATTACATACACAAATACTTAAGGTAGGTTCTCTTTTTAACTTTAGTTATGCAAATCTATTCGGGCATCCAAATGTTTTGATCAATGTGCCTATCCTCTACTCGGAAATATTGTTTGGTGTAAAGGAGTATTTCATCTTTAGTATTAAGTCACATTTTTCCTCTGTTGTTCTGAAACTAAAATCAGCATTTTAGATTTCTAAAACATTTGTCGTTCTTTTGAATATCTATTGAAAAAGAAAGTATGATTTTACCTCTCATTATTCTTAATTTTTGTTCTTATAAGCATGAAGGTAGATACGCCGTATCATTCTAGACAGATACGCCGTATCATTCTAGACAGATATGCCGTACATCAAGACTTAGACGAATATGAAGACCATTACCTAACTTTGAAGCATACGCCGTATGGGTTTCTCCCATACGCCGTGTAAGAAACCTTTGTCAAATAGAAGATCTGGCTTATTCTACTCCAGATACGCCGCATGACATCCTAGAGATCTAACGTATCAACTTGAAGACTTCACCAAGACATTCCAAGATTACGAAGAAGAGATGCGTCGTATGTGCATTGAAGATCTGTCGTATCCTATGACGGTGTGTGAATATTCCAGAATATAATAATCTTGGACCCCACGCGAAGTTACCTAGATACGGCTTATAGAGTAAATTGATACACCGTATCGATGCCGTTTTCAGAAACTATAAATAGAGGTCGACTGCTTTCAAAACAAACAGATACAATGTACCATACGAAATCAGAAGACCAAGCACCACAAGACACATCCAAAAGAACGAATTCAGAAGCGTAAGAAGGACTTGCAAGTGCGTAATTACATAGAGAGATTCGCTTAATTGTGGTAGTACTCTTTAATCGTTTGGTTAGCGTGTTATTTCTTTCATTAGATTCACATTAAACATACTACCGGCATTAATATGATGTTTTATTTGGCTTTAATGTTTGGTGTGTAAGCATTGATACCTCTTGATTATCGTGCCTTGTCGACTAGGCTCGCACATTTACTTCATTAACATTTTTGCATAGTTAATGTAAGCCCTAACAGGATAAATAGTTTAACAAAGTATCATTAAGGAAAGATTAATACGAATTTCTAGTTAGTCGTGACAGGACTTTTACAAGAGATCTAGGTGATTTAGTACACTACATAACAAGCAGCTATAGAGTAAGTACCTATTTAGTACTCATCATATATAACTAACCGATTAACGAGCATATCTTCTTTACTATCGGCTTGACCTCTTATTGCTATATGTTTTCTATCTGTGTACATGTGTGTCTTGTTGTCTTCACGTTTATTTTATTAGTTTTACTTAATCTACACATCGTGCCAGTCTCACAGGCTGAAAACCCCCTGCGTTAGATTAGGTTTAAATAAACTAACTTTAGGATTAAAATACTGATAGATATTTAAGTGTTAACGTTCCACTCTTAGTGATCGAAACTCTACTTACCAACTAGGCTACATTGATCGGGTATACTGCTCGTTAGTGTTTGTTATAGGTTAAGTCGGTTAAATATAAATATTAAAACTTGAATTCACAAATAGACCTATACTAAACGACACATCAATTATAAAAAGTACAAAAAAGGCTGTTTTATTATGGAATGTATCTTAAGTTAATAAGAAATGTTAACATATCAGCAAACCCATTTTGCTAATACAAAGCCAATTTTGAAAACGAATTTGCTAATACAATATTGTTGACCCAAACACCCATGAACATATATGCAAAACCAATATAATGATACACAAACAAGTTACTTTTCCTTTTTGCAAAAAGAAGTATTAAAAATCTAACCAACCACCCATTTGCAATACCCAATTGCTGACCCAAACACCTACTAATTTAAAATGATACAAGTTAGAAGTATAATGATACAAGTTTGCTGACCCAAACACCTACTAACATATCAGAAAAACACCCATTTTAAAATTCTAACTTAAACATAACCTCAAATGTATATCTGACCTAAACACCCATCTTATATAGCGGGCAAAACATGTTTATTACTATAATTTCGTGTTATAGTATCTCTTGCCCAAACACCTATTTTACATGTATAAATAATATTGATGGAAAACATGGGTTATAATTTTAAAAATTATTTTAACAATTGAAAAAAAAAGAAAAAAAAAAGAAAAAGAAAAATTAGAATTGCAACGGAAGCATTAAAACCATTTAAGAAAACTTTTCCATAAGCAGCGATCCAAATACATGTTTTTAACAGCGAGTCCATAACATGTTGGAGCGATGCTCGTGTATCTATGCTCTCGGTTATTAAAAACTTGCTACCGGGGGCATTCGTGTTTGGGTTTTTAGTGGAGATGCCGATAGAAGGATTCTAGTGACTTCAACACAAGACTCTCATTGAGAAAACTTGGCTTGAAAACACTTCAAGAATGGACTCTATGGTAGAGTTATTTATTTATTTATTTATTTATTTATTATTATTTTTTTAATAAAATGGTCATGTTTCACAAAGTGGCCAGACAATCTCTTAAGCGTGTCAGCAAATAAATATAAACATTGTCTTTCACATATTTTCTTGTAATGGCGTGTGTGGCATGATCAGCATTGCCGGTTATCAATATTCAAAAATAATAACACGCGGATGAGTAATTGGTTAAAATCGATAATAATATGATTTTTGGCAATATAATTGTAGGTTGGTGGATGGACAATAGCATATGATGGATTGATGTAGGTAACTAGGAATGGTAATGGGGGGGGGGTTTGAGGCGGGGCGGCCATCCTTATCCTCAAATCTGATTACAAAAATCATCCCCAAACCCGCCCCAATCACCATTGAGGACCTTATCGGGGCGCCCCATTGGGGTGAGATGCTCCCCCAAACCCGCCCCATTTCTCATTGGGGTTTTACCGGGTTTTCTTTTTTGAGCGCGATCCTCCATCATACTCATGCCTTTCCCCGTTTATTCTTATATTTACACTATTAACAATATGATTTTACGAAATAACTTAAAGAATTGAGAACCCATTAATAATATATTAGGCATTGGAATAAATGACAACCTTTTTAGAATAGGGGCAATTGCATATATACCCACTAAAACTTGCATATTTGCATATATACCCAAAACATGCTTAAATTGCATTATACATCAGGCATTAAAAACTTGTATTTTGGGGAAATATGCAAGTTTTTAAGCTTTAGTGGGTATATATGCAATTCTCCCTTTAGAATATTATGACACAAAACAAGATTTTATGATCACACTTTGAAATATTACAAAGATAAAAATTAACAAAAATTAAAGAATTATATTTAGTATATAAATACTAGCACAATATTTAAGGTATATAGATATATGTATATGTATATGTATGTGTTTCGGGGTGGGGTGGGGTGGGGCGGGGATAGTGTGCCCCGTCCCTGCCCCAAACCCGATAGAATCCCCGTTAAGGCCCCAAAACCCGCCGTGAAACCCGATAAGCATGCCCCGCCCCAAACTCGATAAGAATCCCCGTTAAGGCCCCAAAACCCGCCGTGAAACCTGATAAACATGCCCCGCCCCACCCTAATAAGTTCGGGTTTTGGGTTTTCCCGTCGGGTTCGGGTTTTTTTACATCCCTATATGTAACCGTAAGAGGCGCTTCAACTTGTGAAGCACTTTTACATCCAGTAAGGACAATGTCATCCACATAAACAAGCAGAGCAATAAACTTGTTATTCTCTATTTTGGTGAACAAAGAATGATCATTGACAGATTGAACAAAGTTATTTTCTTTTAATACACTAACAAGTTTTTCATTCCATTTCCTGGGAGCTTGTTTAAGGCCATACAGAGACTTGACAAGTTTACAGACTTTATTTTTATTGTTCTCATTACAGAACCCCTTAGGGATGGTCATATAGACATCCTCATCAAGGTCTCCATACAGAAAGGCATTGTTAACATCAAGTTGGAAAAGAGGCCATTTGTTTTTCACAGCTAAGGCAATAAGACATCTAACAGTAGACATTTTCACAACAGGAGAAAAAGTTTCATCATAGTCTATTCCTTCCCTTTGGTTATAACCTTTAGCAACTAATCTAGCCTTGTATCTATCAACTTCACCATTGGCTTTATATTTGATTTTAAAGATCCATTTGTAACCAATGGGAGTTCTATTAGGTGGAAGATCAGTTATATCCCAAGCATGATTTTCATTTAAGGCCTCAATTTCAGAGTTCATAGCATCAACCCAATTACTGTCAAGAATAGCTTATTCATAACAGGTAGGTTCAATACTTTTATTTAGACTAGAGGCAAAGCAGTAATTATCTTTGTTAAGATTAGAGTAATTAACAACCTTTTCGACACCATATTTAACTTTCCCTTCAACTATAAAGTCATTAAGATTACTGGGCAGTTTAGAAACTCTGGTTGACCTTCTAGCAGTAGTGGCTGGCAAGCCTTCTTCTTGTTTAGAATTCTGATTTGAATCAGAAGATGTATCAGCAGAATCAGAAGATGTATCAGCAGGATGTGATTCATGTGATACAGTGCCCTCAGGGTGTGTATTTTCATCTATGGAAGTTGCAACAGGTTCATCATCCCTAGTAGGATGACCCAACATTGTTCCATCATCATAGGATGTCACTCTCCCTTCATCATTGGGACTTATTTGTGAGTCAAAGAAATTTTTGTGATTTAAATCTTTAGGCACATAAGTTTCAACAAAAGGTTTTGACAAAGTATTTTTCATTTTGAAGGGAAAAACAGTTTCATAAAATTTGACATCTCTGGAGTAAAAGATATTTTTTGTTTCTAAACTTAAAAGCTTATAACCTTTTTTCTCATTTGAATAACCAATAAAAACACTTTTTTCAGACCTACTACTAAATTTATCAGAGATGTTGAGAATGGTGGCATAGCATAAGCAGCCAAAGACTCTAAGGAGAGAGAGTGAAGGGTCATGCCCATACACAAGGGATAAGGGAGACTTGCCAGACAACACTGAAGAGGGTAACCTGTTTATGATATATGCAGCAGTTAGAACACATTCAGACCAAAGATATAGAGGTAATTCCCCCTGAAACATAAGGGATCTAGCCATATTAAGGATATGCCTATGTTTCCTTTCTGTAATACCATTTTGTTGTGGTGTATAAACACAAGAGGTTTGATGTAAAATTTCTTTTTCATGAAAGAAGTGTTGAAGTTTGTTATTGACAAATTTTGTCCCATTATCACTTCTGAATATCTTAACATCGTGTTCAAATTGATTTGATAGCATATGAGTAAAGTTAACAATGGAAACATAAACATCATCCTTTCCCTTAAGCATATAAACCCAGACAGCCCTAGAATAGTCATCAATAATGGTTAAAAAGTATTTGTAACCATCTCTGCTAGTGACTTTATATGGTCCCCATACATCTAGATGAACAAGTTGACCAATTTTAGTTGATTTATGTTCACTTAGAGGGAATGGTTCCCTGGTTTGTTTAGCTTTATTGCAAGTATCACAAAGATGGTCAGATTCAGATGTACTATCAAGTTTAAGAGTGGGTTTAAGTATATGTAGGACCTAGTCAGAAGGATGACCAAGTCTTTGATGCCAGAGATTTCTAGAAACTTGACAAACAGATATGCAGTTATTAGAAGTAATCTTACATGTAGAATCAATATCAAACATATATAACCCATTGCATTGTTTACAAATCCCCACAATCCTTTTTTGATGTAAATCCTGTATATAGCAATTAGATTCATTAAACCCAACAAACATCTTATTGTCTCTAGCAATCTTATGAACATACAACAGACTGACATTGTACTCAGGAACAACTAGAACATCAAAAAGAGTTAGGTCATTATTGACCTTTAAATCACCAATTTTAGTAATTAAGGCCTGAGTACCATTGGGATGTCCAACAGTTAGACCAAGATTTGAAATGTCAACAACATTGATTAAAAAATTTGCAGATACAGTCATGTGTTGATTTGCACCAGAGTCAACAATCCAACCAAGACTGATGTTTCCAGATAAAGTTTTTGTGTTGTTATTAAAAAATTTATTGAAGTTTATATTAAACTTTACACTACCATTAAAGAAAGTTCCTGAAAAATTTCTACCTGCCATGTTGGCATTAGCAGAAGACACATTGTTGTCATTAAGAAGACTCATAAGTCTGGAGAGCTGTTCATTAGACAAAGAGACAGGAGAGTTGCTAGCTCTATTATCAGTGACATGATTAGCATCAGTGGAAACATTGTTACTAGTGACAGGTTTAGCATTAAAGTTCCTTTTAACATATCCAGCAGGATAACCAACAAGATCATAACATCTATCAACAGTGTGACCAGGTTTTTTGCAGTTGGTACATTTGATATTCATGTTTGGTCCTCTGTTGTTTGAGCTGTTACCAGCATTAAAACCAGAACCTTTATTGAAATTTTTGTTGTTAAATCTTTTTTTGTTATCAAAAAATTTTCCACAATCAAAAGTTTTTGCAGCAAAAGCAGTAGCATTGGGTTTAGCAGAGCTATTCCCAGATGAAACATTTATGTGAGATTCTTCTCCAGAGACAACAGAGAAAGCAGTTTTGACATTAGGCAAAGGGTCTCTGGTTAAAATATTACTTCTGATGGGAACATAGGTGTCATGAAGACCCATAAGAAATTGCATTAATTTGATTAGCTGAGTGTGTTTTTCAAAATGTTTTGCAGCCTCACAAGTACAGGGAGGTAAGCTAATCATACAATCAAATTGTTTCCACAAAGAGTTAAGGTTGTTGTAATAATCAGCAAGAGAAGGCCCACTTTGACTAAGAGAGTTTATATTTTTATGCAAATTAAAAATAGTTGAACCAACAACCTTATCATAAGTATCTTTAAGATCATTCCATATTTCATAAGCAGTTTTAGCATAGATAGCACCAGCAAATAATTCAGGACTGAGAGAGTTAAGAATCCAGGTGACAACAACAGAGTTACAGGTATCCCATTGATTAGCAAGAATAGGATTTGAGTCATCTCTTAAGCAAGTACCATCAATAAATCCTAACTTATTATGATTCCTTAAGGCAAAGGTCATGGCCATATTCCATATTTTATAATTTTCTGTTCCAGTGAGTTTGATGGAAATAATAGGAGTACCATTAGTGTTATTAGGGTGTAAATATAAAGCATCACCAAAAGATAAGCTTTTTTCAGTGGAAGAACCACCACCACCACCAGTATTATCATCACCAACAGCCATAATGCAAACAATAAGAAAGACAAATAACACAGAAAAATAACAACTAAAGCAGATAAACAGATAAGGGACAGTAAAAATAAGAACTTGAAATTAAGAAACAACAAGAACCAAGCCTGTGGACTGGGGTAAACCAGAGCAGGTATTCATACCACTCAGAGGTGGTACATCAAGATGTTAGTCTACCCGTTTGCACCCACAAAGACTTAAGTACTGTTGTTTAAAGATGAGAGTAGACTTACAGAGTAATATGCAGCGGAAAGAACAAATCACAATTACCCTAGATTCACTTAGTCTAGGGCTAATTGTGAATAGGAGATAACCAGCGATTACGCCAATAGTAATAACCCCAAACCACCGTAAATTAGGGTTTTTGTAGGAAACCGCAATTTTTCCAATTAGCACCCAAACAATAAGGTAATCGAGATTGACCACCTTTTGAAACCCATAATAGCTTTTGATTGTTGCCGGAGAGATATCCCCAAGTTTCCACGAAGAAACCCTAGGATGGTGAATCAACCGTGATTATGAGCCTGAAGCTCTGATACCATGTACGAAAGTATCAGCAACAGCAGAAACACAATAATACTTTATTCAAACCAAAGCCTCAACAGTTGGCATAGATTAAGCCAACAATAATATCCAAAGTTATACAAGGTCAGGTTAATGTCAATGAGACAATAACCAGACAAATACAAAGAGTAAACAAGATCAGAACTATGATCAGACAAAGGAGAGAATGTAAGACAATGACTGCACACTGTTGTGTGATAACCCTAGATTAGGAGAGGGTTTAAGTAAAGGAAAAAGATGCACATTGACCCCTTCAACTATTATAAGAGAAGCATCATCAGCAATGAACTTCTACACCCTTTAAATCATTTATGCTTTGTCCAAGAATAACCCCTGTAATAAGTCTGCAATAAATATAACTGGAAAGCCATTAGCAATTGATAGAATGACATGTTTGCCACAGATTATGACCTCAATTTCTAACATTCCCCCTTAATCTGTTGGGCAAACATATCAAACAATATCAATTTTTCACACAAGAATTTATGCTGATAAACAGGAAGATTTTTTGTAAGAATGTCTGCAGTTTGGTTTGAAGAGCCAATCTTTTTGGCACTTATAACACATATTGAAATTTTTTCTCTGATGAAGTGAACATCAATTTCAAAATGTTTTGATCTTTCATGGAAAACAGGATTGACAGCAAGTTGCAAAGCAGATTTGTTATCACAAAAAAGATTAATAGGGAGATTGATATCAACTTTTAGATCTTTTAAGATTTTTTGAATCCAAATAATTTCACATGCAGCAGTAGACATTGATCTATACTCTGCTTCTGTGGAAGATTTTGAAAGGGTGTTTCGTTTTTTACTTTTCCATGAGATCAAACAATCATTAAAGAAAACACAATAACCTGTGACAGATTTCCTGGTTTTTTTGCATTTAGCCCAGTCTGCATCACTATACCCTTCAAGATGATTTTCAGAGTTACTGAAATTATACCTTAGACCTTTTCCTGGAGCTCCTTTCAGATATCTCAGAACATTGAGGGCACATTCTAAATGAGATTTCAAGGGAGAATGCATATATTGTGCCAGAAAATGAACTGAGTATGAGATGTCAGGTCTGGTATGGGTGAGATAAATAAGTTTCCCAAGTAACTTCTGATAACCAGTAATGTTAACAAGTAAGGGATCATCAGCAGTGGGTATGTATGGAAGAACAGAGTTGGGTTCCATGGGAGTGGACACAGGTTTGCACCCAAGAAGTCCAAACTCTTTGAGGAGTTCAAGACAATATTTTCTTTGGGTGAGACATATGTCATTACCAGTTTTTAAAACCTCAATGCCAAGAAAATATTTTAAGTTTCCTAAGTCTTTTATATGAAATTTAGATTTTAGAAATTCTTTGAATAGGTTTATCTCATCAATGCAGTTTCCAGTAAGGACAATGTCATCCACATAAACAAGCAGAGCAATAAACTTGTTATTCTCTGTTTTGGTGAACAAAGAATGATCATTGACAGATTGAACAAAGTTATTTTCTTTTAATACACTAACAAGTTTTTCATTCCATTTCCTGGGAGCTTGTTTAAGGCCATACAGAGACTTGACAAGTTTACAGACTTTATTTTTATTGTTCTCATTACAGAACCCCTTAGGGATGGTCATATAGACATCCTCATCAAGGTCTCCATACAGAAAGGCATTGTTAACATCAAGTTGGAAAAGAGGCCATTTGTTTTTCACAGCTAAGGCAATAAGACATCTAACAGTAGACATTTTCACAACAGGAGAAAAAGTTTCATCATAGTCTATTCCTTCCCTTTGGTTATAACCTTTAGCAACTAATCTAGCCTTGTATCTATCAACTTCACCATTGGCTTTATATTTGATTTTAAAGATCCATTTGTAACCAATGGGAGTTCTATTAGGTGGAAGATCAGTTATATCCCAAGCATGATTTTCATTTAAGGCCTCAATTTCAGAGTTCATAGCATCAACCCAATTACTGTCAAGAATAGCTTATTCATAACAGGTAGGTTCAATACTTTTATTTAGACTAGAGGCAAAGCAGTAATTATCTTTGTTAAGATTAGAGTAATTAACAACCTTTTCGACACCATATTTAACTTTCCCTTCAACTATAAAGTCATTAAGATTACTGGGCAGTTTAGAAACTCTGGTTGACCTTCTAGCAGTAGTGGCTGGCAAGCCTTCTTCTTGTTTAGAATTCTGATTTGAATCAGAAGATGTATCAGCAAGAATCAGAAGATGTATCAGCAGGATGTGATTCATGTGATACAGTGCCCTCAGGGTGTGTATTTTCATCTATGGAAGTTGCAACAGGTTCATCATCCCTAGTAGGATGACCCAACATTGTGCCATCATCATAGGATGTCACTCTCCCTTCATCATTGGGACTTATTTGTGAGTCAAAGAAATTTTTGTGATTTAAATCTTTAGGCACATAAGTTTCAACAAAAGGTTTTGACAAAGTATTTTTCATTTTGAAGGGAAAAACAGTTTCATAAAATTTGACATCTCTGGAGTAAAAGATATTTTTTGTTTCTAAACTTAAAAGCTTATAACCTTTTTTCTCATTTGAATAACCAATAAAAACACTTTTTTCAGACCTACTACTAAATTTATCAGAGATGTTGAGAATGGTGGCATAGCATAAGCAGCCAAAGACTCTAAGGAGAGAGAGAGTGAAGGGTCATGCCCATACACAAGGGATAAGGGAGACTTGCCAGACAACACTGAAGAGGGTAACCTGTTTATGATATATGCAGCAGTTAGAACACATTCAGGCCAAAGATATAGAGGTAATTCCCCCTGAAACATAAGGGATCTAGCCATATTAAGGATATGACTATGTTTCCTTTCTGTAATACCATTTTGTTGTGGTGTATAAACACAAGAGGTTTGATGTAAAATTTCTTTTTCATGAAAGAAGTGTTGAAGTTTGTTATTGACAAATTTTGTCCCATTATCACTTCTGAATATCTTAACATCGTGTTCAAATTGATTTGATAGCATATGAGTAAAGTTAACAATGGAAACATAAACATCATCCTTTCCCTTAAGCATATAAACCCAGACAGCCCTAGAATAGTCATCAATAATGGTTAAAAAGTATTTGTAACCATCTCTGCTAGTGACTTTATATGGTCCCCATACATCTAGATGAACAAGTTGACCAATTTTAGTTGATTTATGTTCACTTAGAGGGAATGGTTCCCTGGTTTGTTTAGCTTTATTGCAAGTATCACAAAGATGGTCAGATTCAGATGTACTATCAAGTTTAAGAGTGGGTTTAAGTATATGTAGGACCTAGTCAGAAGGATGACCAAGTCTTTGATGCCAGAGATTTCTAGAAACTTGACAAACAGATATGCAGTTATTAGAAGTAATCTTACATGTAGAATCAATATCAAACATATATAACCCATTGCATTGTTTACAAATCCCCACAATCCTTTTTTGATGTAAATCCTGTATATAGCAATTAGATTCATTAAACCCAACAAACATCTTATTGTCTCTAGCAATCTTATGAACATACAACAGACTGACATTGTACTCAGGAACAACTAGAACATCAAAAAGAGTTAGGTCATTATTGACCTTTAAATCACCAATTTTAGTAATTAAGGCCTGAGTACCATTGGGATGTCCAACAGTTAGACCAAGATTTGAAATGTCAACAACATTGATTAAAAAATTTGCAGATACAGTCATGTGTTGATTTGCACCAGAGTCAACAATCCAACCAAGACTGATGTTTCCAGATAAAGTTTTTGTGTTGTTATTAAAAAATTTATTGAAGTTTATATTAAACTTTACACTACCATTAAAGAAAGTTCCTGAAAAATTTCTACCTGCCATGTTGGCATTAGCAGAAGACACATTGTTGTCATTAAGAAGACTCATAAGTCTGGAGAGCTGTTCATTAGACAAAGAGACAGGAGAGTTGCTAGCTCTATTATCAGTGACATGATTAGCATCAGTGGAAACATTGTTACTAGTGACAGGTTTAGCATTAAAGTTCCTTTTAACATATCCAGCAGGATAACCAACAAGATCATAACATCTATCAACAGTGTGACCAGGTTTTTTGCAGTTGGTACATTTGATATTCATGTTTGGTCCTCTGTTGTTTGAGCTGTTACCAGCATTAAAACCAGAACCTTTATTGAAATTTTTGTTGTTAAATCTTTTTTTGTTATCAAAAAATTTTCCACAATCAAAAGTTTTTGCAGCAAAAGCAGTAGCATTGGGTTTAGCAGAGCTATTCCCAGATGAAACATTTATGTGAGATTCTTCTCCAGAGACAACAGAGAAAGCAGTTTTGACATTAGGCAAAGGGTCTCTGGTTAAAATATTACTTCTGATGGGAACATAGGTGTCATGAAGACCCATAAGAAATTGCATTAATTTGATTAGCTGACTGTGTTTTTCAAAATGTTTTGCAGCCTCACAAGTACAGGGAGGTAAGCTAATCATACAATCAAATTGTTTCCACAAAGAGTTAAGGTTGTTGTAATAATCAGCAAGAGAAGGCCCACTTTGACTAAGAGAGTTTATATTTTTATGCAAATTAAAAATAGTTGAACCAACAACCTTATCATAAGTATCTTTAAGATCATTCCATATTTCATAAGCAGTTTTAGCATAGATAGCACCAGCAAATAATTCAGGACTGAGAGAGTTAAGAATCCAGGTGACAACAACAGAGTTACAGGTATCCCATTGATTAGCAAGAATAGGATTTGAGTCATCTCTTAAGCAAGTACCATCAATAAATCCTAACTTATTATGATTCCTTAAGGCAAAGGTCATGGCCATATTCCATATTTTATAATTTTCTGTTCCAGTGAGTTTGATGGAAATAATAGGAGTACCATTAGTGTTATTAGGGTGTAAATATAAAGCATCACCAAAAGATAAGCTTTTTTCAGTGGAAGAACCACCACCACCACCAGTATTATCATCACCAACAGCCATAATGCAAACAATAAGAAAGACAAATAACACAGAAAAATAACAACTAAAGCAGATAAACAGATAAGGGACAGTAAAAATAAGAACTTGAAATTAAGAAACAACAAGAACCAAGCCTGTGGACTGGGGTAAACCAGAGCAGGTATTCATACCACTCAGAGGTGGTACATCAAGATGTTAGTCTACCCGTTTGCACCCACAAAGACTTAAGTACTGTTGTTTAAAGATGAGAGTAGACTTACAGAGTAATATGCAGCGGAAAGAACAAATCACAATTACCCTAGATTCACTTAGTCTAGGGCTAATTGTGAATAGGAGATAACCAGCGATTACGCCAATAGTAATAACCCCAAACCACCGTAAATTAGGGTTTTTGTAGGAAACCGCAATTTTTCCAATTAGCACCCAAACAATAAGGTAATCGAGATTGACCACCTTTTGAAACCCATAATAGCTTTTGATTGTTGCCGGAGAGATATCCCCAAGTTTCCACGAAGAAACCCTAGGATGGTGAATCAACCGTGATTATGAGCCTGAAGCTCTGATACCATGTACGAAAGTATCAGCAACAGCAGAAACACAATAATACTTTATTCAAACCAAAGCCTCAACAGTTGGCATAGATTAAGCCAACAATAATATCCAAAGTTATACAAGGTCAGGTTAATGTCAATGAGACAATAACCAGACAAATACAAAGAGTAAACAAGATCAGAACTATGATCAGACAAAGAAGAGAATGTAAGACAATGACTGCACACTGTTGTGTGATAACCCTAGATTAGGAGAGGGTTTAAGTAAGGGAAAAAGATGCACATTGACCCCTTCAACTATTATAAGAGAAGCATCATCAGCAATGAACTTCTACACCCTTTAAATCATTTATGCTTTGTCCAAGAATAACCCATGTAATAAGTCTGCAATAAACATATCTGGAAAGCCATTAGCAATTGATAGAATAACATGTTTGCCACATATTATGACCTCAATTTCTGTTAGGAATTGGAAATTCCATAAGTAAAGTATCGGTCACCCCAAATATTATCTAGCATAAGTTAGCTCGTAGACATATCGTTAGTTACGTTATTTATCAGTTTATTAGTTATTTATTAGTTTAGTTTAGCGTAGTGTAACACCGTGGAGGAAGGACGGGTCTTTACCCACTGTATGCCTGATCCACAGGCCTATAGGAGGTCGTGTATTCTGTAACTATAAATACCCCTTCCATCCATGGAAGGGGTGGTGCTTCTCAATCTAACATTCCATAATTTACAAAGCAACTCTCTAGCAAGAACACCCATCTCTCTACTTTCTCTCTCTAAAATGTATATCATGTATTTCCATCATCCAAGACCACCCGAATCATCAACACAATAAATATAACGATCCTACAATTGGTACCAGAGTCATGGTTGTTGTGTTTTGATGATTTCTTATGGTTTTGATTCGTGTTTGAAACTGTTTTTGTGTAAACCTGTAAACTGTTTTTATGGGTAAAACTCTAAACTGTCTTGTGGTTATTATCTTGTGGGTTAACTGTGTTTATGTATTTCTTTTGGTTCAAAAAGGTCCTTTGGTACATGTCAAATCTGTCTTTGTGTCCAACTTTTGTCCAACTCAGTTACAGTTACCATTTTCCGTGATGTAGGTGGTCAAACCGTCAGATTTTAAGGTCAAACTGGGTCTTAAAGGTACATTTTTATGATAGTTTTCTGGGTATGATATGAATGTGGTCGGATTTTGGCCGGAAAACTCATCGAAAAAGTCAAAAGTCTTAATGCATGCTTCCTAGCGACTTGTCAAAGTTTCATGTCCAGATTCAATGAATGTCTCGTAGAGACTTGACACAAAATAACCTAGCGACTTGTTATTTAACATGTCGTAGCGAGTTGTCAAAAGCCTTATGATTAGCGACTTGCTTTGAAAATTTTGCTAGCAACTTGACTAATGGTGGCGACTTGTAAAGTAAAGTTAATGGGTAGCGACTTGACTATTAAAGTATTGTAGCGACTTGACATGAACAGAAAGGTAGAAGAAGAAGATTTTGACTTGACCACGACCATCACAAACCATATACCAAGACATCAAGACCTCAGGTTCCCAAAACCCCATCATCTGTCCTCGAAAGTCTTATAACGATTTGAATGAAAAAACAAAATTAAAATAAAGACTCCATCTTAATCCAATCACAAACTAACCCTTCATCAATCCATACATCAAGACTCGATTCACATCATATATACATTGAACAAAAGATCTCAGATTGGTTCGTTGGATTTTAATCTCTACAAGTTACTTTTGGTCGAACCTTATTCATCACAGATCAATGTTGAAGACATAACTTCTGATTTATATCCGAAACTACAGAAAATAGTACATAACAAGTATGTTATGACTTCATCCTTGGTTCGTTCATAACCAATATTAGTGAGTTTAAATCAAATTTACTAGAGATCTCAGAAAAGGCTCATGCTTCGCTATCACATAATCTATTTCTTTTTTTACCTTTTTCATCATTGATCTTCCTTATAATATACGAAACTCGAAAGAATTGAAATAAGCAACAATGCTTTTTCTTTTTCTTTGTTTCGTCATTCAGAAACTAAAAGGGATTTAAGACTCATTTAAACAAGAAGGGATCAATGAATAACCTACCATCAACATCATTGTGGGCGTCCTTTGTCCGGCCTTAAGCCAACCATGTGGCATTTATGACAACCCGAGCCATCCCTGTGGCATTCATGTGTTGGAATAAGGATATATTATTGGTTGTGGGTTGTTGCATCGTGATATACATGTCCTTAGGGTTTGTCAATTTGTGTTGAGATGGTTATTAGTTGTTGATGATCTGAGAAGGGGGCGGATTGTTTTTTGTAATTAGGGTTGTTGTTTTACTGCAGGAATAAGAAGTGGCGGAGTGTTGTGTTAGGGTTTGTTGTAATGTGAGAGTTATTAGGGTAAGTGAGTGTAAGGTTGCGTTTTATAACCCCGATTATTTGGGTACCAGTTTGTGATTTTGTGGGCTTGGACAAGGGTGAGAGTAATTTCTTTATTGGACCGTGGCTACTCAATTACCTCATGGGCTGGATCAGTTTGGACTTCTAGAGTTTATGTGTTCTCAATGATATATTGAATCTTGGTTATCCAATGATGTGATAAACTGAATCTGCTTGGGCTTAGAGTGTTTATGAGAAATTATTATGGGCGTCCAATTTAAATCAGTGGGTTAATGTAGAGTGTTGGTTTACGTCCATAAGTTATTTTGAGAACTATGTTGATTGTATGTTAATCGGATGTGTTTGGATACGTAAAGTATTGAACGTGGATGTTGGACGTATTTTTTTTAATCGGTTAAGACCGGATTGGGTATTTTCAAATGGAATGAGACGTGAGATTATGATTGGATACAGAGCATGATGTTATAATTATGAACCGGGTTACTTTTATGTATTGTAACATGTGATTAATGGACCGCGTCGTTTTATGCTTATTTGGATTGGAATGGACTTGAATTAAGGCTTGATTTAGTGATGTGATTGGGAGATTTGACAATAAGATCTGACGATGTGATTTGTCGATGATACTTGATGAGAGTTGATGTGATGATGTGATTAGTTGATACTTTGGCTTCTACATTTTTCACGAATGATATTTTGTCACGGCTTGAATTGATGATTGGAAAATATTGACTACGGGGTTGTTTGGACGATATTTCTTATTTGAATTTTTGAAGTGAGGTTTTCTGGGCGCGTTTACTTATTTCGTCTTCTTTCTTTCTACCTTTCCGCGAAGATGACTTGTTTGGGCGTTTATAGAGGGTGATGAAGACTTGACTATTTAGTTACGTTTGTGATTCTTTCTCACTTAACCCACAACGCAGCTATCACTTCGGTGTCTCACTCAGTTGAGAATGTCAAGAGTGTGGAAAACTAGAAGGGGGGGTTGAATAGTTTTGCCGATTTTAAGTTGATTTCAAAAACTTTAGATTCGATATTATGTGAAATCGTATGGATGTTGAGAATGTATAGATCTAATGATAATGTAAGTAAATAAACAAAGATAAGGGATAGAAATGACACAACCGATTTATAGTGGTTCGGCTACAAGGACACCTTCCTTGCCCTACTCCACTCCCCGAGTCACCTACTCGAGAGTTCAAGCACTATGTCAACAAACTCCTTCACTTGGCGGAGAAGCCTTCACAACGTTCCTTACACTTTATCCGGTACAAAGCTAGATACCGAGTCCGTAGCACGGTGGACCAAACCAACACAACTATTACACAACAAATATCAAATACAAGATCTTCGATACAGAAATCTTGCGGAGTGACAAATCAATCAAGGACCCCTTGCTTGGATGACTTATAGAATGCTCGTGATCTCGCCTTAGAGAAGGACCTATATGAGAATCACAAATAGAAAGAAAGAAGAACAACTCTCTAGATCTAGTGATCTATATGTTAGAAGAGAATGAGAGTGTATGAGAGATATAGTAAGAAGAGGGGTGAGTTAGAATGAAGAAATGGCTCTCTATTTATAGGCAAATTTCCTCACTGTTCACACGGATCCCACGGATCCCTTCCACTTGGGATCCGGCTAGCACAAAGCTAGGGATCCGTGGAACGCTCCTCTTTGCCCATGGGTTTTTTGGTTATGGGTCATGGGTTGGTCCATGGGTTATATCTAGATTCAATGTATCTAAGTATACATTGTATCAAGTCTCTTTGGGTATGGGTTAAGATCCATGGGTTGTGATTTTTACGCATCCTAATTAACTATTACAACAAATGCTTTAGTTACTACATTTTTGTATTTAAAAGATTATATGTAAATGCTTTACAAAAATAACATGTATCCTTATAATTATACTTAAGACAACATTATATATGTTATCAACAAAACACAAAGAGATCGCAAAATATTAATAAACGTTTTTACGGTTTATTTGTATTAACAATCTCCCCCTTTTTGTTGATGACAAAATATAATGTTATGATGAGTAAAACTTAAGAATAGATGTAAGTTTTGAAAGATCCTAAGTTTTACTTCTTCTCCCCCTTTTTGTCGAAACAAAAAGTTAACCCTTGGAGGAAAAAGTAGTCTACTTACTCCCCCTTGACGGTAGCTCCCCCTAGTTTGGGGCGTCAAGAGAAAAAAAAATCTACAAAAGAAAGTTAGTAACATGCTTAATTGATCTTATGGTTGTCGAGAAACAAGATATGGAGCCAAGGTATGTAAACAAGGCCTTGTAATAAAACGACAAATTGTAGTGGTAGTTAAGCCACTTACAAGCATGTAAAAATAAGAACAAGACTTGTTCTTGAAAATGACAAAAAGATATTAAAAGTGAAAAATAGTAGTAGAGATTCCTTCCATGCTTGCATAAGGTTATGGATGGAGGTTTTGATGAGTAATTGTATTGATGCCATCAAGGATGAGGTTGAGTATGAAACGCATTTCTTCCCTAACTTCTATTGCAATTTCCCTAATGGATTGGCAATGTTCACAATGTAAATGATGTGGGTAATGAGTGCGAAAGTTTTCCCGGTTGTTTTGATTTGAGTTATGCGGAAGTTGTGGTGGAAAAATAGGAAAATATGGATCAAAATCCGGAATGTTTGTATGTGGTGGTGGAAAAGAACCTAGATGTTCTTGTAATGTGATGGGAGCTAGAGGTGATGTTTCAAGATCTTGAAAAATAGTATTTGGTGATGTGGGGGGTGTGGAAAAGACTATTTCTTTTTCTTTAGGTTGGGTAGATCTTGTTGGAGTCCTAAGGAGTTCCAAAAGAGTTATTTTAAGTGGTGATGAAGTTGGTGTACTTGTTGGTGATGAGGGTAGTGCTATAATGGAAGCATCTTGTGGTGAGTTATTTGAGGATGAATCATTTGAGGTTGGTTTTGCTAAACAACACGATCGGATACTAATCCGTGCGGATATCCTAGCATTTGATTGTGGTATTTTGGATGGTGGAAGTACAAAGGTTTGGATATCATGATTGTTTGTACTAGATGATTCTCCTAAAGGGTTTTTGGATGACATGATGAAGTGTGTTTGTGAGAAGGAGATGGAGTATGCAAGCATTTTGGGAGTTATATATATAGAAAAACAACACATTTTAATGAATGCTTGACCCAAAATGTGGATTAAAATCTAATGATTAGATATGAATTCAAGGCATGTGATCATGAGAACACAAGCATCAAAGAACATACTCCCAAAAATAAGACAAATGTGGATTTTTCATCCAAAATGACAAAAATAGAAGTTGAAAACAGCTTCTGTATACACGGATCCCACGGATCCTTCCCATGAGGGATCCGTCCAGCATGAAGGCTGGGATCCGTGGGTCTGGTGTTTCAGGCAGTACAAAATTCTCCTTTTGGAAATATTTTTGCCTATTGTGTGCCTATATGCAAACTATTTGGAGTTGCGGTTATCTCGACCCCTAAAAAGAAATAAAAACTAAACTAGAAGTATAAAAAGTATCCTATTGAGATAACCCGAAAACACATATTTAGTACATAAGTACGTAATCTTGTGTTGTCAATGCTCCTAATTCATTGTAGCTTAAATGAATGTACCCGAAAACACATATTAGTTATGTGTCCCCTTTAGCATTCAAAAGACATGAGATGCAATGAAAACGGGTTTTTACTTTGTATTAATAATGAAAAAGCGATTTGTCCTAGACGTGAGAAATTACTTTTGTGAAATTGATACGGGAAGGTATCATCCTTTTAGAAAACATTGTGAAAGTAGGTTTTCTTTGAAAATGTGTATATAAAAAGTAGGAGAGCTATAAAAAAGAAAACTTATATTTGGGTTTTGAAAATTCCCGTATTGTTTGTGAGTTGTGCGTGAAATAGAGATCCTAGACTCAGAGGTAAGAAGGCTAGTGTTTACATACCTTGTAGAGTCAAAATAAATTACGACGTGTGTTCCATTAAAACAAGACCAAGACGAAGTAGGTTGAATTGTTCCCGCTTCAACGGTTTGGTGAGGACGTCGGCTATGTTATCTTCGGATGCTACCTTCTCAATAGAAATGTTCCCCTTTTGAACATTGTCTCTTAAGAAGTGATGACGAATCTCTATATGCTTGGTGCGAGAATGCAATACCGGATTCTTGCTTAAGTCGATGGCACCTTTGTTATCACATAGAATGGCTATGTCGCTTAGATGAATGTCGTAGTCTACTAACGCTTGTTTCATCCATAGTGCTTGTTGGCATGCTTTGCCGGCGGAGACGTACTCGGCTTCGGTTGTTGATATTGCTAGAGCCGTTTGTTTCTTAGAAAACCACGATGTTAAACAACATCCCATGAAAGTACACACCCCACTTGTACTTTTTCTATCAACGTAATCCCCTGCATGGTCAGAATCTGCATATACAATTGTTTCTACACCCGTGCCCTTAGGATACCATAATCCTAATTGTGTTGTACCCTTAATGTATCTAAAAATTCTTTTTACGGCTTCTAGGTGTGAAGTTTTGGGGTTTTCTTGAAACCTAGCACATAAGCAGACACTAAACATGATATCCGGCCTACTTGCCGTGAGGTAGAGAAGACTACCTATCATGCCACGATATTTAGTATTATCTACGGATTCGCCGTCTTCATCTTTTGTGAGTTTGGTGTCGGATGACATGGGTGTCCTAATTGGTTTCGACTCTTCTAGACCAAATTTCTTTAACATCTCCTTGATGTATTTAGATTGATTGAAGAAGATACCATCTTCTACTTGTTTAATTTGTAGACCAAGAAAGAAACTAAGTTCTCCCATCATACTCATCTCGAACTCGTCATGCATGATTTTAGAGAAATCATCACACATGTCTTGACAAGTGGATCCGAATATAATATCATCTACGTATATTTGTACTATGATTATGTGTGACTCCTTTTTCTTAGTAAAGAGTGTGTTGTCAACTAACCCCATGGTATAGTTATGTTTAATTAAAAAGGACTTGAGTCTATCATACCAATCTTTTGGAGCTTGTTTAAGACCATAAAGGGCTTTCTTTAATTTATAAACGTGTTTGGGTTTTTCAAAATCGATGAAGCCCGGAGGTTGAGCTACATATACTTCTTCATTAATAAGACCATTTAAAAAAGTGCTTTTGACATCCATTTGATAAAGCTTTAGATCATTAGCACAAGCATACGCAAGAAGTATTCTTATAGACTCTAATCTAGCCACGGGGGCATAGGTCTCATCAAAGTCTATTCCTTCTTGTTGGTTATACCCTTGGGCAACGAGTCTAGCCTTGTTCCTAGATACTACTCCGTTTGCATCTAATTTGTTTTTATACACCCATTTTGTTCCTATTACGGTTTGATTACTAGGTGGAGGGACAAGTGTCCAAACATCATTAGAAACAAATTGATTTAATTCTTCTTGCATAGCCATTACCCAACTTTCATCTTTTATGGCTTCTTGTGTGTTCTTAGGTTCTATAGTTGAAACAAAACAAAATAAGCTACTTTGGTTTTGAACTTGAGATCTTAATGTTCGTTCATTTAGCTTTCCAATGACCTTATCTACGGGGTGATCTTTGGACTCTTTAATGTTTGTGATTTCACTAATTGAAGGTTCTTCTTCTTCATTTATCTTTTTCTTAATTACAATAGCTTCACTTTCTATGATCTCGTCATCGACAAGAGGTGGAGAGGGTTTGGGTGGACTTTCATCAAATTTTATGTTTAATGACTCTTCTACCTTCATTGTTTCTTTGTTTAATATGACGTAAGCTTTGCTATTAGGCGAGTAACCTAGAAAGATACCTTCGGTTGATTTAGGATCAAATTTTGTAAGGTAATCTTTAGTGTTAAGAATGAAGCATTTGCTTCCAAAGACTCTAAAATGATTTAAAGTAGGCTTTTTGCCTAAGATTGGTCTAATTAAGACTCGATTGAGTATGTATGTTGAAGTATCAACAGCATTACACCAAAATTTTTGAGGTATGGATTGTTCGTTAAGCATGGTTCTACTCATTTCTTGAAGGGTTCTATTCTTTCTTTCTACTACCCCATTCGATTGTGGAGTGCGTGGAGCCGAGAAGTTGTGAGTAATACCATTAGCGTCACAAAAAGCTCCGAATTGCACTTCATTATCGAATTCCCTACCATGATCCGTCCTAATAGACACTATGGGTTTTCCTAGTTGTCTTTGGATCTTTTTGCTTAATATTTCAAAATAGTTAAAGGTTTCCGTTTTGTTCTTTAAAATTTTTGTCCAAGTATACCTAGAGTAGTCATCCACTATTACCAAAGTATAGTAGTTGCCTCCATAACTTTGGATAGCGGATGGACCAAATAAATCCATATGAAGCAATTCTAGACACCTAGTTGTGGACACCATGTTTTTAGCTTTATGACTCGAATGAGCTTGTTTTCCTACATTACAAGCATCACAAAAATGATGTTCATATTTTAACTTAGGTAGATCTCTTACTAGATCTTTGGATGATAGCGATTGAAGAAGTCGCGTGTTGGCGTGACCCAATCTTCGATGCCATAAAGTCGAAGTATCATCCATAGAGGTAAGACATAGTTTGTCTTTAGGTTCATTACCGATTTTAATGACATAGACTCCATGTTTCCTAATTCCTCTTCCTATGGTTATGCCATTTTTAAGTATCTTACTACCGGTTTCGGTAAAAAGTACATTGCACTTTTTATCACATATTTGTCCTATACTTAAGAGATTAAAGTTTAGGTTTTCTACGTGACACACATCGTTAATGGTTAGAGATTTGTTAGAAACCGTACCTTTACCGATGATTCTACTTTTGCTATTTCCAAACACCACATTACCTCCATTTACGGATTCATATGTGGAGAATAGATCCCTATTGCCGGTCATGTGCCTCGTGCACCCGCTATCCTTGACCCATTCATCGGGGTCTAGGTCGACCTTTAAGCACACCTAAAACAATAATAAACTCAAAAGTTTGGTCCCCATTTATTCATGGGTCCATTAATGTTAAACATTCCATTCATGTTAGACATGTATGGATAAGATGAGTATGCATTCCATGGAGCAAAGTTTTGAAAAGAGAAACCGTTTTGCATATTAGGGTTCCATCCCATTTGATGGTTACTTCTTGGATAAACGTTATTAGGTCTCCTAGATGCATTATGTTTTTGAAAAGATGGGGCTTTGTTTCTTGCAAAAGTAGGATTAATTTTTGGAGGTGGATGTCTAGTGGTGACATGAGTTGGTTTCTTCCTATTTACGATAACGAACTCGGTTCTAGATGATGAGGCTATGTTATTACCACTAGTTGTCACAGCAGATCCACGGATCCCAGTTTGTACACTAGCCGGTTCCCTTTTTAGGGGATCCGTGGGATCCGCCACAACAGTGGCTGGTTTTTCTAATTCTTTAACAAATTTTGTTTCTTTACTTTCACTAGTTGATGGATCAAGTTGTTGTATGCCTAGACCCTTTTGGTTGTTGCCGGTTTTAACACCATCGAGTATTGTATCTAAGGTGTTTGTACTCATTCTAGCAATTTTAGAATCTAAATGATCAACTAGTGTTTGAAGTTGAACACAAAGTTCACATTCACCACTTGCTATTTTACCCTTTTCCAAACGTTTTAGTTTTGCTTTTAATTCTATGACTTCTTTATTTAAACGTTGGTTTTGACTCTTTAAAAGCTTGTTTTTGTTAATTAGTTTTAAGCTAATATTGCATAGTTTATCATATTCATTATGCAATGAGTCGTCATCAAGTGATGAGCTACCATAGTATTCGTGACATACCTCGTCATTTGCCATGAGACAAATTTCTTCGTCCTCCTCGTCGCTCATTCCCCACGTGCCGCTCACGAATGCCTTTTGATCATCCCGTTTGGGACACTTACTAATAAAGTGGTTTGGGTCCCCACATTTAAAGCAAGTACGATCATCCTTTGGCTTTTCGTCCTCTTTGTTTTTCCGAAAGCCTTTCTTATCGTCATACGGTTGTTTGACGTATCTACCCTTTCTTCTAAAGAACTTTTTAAAGTCCCTTACCGCCATAGCGTACTCTTCGTCGTCACTACTCGAAGATGAGCTCTCCTCATCGCTCGAAACCTTTTTGGCTTTAAGGGCAAGAGATTTGTGTTTCTCTTTCACCTTTGAGGCTTCAGAATCTTTAGCAAGGACAAGCTCGTAGACTTTTAGGTTGCCTATGAGTTCATCGAGGGTGAGGATTGTCAACTCTTTTGACTCTTCGATTGCCGTCACCTTGGATCTCCACTTCGATGGAAGTGCCCTTAGATATCTCCTAACATGGTTACGGCTAGAAAAGGATTCATCAAGTGCTTGTAAAGATGTAATAATAGTATTAAAGTTAGCAAATGAATGATCTATAGTTTCCTCATCCGATATTGAAAATTGTTCATATTGTTGAACAAATAGATCAATTTTATTATTTTTAATTTGTTGGTTGCCTTGATGAGTGATAACGCTACACGCGTCGTTCGGGGTCAAGGAAACTTCCTTTTCTTCGAGCAAGTTTTATAACACCCTAGGCAGTGAACCTAATCGTTGTAGTGTAGTAATTAGGGTAAGCCACGGGTATTGATATCGTTCTCTAGGGGAATAGGAATGCTAGTAAGGAGTTACTACGCTAAGGTTAAGGTTGAGGAAGATTATTTTTTATCTTTTTATGTTTTATGAAATGGAAAGGTACGAATCTCGGGTATTGGATTTGGGGGGTTGGTATTTCTACCGATTACTCTACTATTATCTAATTATCTAAACTAAGGTTGTGGGAGTCTATGTCTAATTAATGTGTGCTCGTATGATAGTTTAAAGATGTGTTTACTTAGTTTGTATTACTCCTTAATTATCTCCTATTGGTGGTTGAATTGTCACGTCCTTATTCCTAGTTGCGTTGTGTGTCTAAAGTTGTAGGGTATGCGTTTCTCCCTAACTCTTTGAACTTACCAAAGGGTCTCGTCTACAAACCCACTAGGGATGATAAACTCCTACTCTAAGGCGCTCTTTGGATGGTTTAGCCTACAACTACTCAGGTAATTATATTCTAAGGTTCACAAAGATGAATCAAGCATTAAGTACACAACGAATGACCTATCGCATTACTAGATCATTAATCAACTAAGATAAGAAACAACCAATCAATATTCAATAATTAAGTTTCATACTTCCTAAGCAAACACACAAGTAAATTAGCCGGACATGGAGAACATGCAAGCATACACACAAATAATCAAAGACATAATTGAATTAATGAAGTAAAGACTTATCTTGATGTAAGATAGGGTTTAAAACCCTAAAATACTGTACAAGACACCTTAGGTTCGGTTTTAGGTTTTTACTCCAAAAGACTCTCCACTAAAAGACTGAAAAATTCGGATTCTATATATAAGATTACATATGCGACGGCGTCACCTTATGTTTTGTGACGCCGTCGTGTCGCCGTCATTAGGGTTTCGTCTTGGCCACGTTAATCTTGCGACGGCGTCACCTTATGTCCGTGACGCCGTCCTCTTCAGCTTCTGACGTCGTCTGGATTGCATCTAGGCCGTCTGAGTAGCGACGGCCTACTCTTTCACAACTAGACGTCGTCACTTGAAAATACGAGTTTTGGGTTCTGGACCGTCACAATAATTTTGGGACGGCGTCGCCATTAACACCTGACGCCGTCGCCTTCTAATTTCAGCAACTGTGAGTGTCTCGATTTTGACTTTGGCCATTTTCTTCATATATTCGCGCCTTTTCGTCCAAATAAGTGCCATTCCAGCATTTTGCCTTCAAGAGACCTAAAAAGTGAAAAGGAACGATATTAAGCATTATCAATGAGTTACAACTAAAGAATTCCAAATTTCTTTAGAGGTTTTAAGCATAGAAATTCTTTCGAATTCCTTTTTCGGTAAAACATTATATAAAACCATTTTTGCTTCACTATTTTTAGAAAGATTTTTCTTCATTTCATCATTTAGTTTATCATGAGGTATGTGAACTAAATTTCCTTTATCATCATTTGAGGTAGCCTCAAAATCACCTTCAACAATAATGTACCAAAGATCAATATCTTTAGACTTCACATATGTTTCGAATCTATTTTTCCAATATATAAAACCATTAGTTTCAAGTAGTGGTGGTCGTTGCATAAATTGCCCTTCCTTATAATTTTCAGAATCCATAGTGATCGAAAAGTTTTTAAAATACAATTTTATTTTAAAACTTTTATAAACTTAGCTCTTGATGCCAATTGTGGAAAACTAGAAGGGGGGGTTGAATAGTTTTGCCGATTTTAAGTTGATTTCAAAAACTTTAGATTCGATATTATGTGAAATCGTATGGATGTTGAGAACGTATAGATCTAATGATAATGTAAGTAAATAAACAAAGATAAGGGATAGAAATGACACAACCGATTTATAGTGGTTCGGCTACAAGGACACCTTCCTTGCCCTACTCCACTCCCCGAGTCACCTACTCGAGAGTTCAAGCACTATGTCAACAAACTCCTTCACTTGGCGGAGAAGCCTTCACAACGTTGCTTACACTTTATCCGGTACAAAGCTAGATACCGAGTCCGTAGCACGGTGGACCAAACCAACACAACTATTACACAACAAATATGTGAAATATCAAATACTAGATCTTCACTACAGAAATCTTGCGGAGTGACAAATCAATCAAGGACCCCTTGCTTGGATGACTTGTAGAATGCTCGTGATCTCGCCTTAGAGAAGGACCTATATGAGAATCACAAATAGAAAGAAAGAAGAACAACTCTCTAGATCTAGTGATCTATATGTTAGAAGAGAATGAGAGTGTATGAGAGATTTAGTAAGAAGAGGGGTGAGTTAGAATGAAGAAATGGCTCTCTATTTATAGGCAAATTTCCTCACTGTTCACACGGATCCCACGGATCCCTTCCACTTGGGATCCGGCTAGCACAAAGCTAGGGATCTGTGGAACGCTCCTCTTTGCCCATGGGTTTTTTGGTTATGGGTCATGGGTTGGTCCATGGGTTATATCTAGATTCAATGTATCTAAGTATACATTGTATCAAGTCTCTTTGGGTATGGGTTAAGATCCATGGGTTGTGATTTTTACCCATCCTAATTAACTATTACAACAAATGCTTTAGTTACTACATTTTTGTATTTAAAAGATTATATGTAAATGCTTTACAAAAATAACATGTATCCTTATAATTATACTTAAGACAACATTATATATGTTATCAACAAAACACAAAGAGATCGCAAAATATTAATAAACGTTTTTACGGTTTATTTGTATTAACAAAGAGGTCTTGTACATTGGGTACACCGTTTCTTCTTCACATGGATTAGTAAAAGTTTAAGTAACATATCTGGGGAATTGTAGTTCATGATCAAGTTTGGTATATCGGGTTTACTTCTACAGGTGGTCACAACATTAGCCGACAGATTGTATGAATGATGTGTTTACCAAAGTGTTTATTGGATGGTTGATGATAATGTTGATGTTGGAAAATGAACCGCTGAAGAACCGTTGATGAACCGTTGCATGTTCCCCTAAAACAGATATTCACCGAAACCAAAATTGTCATAACACATTCAAGCTGACATTGTTTACGGTTTTGTCTTGATTTTGTAAAATCCCGCGAAAGAACCTATTTCTCGGTTTAAATCATAGACTTGTAAAATCCCGTAACAATGGAAACATCCTGGTAGTAGTAAAGTGCATTTCCGGATCTATCTTACGGTTTATTCTTGGTTTTGTAAAATCCCGCGAAAGAAACTATTTCTCGGTTTAAACCATAGAGTTGTAAAATCCCGTATTGATGGAACCATCTTGGAGAAGAGAAAGTGTAATTTTGGATCTTACTTGATGCTGGTGCTACGGTTTCTTCTTCGAAGAAGGGATAAAAGGGTGTACTTCATGAATTGGATGTGTGTTTGGATATTCGTCATGGTAGTTTGGCTATTACATGGTTTTAGGGGGTTACGTGCTTTTAACCATGGTCGGGATGAAACCATTATCAAAATTCACTTTTAAGGTCTAAGGAGGCTAGATTTGAGCTTTTAACCAGAAGATGTGACAACGGGGTTAATTTAGTATTATCTATTTGAGGTTGAAGTGAATTATCACGGGTGAGTGTACTTAGTATCTAAATGTATCGGGGATGGTTGGATGAAGATTCTTCAAGATCCTTGTTCGAGCTTATTATCAAAAACAAAGACTTGGAAATCTAGTTATTGTTGGGTGACTTTTACTTTTTCTTTTACCACTTGGGGGAATTGGGCTCTTACCACCACAAAATAACTATCACTTTAAGGAGTTACGTTGTAGTGCTCAGTGTCACATTCAATTGTGGATTTTCAAGAGGTAAAGTACGTCTTATACTTGATGGTTGGTTGGATGAAGAGTATAGAGTACTTAGAGATTCAATGGAGGATGAAGTCTCGGCACCGCTCTTTGTTACATATGTGCAAGTTTAAGTCACGAGTTCGGGTTGTTTTACTTCAGGGTCAAATTCATCATATTGGGTGTAAAACCTGAAAATATAAAATCTGAATAAAGACTAAAATACCCTTGGAACTAAAATTTATAAAATACGTAAAATATATTTATAACATTTAAAGAAATTAAAAGATTAACTTGCGAATACTTAAAAACTTAACTTAAATATATTACGTAATTGATTTTGGTACGACGAAGAATTAATGTTTCGTAAATGATTTGGGCCGTGATTGTTTGTGTTCGTGAGCCAAGGGCCGAAGCCCATTGGGTGCGTGGTGATGGTGTGTTCGGTTGGACCCAAACCCAAACCCAATTACTTTCCTAGTTTAACTCAAATACTACAACTATATATACCATACATAATCATGAGTTTGAAACCCTAGTTTTATTTGCTCTCCTTTTTCTTTTTCTCCCTATTCGGCCGAGACTCACAAACACCCTTGGTGTTGAATTTTGCTAATCAAGTTAAGGTATAACGTTTATTTGTCTTCCTTTAACGTACCTTGCATGTTTATGTCAAGTTATATTTTGTTTCGTCGCGTTTTGTTTTGTTTCTTTTGTGGCCGAGAGGTGTGAACCGAAACCAAGACAAACCCTAACTAATTTAACCTTGTAACTAATAAGAGACATGTAACGTAAGATGTAATATTGAATCGGGTTATGTTTGTGTCGTTTTAATGAGGGCCGAACCATATGAATTAGGACCGAACCATGTTTAATTATCGAATAAGGTTTATAACTAAATAACTTGAATATGTGAAGTAAGAAGATGAGTAAAGACATGCGTAAAACTTAATATTCGAAAACCCTAGATTGAACCGAAACATATAAATAGTTTTGAAGATGCCTTAATTAAGTAAAGATTATGTTAACGTAAACCCTAGTTTGATATGCTAATTGAATAAGTTATGCTAAACCCTAATAGTGTAAATGCGTGATTAATATGAGTAATAAGTAACTTATATGTCACATAAAATCATAAACGTGTATGGTGAAACCTAAAAAGGAAAGATTATTTTGTGACATGTTAGGTTAAGTAGCGAGTCATTAAAAGACGTAACATGTAAGTTAATGCATATTAAGGAGATATTAAAGAATGAGAAACCCTAAACTTTAATAAAAGACATATGAAACCCTAATTTACGATATTAATATTAAATCATTTAAGTCTCATTTAATTATAGAAACCCTAAAATATTAAAAGATCATTTTGACGATTATGGAATCATTAATAATATATACAACATTAATGTATATAGGTTCTGTGAAGAAGGAGTAATTCTTTGCTTTCCCTGTTTCGACTTTTGATCTTTTGCTTTCGAATAAGGTACGGATATTCTGTCTTACTTTAAGACGCTTACGTTATCGTACAAACATTCTGACCCTTTTCAGTAAAGGTTTCGTATAAGTTTTCTTTTCGTTTTCATATTAGGATTTCCTAAGCCTTTGCTATGAACCCTAATGTGTCTATTTGAGCTGTTGCTTATCTGAACTTTGATTTTTGAATCATAAAACATTTGATTTTGAACTATATGATACGAAGACTTTGATTTTGAAAACATGATTAAACATTTGATAAAATATGATCTATGTCAATTATGACATTCTTATTTGACCTCAGATAGTTTGACACCCGAGCCAATTATTAACTAGTCATGGGGGTTCCATGTCCTTGTCAGCAAATGCACTTCTGACATGACTCTAGGGCAGTAGAGTGAAGTTCTGCCACGTCCCTTATCTGTTATATGTGTCACAATTCTCAAATTCCGGTCATTTCTTAAATTATATATGCATCATATTAGTTCATTCATGGCATTTCATTTCACATTTAACGCGTAATTTTTATATTTAATAAACGTTATCGCGTGAGTTATTATTTTAAATATTTAATCCGTTACTCTCAAAAATGATCCCGATATATTTTTATACTTACATTTAGTTATAAAAACTATATTTTGACTTTACCTAGTGTTTTGAATTTATTTGGTACATAAATCGTTAAAGTTAAATTATTACGTCACTTTTCTTAAAAATTATACGATAATTATTTTATCACTCAAATTTTCACAAGGAAAGTATTTTTAAAATTTTTATCATCTCATTACATCCTATTTTGAGCTATTAAAAACTTACTTGTACCAAAAATTTCCAATTGCCTATATTTGTACATTTTCTTACACTTTTACTACACTTTCTTTACAAATAATACACAATATATATACAAATTTACATTTTAAAAAAAAAATATATATTTGGGAACCAATCCCCTTAAAAACCGTCCACTAGGGGGGTTGACAATAAGGACTTGGTGAAATTTTCCTTGACAAGTTTAGTTTTATACTCCATTCACCTCCATTTCATTCATTCAATCATACACTTCAAGTCAAGTAAACTTTTTATTTTCCTTCTCTCTTGGTTTATCCTCCATAACCGGTTCATCATCAAGATCTAGCAAGGGATCAAAAATTTTGCAAGATTCAAACATTAACAACCTAGTTTATACTCTTTATTAGGTTTTGAAATAAAAACCAAGAGTGTTTAGGCTAAACCTTGTTCTTTGCACCTCATCATAATCACTAGTAAGTATTGTTTTTATCATTTTCATGTTTCCTTTTCATTTTCATATGTTTCTTTTCATTTTTGGAGCTTATATGCATGATATGTGATTTATACCATTTATTTCATGATTTTAGAGTTATTTATATACTTATGGTCATCCTATAAATATTCCCATGGTATTCTTTGGTCTTGATGGTGATTAGGAACCCATGACACCCTAAGAAGGTGTATGGTAGGATTAGATTAGCTTTGGAGTTGATTTGAAGGGATTAGAATAGGTTTTGTCCGAGAAAAACTATTTTCGATAACTATATTTTGGTGTTCTGTCCTTAATTCGGATTTCTGGAAAAACCTATTGATGGTACGACATTTTGGCCTTGATATTTAGAAAATATACTTTAAAACGAATCCGTGGCCTTTTGAACGGATAAAAACGGAGTTATAACGAAGCCGTGGTGAATTTTTAAAGTTTGACGACGAAACGTACACTTTTCAGAAAATTCAGCTTTGCTGTTTTTAGTATTTTCGGGTCAAAAACGAGCCTTAAGCTTCACAAATTATTTCGACCTATCAAAAATATATTAGTTTACTCCGATACGAAGCTAAGGACATATTATACGTAGAAAACGGATTTGAAACGACAAATATATGCACGTTTTTATAAAGTTGCCGTAACTATTATTTCTGAAAATCTATATTATTTTTACGATACAAGTATTCTAGTAGCTGTAACGTCCATGTTTGCGACAGTTTTTAACCATGATGTGAAACTTTTTATAACGAAATGTCTTCTAGTAAAATCAAGTTCACCGGCCATATTTTTCAAAACAAAAAGCTGTTTGTCAAGCGGAGTTATGGTAAATTATTTACGGATGTTCAAACTTGGCCGAAACTTATTTTCTGCACGCAATTAACAAAAACCACCATCTTTAGCCTTCGATATCTTTATGACCGAGACCTTTTGGACGAAAACTCCTGAACTGAAACTTTTAGATATCGATACAAACTTTCCAAAACCGTCGAGTTCGTTCTCTAACGATCGACGTACACCATTTTTCGACTAGTTTTCCAAAGCCATTTTTGTGAATTTCATGAAAATTCCGACGACATTGTTTTGCGACGAAAAGTGAAAATTTCACCATAAATCATTATAAAACCATTGTAGGATGACATTTTGACGTAAAAACATGTAAAGTCATTTTTGAAGGGTCAAGACGTCAAAAGAGTATTTTTCGACGACGAGTAATATTTTCAAAAACCCGTAAATGGTATAAATAACATATGGAATGCATGCATAACATTACATTGCAACTCATGACATATCATATCATTCGTAATAGGTCCCGGCTAAAACATCACATTATACTTCGGTGTAACCACATTTGTCATCACATCTATTCACCAAGTGAGTAATCACATCCCCTTTTTACCGTTTTACTATATTTTGGGGCTGAATGCATGAACCATACTTGAATTAAATTGATCCTTACAATTGTGAACTCTTTTGACTTGAATATTTGAACTCGAATCATTCCTTGAACTTATTTAGGAAATTATGACTTGTTGGAACTTATTGAACCGTACATGTTATGACCATCACTATAAAGTCTCGCCTTATTGGTGGAGCGTCTCAATAAATCTCGCCTAGGTGGTCGAGTGACAAAGGAGTCTCCTATGTTCGGAGCATCACTATAAAGTCTCGCCTTATTGGTGGAGCGTCTCAATAAATCTCGCCTAGGTGGTCGAGTGACAAAGGAGTCTCCTATGTCCGGAGCATCACTATAAAGTCTCGCCTTATTGGTGGAGCGTCTCAATAAATCTCGCCTAGGTGGTTGAGTGACAAAGGAGTCTCCCTTGTTGGAGCAGTGCAAAGTCTCCCATGTTCGGAGCATCCCTACATTATTATATTCGTGGTACTATATTGTGAACTATTATGACCGTTTATACTTGATCTTTAGACATACTACTTTTGGCAGTGGGTTGTGTACACACAGGTTGCAAGTTTTGTATGGGCGGAATTTGGAACTGAGTGGATACACAATGCCTTTGCTTTGAGAACTATTTTCTTTGACCGAAAGCTTTGAATATTTCTTACGATTTTTCTTATTTCGCTAAGCGTGTTTACTCACCAACTATTTTCATAGTTGACCCGTTTTTCTCTCATGCATTTCAGGTGATCGTTAGTAGCTTTTCTATCAAGTCTTGCATAAAGAAGTTTTCACTTGTCGCTACAAGCCGTATGTAATAAAACTCAATATTTTGGAAACTAAACTTTGTAATATATTTGCCGATGACGGCCAAACTGGTATTGTAATGGTGTATTCTCTCTTTTTAATCTTAACGTTGGTATGATCTATTATCTTGTGCTTATGTTCCCTTCCGTTACACCTCGTATTTCCGCCTCCGGCGAGGGTGTGACAATATGTATGAGCTCAATTTGAATTATATTATTAAAGTATGTCTGTGGGGCGTATGGGTGCATCCTAGATCTGTTATATGCTATATATTATATGTTTATGCTATATGTTGTCTGATGATTGATGCTGCGTGCATGCACGTCCTTCATAACTCTGGTAGGTCTCCCCTACAGAAATGTTGCCTTATGTGATTATGATATGTTTCTGATATGGCATATGTGTCTGGGCTCGAGGTAGTTAGCTATAAAACTTATTCTTATACTCTGAATTATCTTTTGAAATGAATATGACTTCACTGTTTTTCTTTCACTTTATTTCGTATTCGTTTTCGTTTCGTATTCGTTTTGCTTGTATATCTGTTCACTGGGCTTTTGAAGCTCAGCCGCACTTTTCTTTTCTTCCGCGGCAGGTATCTAAGCATTGGAGCTGGGTATTGCTTTGGGATGAGTGCTGAGTGGACTTACCTTAGAGATTTTAGCTTTGATCTTATGATGCCATTTAGACTTTATGTTTTAGACATTTCATTTGGAGTTTATTTTTCCGCTGGGACCTATGTATTGAAGTCATTTGACTTGGATTATTTCCATATTTATGTTGAAGATTTCTTTTGGTTTATATGTTTGCTTTGATATGACACCATTACTTGTGATTCCTTTACCCTTGTGGGGTCGGGGCGTTACATTGGGTTTTCTCCATCAACTGTCACGACAAAGAGCCTACTGAATGATAATAGGTTGATTACATGTTTTGCCAAGAGAGCTGAAAAGAGAGAGATTATGACGTTTGAACACAACAGTTCAAGCCTCGTTCTCTAAAGAAAAGTAATGTGTACGTTTAAGTGCGCATTACCTTTTGAAGAAGAGAAATCTTCTTATGACGTTTGAACACTACAGTTCAAGTCTCGTACTCTAAAGAAAAGAAAAGTGTACGTCTCAGTGCACTTTATCTTCTGAAGAAGAGAAATATTCTCACTAATGACCATTCTCATCAACATGCTTCATGCTTTTTCCATGCGCTTCAGTCATCAAGTGAACCGGACTACTGATAATTACTCTTATTCCACTTGCTCAATATAATGAAGATGGCGACATCATGTGCTAATTTTGCGGGGGAGAAGTGTGAATAGAATACATTTGGATGATAATCACTTGTTTAATCAAGAATGGCATCTCCGTATGCAATTCTTGAGGGGGAGAAGAAGTGTGAATTTTTTGCATGGTTGACTGATATTTGAGAATACATGGTCAAACGGCTCCTAACTCATGTAAGAACCGAGATTCTTCTTATCGGATCATCTTCACATGTAGTTTCTTCTAAGAGCCGTTGGTTGACATCTTCTCACGGACTGATGAGTTTATCGACAAAGTGCTTCCGGTTAATGCTTCACGTGCACATCAACATGATGATTCCGAACGACCTTCTGTTCTTGTTTGATGTGATTGTTTGTTTGGTGTTACCATTTAGTGTGTTCGTTACAGCCTGATTGCTGATTTCCTTGATGAACATCTTTCTGTTCTTGTTTGATTGGGAGGGATTTTAGTTAAGGGGATCTGCAAGATGTAATTTAATTGGGATGCTTTTTGGTGTGATGAAGTCGTTAACTATTTATTCTCCAACTGGACAATCTTGAAGAAGGTCTAGTCTACAGTCTGTTCTACATTTTCTGCTACATGTTAGAAGACTAAAGACGAGATGCATTTGATTATCTAAAGAATTCTTCTTAATCTAGGCATTTATCAAACAGATTGTCGGTTTAGGGGAGAACACTAATTGGGAGAGTGTTCTAAGTCAGATTTAATCCCCAATTAGACTTGCTCACATTCTTCAGCAAGTTGATTCTCACAAAGACTTTCAAGTGTTCTTCTCAACAGATTTCTAGTATATGGGCTTATAGTGTGTTGCTGATTATGAAGTGTCAAAACCAGCAAGGGGGAAGGAGACAAGAACCTAAACGCGAGTAAACTTGATGAACTTAATACTTCTAATTAATTTAAGATATCCCGGGAAGAAAAATGTTATTACCGCAGAGAAACTCAAGGTTTGACTCATGGCGAGTAAACTTGATGAACTTAATTCTTCTAAGTGATTGAAGATATCCCGGGAAGACGTATGTCATGACTGCAGAGAAACTCAAGGTTTTACTCATCAAGGCGTTTAGTGTTATTATTCCAACTATGCGGGGGAAGTGATGTAAGAGAAAGTTTCTGAAGATGAAAGAGGTACACAAGTGTGTGATGATTACGATGTTATCACAATCATCAGGGGAGAGTGAATTGTGTACATTGGGGATGCTCAGCTGTTTTACTTGAGGGCTTAATCAGTGATTCAGAGATATAATCACTTATTCCGGTGTTGACATCCGCAGAGATTGTCACCCGCAGAGATAATCAGTGATTCGGCCTGCTTCTTCAATGTTATCGGTTATTCTATCTTTGGGCATTCGGGTACTTCGGGTTCTTGAGCTTCATACACTTTCTTCAGGGGGAGAGAAAAGTATACATCGGGGTTATTCTTTGGCTATTGGACTTAATCTGCTACTTCGATGGTATAAGTTTCTTTGTCTTCGGGTATGTGTATTCGGGTTCGTGAGCTCTAGTCTAAGAGACTGACTGCATCAATTCAACTACTCGGGGGAAGTGGTCTCTTGACACCTTTTGGAATGGATTGCGTCAGACTTCAGTGGTTATGAAATGTGAGAAGAATTTTAAAGAGTGGGATGATACGTTGATGTTCTTGTTGATGATATAACCCCGAACGGAGACTTACAATGATCCTTCTTATATGGAGCAGCAAGATCGATGATATGGTGTGCGTTCTTGTGCATCTGGCTAAGGCAAGCTTGAAAGAAAGCTTAGAATATGCTCAATAAGAAGATTTACGGTTTGGGGGGAAGCTACCAAAGTCTCACTTTCAAGTGGCTCAATTTCTCTCTTCGATTCAAGAGTCTTGGAAGCTTTGGTGGTGAATGTTTAAGAGATGATGACTTCTTTCTTCTACGACGTGATGCTCGATATCCTTATCTCGGTACTCGTATCTTCATCTTCTTAAACTATATCATCTACTCTATCTTTGTATATATTTATCAAAAAAACCAAATACAAAATTTTAAAACCAGCAAAACAAAATAGAAAAATATTAAACCTTAAAAAATCCATAAAAATTAGAAAATTTCAAAAATACAAAAAATATGTTTTCTAAAGACATGTCTTCTGGTATCGATAACATCTGCGGTCTTAGAAATGTCATTCAATAATGGCACGGGACCATAGATGAAGTTCGAGCAGGAGGTGTAAATATTTCTTTTCAAAACATGTCACAAATCAAATGGCTTACAGTTATTTCAGACTGTAACTCGGGCTTCAAAAAAAATGGCTTGCAGTTACTTCAGACTGTAACCCGCGCTTAAACCATGGCTTGCTATTATTTCAGATAGCAACCCGCTCTTCAAGAAAGGAAAGTGTTGCGCTAAACCTATTTTCAAATATTTCGTGCACTTATCCTAAAACAGAAATGAGGAAAGTATGTCGAAGGACTGTTGTTCCTACTCAAATATTTTTCCGTCTAAAATTCTTCAGAAAAATATTTGTTGTTTTTTTAAAAAAATGGTGGTAAAATTGAGTTGCTTGAAAATCAATCAGATTCAGAGTATTTTATTAAAATTGAAAACTCAATCAATGACTTCAGTGCTTTTAAATTTTCAAAAAAATGAGTCATTGATTGAGGGGGAGAATGTTTTCAAATTTATATCATCTATCGGGCTTTTTTAATTATCCTAATATGCTTAATTAAAAATGATGTTAACCTATGTTGAAGGACTAGGTGCCTAGGATATGATTGCTAGGATTAGATGATTAGAGTTTGATAAACACATTATTCCCATGCTTTACATGATCAGATTGATATGTTGAATTGACTTTTATTAGTCGATTGTTGTTTGGGTGTTGTCGACCACCATATATCTGTATGTGTGTTCACTAACATATGCAGATAAGATGGTATAAAAGAATGTTCCCGATTCGGATCCCACAATTGATGATTGGATGCCGCAAGGAAAGGGTAACTATATCTTGGGTTGACAAATGAAGAAACGGAGCTTAATTGGACTTCTATGAAGAGTTGGCATAAATACAACGTAAGAGGTCTCACTGCATCAGCAGATGGTTTTCTTCTAAGTGATTGAAGAAACGGAGCTTAATTTGATCTCAGTTGGCATTAAAAATGCAACGTAAGAAGCCTCACTGCATCAGCAGACGGTTTTTCTTCCAAGCCCTACAACAACAACAACAACAACAACAACATATGCAGCCTCTCAACCACCTAACGTGTCTTTGTGCAGGGATACCATTTTTCTAAAACTTTGATTAATATTGTTTTTGAAAATGGAAAATATTGTTTTGAAAATTAATTGGACTAAATTTTGAAAATCACCGGACTTCTTTTTATCAAAACCTAAGTCACTCAATTATTGACTTCGGTCATCGATTGAGGGGGGGAGTGATTTAAAACAAAATATTTTCAAACGATATTTCTTCACAAAAGTTCCGGTTTGTACGATAATAAGTGGTGATCTAAAGATTTAATGTTATGTCATGGTATGATTTTTCTTTTGAATCAAGGTCTTTCAAAATGAAATTTTTTCTGTTCTTGTTTGATTGTGAAATTGTTTTATTTTACTTCAAGATCTCTTAAAAACAATCATACCTGACACTAACAATCTTTAATGTCTTAAATTGATTCTTATCAGTCTATTTCAAAAATTAAATCTTGCCACGTCTTTCCCCAAACTTTTCTAAATGAGTTAAATCAGATGGGATCACAAATCTCAAATGGTTTGATATTTTTGATCGGGGGAGAGATCGTGATTTAAATCTCAAATCTGTTTAAATGGAATTGGATTTAGTCCTTCAAAGGCACTCCTGCCTCCATGTGCCAAACGATTTCAAATATACTATGCACATGTTGAGGAGGAGCATTTATCCAAAAACAAGATGAGTTTTTAAATCAGGCACATTTTCTCCCATGTTTTTCTAAACCTTATTAAATCACTTGGAATCCAAAATCTCAATGGGTTTGATATTTTTGATCGAGGGAAAATTTGTGATTTAATAATGAAATTTGATAAATGATGATCGTTTTGATTCAAAGTGCAGGTTCTCTCTAATATGTGCCAAACTCTTTCGTATATCGATGCACATATTGAGAGGAAGCGAATGGTTTATATTGGCTTTTGTAATCGTGGATGTACTTCAAAAGAACTCTTGCCTCTATGTGAAAAAATGATTTCAAATATCCTATGCACATATTGAGGAAGAGAATTTACCAAAGAAAATCAAAAGGCTTTTTCTAAGAAAATTGTGATCATGAAATTATTTCAAAGAAATTATTTCAAAGAACTCTTACCTCCATGTGCCAAACAATTTCAATATCATATGCACATGTTGAGGGGGAGCATTTCTAAATGATCAAAACAATTAAGGTACAAAATGCTTTGATTTTATATCACAAGTACCTTGATTGATTTTTCCAAATGATTTTTTAATTGGTTTCAAGGAAGAATGAATTGTACCAAAAGACCGACCATTTTACTTTATGTATGGTGTTATAAGGATGGTTAGGTTAGGTATTAGTTCCCACGATCCGCCAGAACCGGAGGGATCTACCAATGGACAATCCACTAGATAGTGTAGAGTCCTTAGGAATATTGAAAAAAGGAGAAAAATGAGAAATGGGAAGAGTGCGGACTGAGACAGAGCTAGTACTGGAATAAACCCAACAATGTTCTAGTTATGAAGTCTCGGTAAGCACTGAAGGGGTTGAAGAATGAAAAAGAAATGAATATGAAAAGGGTGAAAAGAAATAGCCCTCCAATAATTCAACCTTAGGGCAGTAACCGGGTTCAATACATATGCTACTGGTGTTTACTAAGGTCACATCGGTATTGAAGACAAGACGTCATGGACCCAGTGACGCACTGCACTACAACTTCCCAAACCACTCAAGTTCCTCTTAAAAGGTCTTGTTTCATTCTCACGGGGAACCGACATAATCTATCGACTTTCTCTTAGAGTTTGTTGATATTGAAGAAGGAGACCCTCTCCCTAGTCTCCGGCATAGGAACCAAATGTGCACTATTGAGTCTAGAGCCAAGAGATCATCCACAATATCTCATTAGGACACTAAATTCTTGAAGACTTGCTGTTTCACACAATGTGAAAAGTAAGAATATATTAAGAGTCCTACGCATTATCCTTGTGGTATTGCCAGAACATCCGAGTGATATGTAAAATATTCACGATGAAGATGGAAAGCCTTCTAGAGCCAACATTAAACAAGCTCTTGGTAGGTGACATGTGAGATCTTCTCGTAAGATCAAGCTTGTGACAACTGAACAGAAACGATGGGGAGATTCATTCTTGAATCAACCTTGGTCCAGGAATGGAATTGACGAATACTTTTGGAAAAACCGTTCGATGTGCAAACCTTCTTTTCTCTAGCACATCGAATGTGTATTCATATTTCAAACTCAAAAGGTATCTCTGATTGTAAAAATACTTTTGGAAAAACCGTTCGATGTGCAAATCTTCTTTTCTCTAGCACTTCGAATGTGTACTCTTTTCAAATACAAAAAGTATTTATGATTGAAAATTGATATTTCTCATAAAACCTTCATCGTATTGCAAAACTCTTTCTTCTAAGCAATACGCGATTGTTTTCAAATCATTTTTCATCAATCAGTGAATCTCAATTCGTTGGTTCACTCACTCCGTGTTGTCTTCTTTGAGACGTTCCGGTTTGAGAACAGCTAGAACAGATGCGAAACCCTGTCAAGGAGATTCTTAGGAATCCTACCTGATCACAGGCAGTACTTGTACTGATCAACGGAGAACCGTGGTCCGTGTACCTCAATTCAACGAAAGTGATCAAGGACACTTTCGTATATTTTATTGCTAACTGTTGTTTGCAGGTACATTTGGTCGGTTGCAGCTGATCAGAATTGAGGAGTCAATCCAAAGCCGCATGCTCACAGCATCCACACTTAATTTGAAGAAATCATGACTGGTGCATATCTACATAACCTGGCTCTGATATTTCATACTATGCTTCTGCTTCGCTGCTGCAAATATCATGAACCAGTAAGGCTTCCGCTACTCTGATGGAAAGATGTCATGATTCAAAAGTGTGAGCATGTCGGTCCGAAAGTCACAACTTCACATGATGACAACACAATAAAGGGTGATCCAGAGATTTACTGTGGCTGATGATCTCAAAGAAAGCTCAAAGATCATCAAAGATGTGGATCAGTTCAAAGACCTCCACTGAAAGTACAAAACTATGCGGACTTTGAAGTTGCACTACTAAAGCACAAAGATTGCGGAATTGAAGAATTGAAGTCTACGAGCTCAAGAACAAAGTCAAAGAAAGAATGCTAGGATTCAAAATGTAAATCATGGGGTGACCTCCCTTAGGGGGAGATTGTTAGGAATTGAAAATTCCATAAGTAAAGTATCGGTCACCCCAAATATTATCTAACATAAGTTAGCTCGTAGACATATCGTTAGTTACGTTATTTATCAGTTTATTAGTTAGTTATTAGTTTAGTTTAGCGTAGTGTAACACCGTGGAGGAAGGACGGGTCTTTACCCACTGTATGCCTGATCCACAGGCCGATAGGAGGTCCTGTATTCTGTAACTATAAATACCCCTTCCATCCATGGAAGGGGTGGTGCTTCTCAATAACATTCCATAATTTACAAAGCAACTATCTAGCAAGAACACCCACCTCTCTACTTTCTCTCTCTAAAATGTATATCATGTATTTCCATCATCCAAGACCACCTGAATCATAAACACAGTAAATATAACGATCCTACAATTTCTAACATTTTCATAATCTCATTTGCATGTTTTAGCACCTGAGATCTTTTATTACCTCCAGTATATGAATCGGATTGACACAAACATAGTCTATTTATTTAAGTTTAATTTAGCAAAATAGACGAACACAAACTTACAAAGAAACAAGTTTTTGGTGCTTGTGTTCATTGTACTTGAGTTAGCATAAACGAACATGTGTATTTACGAAATAGCTTATCTTCTTGTTGAAGCTAAATGAACATGGGTAAATGAAGTATGAAACCTTCAAATGTTGTGTCATATTTTGACTTGAATCAACACACTGAACTTTTTTAAGGAAAAGAAATCATACCACTATGTATAATCGTAGCGTATGTATAGCATTATGTAGTTTCATAAATCATAACGATTGTTGGGAATGGCCTTACGTATACAGTCCATAACTAGTGTCAGTTATGGACTATTGTATACAAAATTGACATACTTGTATCACGTAATCTATACTAGATTATAATACATTTAAGACTTCTTATAAAAAGAAGTCTTAAAAATATAAGTCTACACATATTACTATAATTAATAATTCATATAATTAAAAAAAGAAACATAATGTACAACACTTTAATGCACATAATTTTCAGACGTACAAGACAAGAAGCATAGTGTACACCACTTTAATGCACATATTAAAAAAAACAAAACACCACATTAATGCTATTTAATATAGTCAATTAATTAACTGATCAATAAATACAATTAATACAGTTATTAAAACACCCATAACATAATAAATACAAATTATCAAGCATATTTTACAACTAAATTAAACACAATTCCTACATTAAATGTCACTAATACAAATAATATTCAAGCCCGAACGGACAACAGGCCAAATGGGTTTGAGCCCGAACGGGCACATGCCAAACGTGCTCGAACCCGAACGGGCACGGGCTAAACGAAATTCTTGAAATCCGTAAATTTATTGTCAAAAAGAACGTAATAAACTAAAATACATGATTCACCAGAAAAATTTATTTCAGGGTACCCGCTGCCGCAACGCGCGGGTACCCTGCTAGTAACTTATATTAAGAGCATTCCTTTTATCTTGATAGTATGAATGATTCAAGATTGAGACTAAGGATCAAATGAGAAGAATCCTTAAAATAAGAAGAATGAGAAATAGCTATAACTACACATTAGAGATGCATCGATTTGATTTAAATGCATCTCTAATCTTTTAGATGCATCACAATATATTTTCTAGCTAAAAATTAGATGATATACATATATTAGATGCATTTTATCAAGTTATACAAATCCTATGTATTTTTCGTCCTCTGCGAGTCAAATTTGTTGCTAGTACTACTTTGCATTTCAAAATCACTTTCGAAACTAATTGTGATGCATCTAAATGAATAGAGATGCATCTCATTCAAGTCGATGCATCTCAAATATGCGGTTATAGTTATTTCTCATTATTCTTATTTTAAGTTCTCTTCTCACTGGATCATTGCCCGAAAGATTGATCCTAAGTCCATCAACTTAAAATTTATCTCAAACTGGAGTAAGGCAGTATCAAGAAGTAGGAAGGGATATTTGAAAAAGTTTCTACTATACTAGAAAAAGTTAAAGAGGAAAACATTTTCATAATGTAAGTTTATATATCTAACAAGTTTTCCTCCTCTTAACTTTTTATATTTACTTTTTTAATAAATTAGATGACATTCTAACAAAATAACCACAAAATAATTAAAAAAAACTCTTCAAGTCAACCATAAAATTATGAACAATCTAAAATCAACGATTTTTTTCAGGATTTTGAGTTTTTCAACTTTTTTATTTGAGTGTTAAAAGTTTAATTTTACGTTTCAGGGTTTTTTAATGGTCCAGACGAGGAAAAAGAGAACCAGACGAGGAATAGGTAAGGTTCATTTTGTGTTCAGATGGTCCAAAATCGGGTTGAGAAAGCTCATACGAGAGTTCATAATTTCCAAGACGGGTTAGCAAAATAAGGTTCGAAATAAGATAATAGCAGTTCAAAAGAGGGTGTTTAGCAGTTCAAAAACTACGTGTGTTGTTTATGTTTGGAACTTTCGATTGACGACGAGGTAATAAAAAGATGGAGAAAAAGATAAAGAAGGAAAGAATGTGTAGGACGGAGGATCATTTTGAGGTTCAAAAGTTGGTTCATAATTGGGAAAGAATGTTTAAAAGGAGTTAGTAGCCACAGTTTCAAAAGGGGAGTTGGCAGTTTTATAGCGAATCAAGTTAACCTAGTTTATTGATTTCTACCAAGTAAGTAGAGTTTGTGTGAAGCAGAAAAAATGGCGATGAAAAGTGAAACAGTAAAAAAAGCAGAGAAATTAGTGGAAGAGATGATGAAAGGTAACGATGCATCTCACGACGCTGCTCACGCGTTTCGTGTGCGTGACCTTGCTCTGTCTCTTGCGCGTGAAGAACACCTACTCGATTCATCACTCCAAATTGTATGTCTTTTCTAAGTTGTTTGATTATGATTATTTATTTATTTATTACGGCTTGACTGAACTTGTTGAAGCTTTTTTAAATTAAGGTGTTACAAAACTGCTTATCTGTTGAAGCACAAGGTAATAAGCAAATAAGGGTATCAATAAGCAACACCAACCAAACAGCCTTAATGTTTCCAGGATCATACTTGTTTAACCTTATTTATGGCCTTATATGTTTTCGGCAGGAGTATTTCATAAACACAGTTTTTCGGCTTATTTTGATATAACATACCCCGCTTCGGCGCGATTGGGTATGTTGTTGTTATGACATAATACACTTGTATAAGCCCATAAGTCCCAAAATAAGTCCCAAAAAAGCTGAAAACATATAACCTTGTATGCCCATAAATAAGCTTAAACAAAGTATTCCTATAGTTGGTGCAAAAATTGTTAACAAGTACAGTGGTTATAAAGCTAATGTTCTTAGTTTAAGTATAAGAGAAATGTTTGCATTTCGATTTCGACTGGATTGTCCCAATAGAAATGTGTTGCTTATTTGTGTTGGATGAGGCATTTGTGAACTCTGGTTTTATGATGGGTTAAGAAGTATTCTTCCTTAATTTGTTTAAGAAGAAACCTTAAGCATTCGGCTTTATATTACAAAATAACAATAGTAGGTGTCTTTATTTGACTACAAAGTGCCATTTTGGCTATTTGATTGGGGTCATTAGTATAGCTGCTTAGGAGATAATAGTTAATTTTAGTTTTTAGATATCTGATTAATTCATGAATCTGATCATGGATTGTTCTTGATATCTATGTTACTACTATTGCAGGTTGAGCTTGCTGCACTCCTCCATGATATAGGTGAGTTATTTACAACTGCTGATTTAGGATTTAATAAACCAAAAACTCCTTCTAGTGTAATTTTAGTATACATTACCATGTATAACACAAGAAAAACATCATCCCATTTTTATATATGCCTTTTTTTTTTTTTTTTTTTTTTTGCTATTGATGATAATTTCTTGCATATTATATGCAGGGGACTACAAATACTTAAGGTATGTTGCCTATCTAACTTTAGTGTGATGCAAATCTGTGTGTGTATCCAAATGTCTTGATCGTTGTGCCTCTTGTCCCCTCAGAAAGATTGTTTGGTGCAAAGGAGTATTTCATCTATAGTATTAAGGCGCAATTTGTCTTTGTTTTTTCCGAAACCAAATTTGCCTTTCAGATTTGAAAACATTTTGTGGTTTTGAACATCTATTGAAAAAGAAAGTTTAACTCTACACCCACTCTTCATAACTTTTTCCTCTTATAAGCATGTAGTCAAATGATTTTTCTGAAACATTGTATATTGGTTAAGTTTCGGTATTATAGCTTATGGCGTTCTGCAGTGTATCCATAATGGCAGAAAAATCATATGGTTTTATATACGTTGAACTGTTTTGTGGAATTCTTCACTTGCCAATAACTTCTGCTATATCCTATTCCATGATGCAGGGATCCATCGGAGGAGAAAGTCGTAGAGGAGTTTCTTGCAAAAGAGGGTGTGGATATTGAAAAAAGCAGCAAAATTTTAGCTATTATAAAGGGAATGGGTAAGTTCCCTATACTGAGATGTAACTAACACGCACACGCATACGCATACGCATAATTCATTGATTAACTATACTGTTCCTAGTGAAAATTGTGCATCGATATTGTTGACAAGGTCAATTGTTGCTTTATATAAATGTAAGGTTTCAAGGAGGAAATAAATGGAGTGGCCAATGGCTCTCATATACCGGAGTTTGGAGTTGTGCAAGATGCTGACCGTCTTGATGCAATTGGTGCTATTGGTATAGTAACATCTACTCTTTTATTCTCCAAACTTATCAGTTGTGCTCTTTGAAATGCTACATATTCATTCAAGATAATGGGATTTTGTAATTATGCATACATATTAACCCGGCTTACAAGTTTGATGTTCGTGTAAAGGATTTTTGTTTTGTATTAATGTTGACATAGATATTAAAAGTTTCCGTCTGAGCAATTATATATCTTCGTTCCCAGAAATTATTTGCTTGGTCCCAGAAAAGAGTCACAAAGAACCCATTTTTTACTTCAAGCATGGGTCAATGACATTTTAGTTAATTGCATTGAATCATGTGCCGATTTGTCTTTAAAGTCCTTTTAGTTCCTTGTTGCATCATTGGGGTAGTCTTGATTACTTTATCCTGAAGATACATTTAAATTATTTTGGTTCCAGGGATTGCTCGTTGTTTTACCTTTGGTGGAAGTATAAACAGAGTGCTTCATGATCCTAACATTCAGCCCCGGTCGGATTTGTCCAAGGACCAATACATGAAGAAAGAAGAGCAAACTACTGTCAATCACTTTCATGAGAAGCTTCTTAAGCTAAAGGATCTAATGAAAACAAAGGTTGCTATATTTTTGCCAGATTTGCTAAGTTCTACGATATGGTCATATTTTCATACTTTGGTAAAGGCATTAAATTCTTAACAAGTTCAGGTTCAGCAGCACTAGATACTACCAGAAGCCATTTCTTATGTCCCTTTTTTTCCAACTTTGCATTCATTTTCTGTTATTTTTAATTTGCATGTAATTTTTTTGTTTCTTATTGGAATTTCAGGCAGGGATGAGAAGGGCTGAGAAAAGGCACAAGTTCATGGAGGAGTTCTTGAAAGAATTCTATGAAGAATGGGCAGGGAAAGCTTGAAACAAGGTGTCAATTATAGACATTGTCCAAGACTACTAGGAGGTATATGTACTAGAACATCATTATAGGCTAATAAAGCAAAATTCAGGCCCACGAGAGATCCCTCCAACCTTAGGAAAACCTAGAATAGACGGTATAGACCACCAAATCGTTTATTTATATGTAAGTTAGAATAAAATGCATATCCTTCTTTTGCCTGTCTCTATCCATCATCTTTCTTCATTTTGTGCAACTCAGTATTGACTTGTTAATATAAAATGGTTTAAAACAAAAAATAATATAAAAAGAATAAGTTAAAAAAGAACAGATAAACGCCACACATCTTCACTAGGAGCTCAGCGTATGATATTCTGATACATTTGGAGTTCAGACTCACTACTCTTGAAAAGCTTCACCTTTGGATGATTTTCCGCCACCATCATTTTATAGCAATATAAATTTGAGGCAGCAGTAAATTTCATCTGATAGTAGGCAAAGTCTTTCCCTAAGCACAACCTCGCCATTAAATTTTTGTGAACTTGTATGCTGATTCACTCATGAAACGCCCGTCCCTTAACCATCTCTCTGGCTTGAACTCTCTGCGGTCTTTCCCCATATTGCTTCCATTAGATTGCATAAACAACTTTTGTTCATTTCTTTAGCACTGTCCCGTCTGGAAAGACATCATCTTCAACAAACCTTTATTTTGAATTTTGCATGTTGGTAATAGGTCAAAACAACTGATTCATGTTAAGATGGGTTGGGTCATTTTTAGTTGACCCGGAACTCTTGTTTCCATTTATTTTTTATTTTTTAGATTCTTTTATAAATAATAAATGCGAAAATATGATATCAATAACACTCTTAATTATTTTAAATGAAACATGTTAGTAGTTTGTATGCAGTTGTGCATTAAATATATAATTTGGATGGCTCGCGACCTCATATGACCCGTTCACTAGTAAATGGGTTGAAACTGTTACCTCTAAGCTACATTAACCCCCTGGACTAGTTACGCTGAGCGTGTCAGATACCATAATCAAATGTGGTTATGATATTATATATATAGATAGTAGCCAGTCTTACCTCCTTATAATCCACTGGTACCGCAGGGTATAATCTCTAGGATTCTGATAGAGCAGCATGCAGATAGTCCATCTTTTTCACCTCTTCTGGTATGAAAACTAGATCCCCCTTTTCATCTTTATCTTCCATATTCTTCACGATCTCTTCCATATTCTTCACGATCTGAGATAACTCTCTTAGAATATTCTCTTCCACAGCATGAAGTATCCCTTCCACAAAGACTGATGTATATCCAATATATTTTACACATTTATGTGTACGGACTTCATGTCCCAATACTTCTCGTATATTTACGAGATTGCGTCTTTTCACGCTGGCCAATCGTTTCATTGAACGCACTTTTGAATAACAATTGATTTATGATCCTCATTATACATAATAGCAATCGCTATATTGTTCAAACAAATTTATCGACGTCGTTTTTGTTTCGATTCCATATGATTTTAGACATCATAGAATTTATTGAGATCTCATTATCTATTTGAGGTTCGTTCGGAACTTTCATGTCTAGTATTTCTTTATGAGACTATCATGGGATCTTTTATACCTCGACTAACTATCTTATTTTCATGCTCCATATTTTTCATCGAAGATTTTATTTTGGAATCGATTAGTCTATCATGCTTGAGGCATGTCATAACAAATAATGTCATTGAGGGACAAAGTATAACTTGGAGCATGAGTAGCTGAAATTTTATTTTTGGCCAATATATATATGTATAGATATTAGATTATTCATTGAATATAAATTTATAAAATTTCTTTTTAGGATCAATAGAATATTATAATTCATTCCGAATTCTCAGCTACTTCTTCTCTCCTCCTGAAGCAATTATCTTTCTTTTATATCGCATATATGTGCATTTATGTGGAGTAATTTGTTGCACAAAAAAAAAATTGAAATGAGAGATACTTGGTTTCTAACCAAAACCAATTATAAAAGAAGGCTTTATAATAACATATTTGCACATGATGTTAATTATAGTATGGCCTCATATAATAACAAAGAGTTTTTGTCTCATTATCATTGGATAATTTAAAAGTAATTCATCAAATATTCACAATAACAAAATATTTGTATATCAAAAATGATACACACACTGTATATTATCATATATGTATAAGGCATACGATATAAGGCAAACATTGCAAATAATAAGGTCCGAATATATCTAATTATGTTCTTAAACGAATAGCAACATCAATATTTGTCATCTACTGTCATGGCAAGCGAATTATATGCATATAAGAGTTTTGCTTATAACATTAAAATGTTTAATAATATTACTCATGAGACACTGATATTGAATATTAAGAATAAACGTTAAAGCATTTCTATAAACCATGATAAATCACATTAGACAAATAAAGCAACAGAACATAAAACTTTACAACTACATGTACAATTTTTATTTTATTTTTGTTAAAATATCATGCATATCATTCAAAATATTTTATACACCGAGAACAATACTTCTTTGTTAAGATATATCATATTATTGAAATTATCTACAATATCAAGTAAATTAGATGCAATATTGGCTATATAACCCATCAATAGTTAAAGATTTGAATTGTAAACAAACAGAACATAAAATAAATGCAATGGGTAAATAATAATAAATAAAAAGAATAACAATAATAGAACTGGAGGTTCTATAAGAACATATAACAATAACGTGAGGTTATGTTATTTGATTTTCTTGAGGGAATTATAAAGAACATAATGTTCTTTAAGAAAAATATAATCATATTTAAATTTTGTTTCTCCTAAACGAATCATGATAGAACTTGAGGTTCTATTTTGTTTTCTGTAACATAACAAGAGGTTATGTTATTGATTCTATTATTTGAATCATGTTAGAACCTCGTTTGACTAAAGGGGTTTTTTTTTTTTTTTTACATAACCTTAAGTTATGCTTTCGATCCTTTTAGAAGATTTTATATTAGAACTTGAGGTTCTAATTATTTGTCTATAACATAATATAAGGCTATGTTATTTTTATTCTTTTGATAATCAAAATAGAACACAAAGTTCTAAAAATTAATTATGATCATAACATGAGGTTATGATATTTTTTGATTCTCTTGATGAGATCATAGTAGAAGAACAAGAACAAGAGAGAATGAACAAGAACAAGAGAGGAGGAAGAAAGAATTCTTGTTGAGTCATAATCAAACATAAGCCTAAATTCATGCCTAATCCATTCATCATTTGACACATCACATTGACATTTTCTCACTCCTAATTTCAACTATTGATTTTGACACATGTATTGATCTTGTAGTTAGGCATGTTTTTAGGCCTACATGTTAGGCATGAGTATCATTTCTCTTACAACAAATATCATTTTTTTTTAATTATTATTTTGTTTGAAAGTGAATATAGAATTTCACAAAAGGTGTAGATTGGCCTTTTTGGCACCAGCCATTGTCCACCCCACAAGGAATAGCTCCGGCAACTCTTCTGGTCTAGTGGGGCACCAACTGGAGTGAGCACGAGCCAAGATTCAAACCTCTGAGCTCTTATTTCACAAAGTCTCTCCAGTGTGCCCATAAGTTTTGCGAAGGTGAGTACCTATATGAAGCAAATGCCAAAGATGAGACTTGAATTTGGGTCTGTTGACTCAAGCACAAGCGCTCTAACCATTAGACTAATGCTCCATTGGTTGAATATAGAATTGATGAAGAGACCAAAAAGATGTCATAAGGATGATACATTAAGGAAACTGTCACAATTACAAACCACTAGAACCTACTTATGCCTTGAATGAAACTTGATGTTGTGCTATGAAACAACTAAGCTTGCTACTGTACCGTAAATATTAATTGATCGTGATTTGTATAGTGGTGGGTGCTTTTCATAATCTCTCTTGCAGGTTTTAGTACCATGAAATCTTTTAATCTTAGAATATAGTGTCGTAAATGAATCTTCAGTGTTTGTTTGTTGAAGTTTAATCTAGCAAATAGACTTAGAGAAACACACAAACAAACAAGTTTTCGGCGTTTGTGTTCATTTGCACGTATAATGTTGGACGGGCACAAGGAAACATGTGTATGTGCAAATTGCTTGTCGAAGTTAATGAAAATTCGTAATTGAAAATATTAAACACTCATGTTATGTCATTTCATGACTTGAATCAACATATTGCATTGGTAAGAAATAATTAAATCATACAAGTATGTAAAATCGTACAATGTATAGCATTATATATATAGTTCATAACTATTGTACAAGCGAGTGAGGCATGAAAAGTAGCAATAGTTGGCGGCGGAAACGAGCCGAATCAAACCTGAGTCCTTTGAGCTCAAGTTCGGCTCATTTATAATTATAAGCTCGAGCTCGGAAGTGAGCTCTTTTCGAGCCTCATACTTTTAGGCTTTTTGCTCAACCTCGGCTCGTGACAAATTTCACGAGCTTGAGCTTGGGTCCACCCATGTTTGTTTATATTGAGTTCGTATAATTTATATGTGGTTGCATTGACGTCAATAATTCCAAAGCTCCTTTGGCTAGTGAGCGTAGTCGACTTTTATGTACAAAACTCGGTTGAGAGTGCACAAAATAAGGTTCAAAAAGAGATATGATACAGGTTCAATTTGAGGTTAAAGGGGCTCAAAGGTGGCTTAAAAAGGGTTCATAGTTTTGAAAAGAGATTCACAATTGTAGACAAAGTTAAACACCAGTTGAAAAAGTTAACTGATAAAAAAGTCCAAAAGGTCAACTGAGTAAAATGTTAGGGTCCATTTGGTTTGAAGTTGGGTTTCACTTTGGGTGTGAGATTTAAAGATGGCTAGTTTAGGATTAGGAGTGACTCTTTAAAAATTGATATTTGGTTACACTCAGGTTTGAAAGGCAATTCCATAAATGTTGTTTGTTTACCATATTTTGATTTGTGAATTGCTACAAAGAAAAAGTCAAATGGATTTGATATGTGAATGCTACAAAGAAAAAGTCAAATGGATAATAACATACAATACTAGCATCCCATAAAAACTGATGCAAATATAGACTACAAAAATCTATTACATGACTGAACACAAACTACATAAAAACGAAAGGACCCATGGCATATTCGAACTAACCAAATATATATTTTGCAACCACCTGGGACAAACTTAGCATAAGAAAAAGAAAATATGCTATTAGACCTCAAAACCACCACATACTTTCGATCTCAAAAGTTAGGAGAAAAATGCCTTAGAACCTATAACCTTAATAAACGGCAACAAAAAGATGGTACCACGGATCACATCCCCATATACGAACTATCTACTGGTCATTTGACTTAAGGCCCCAAGTAGACATGAAACTGAATAACAATCAGGGACTTGATGTTTCTCTCCACATATCAAACATTTGATGTGCTAAACCATCTCTAAAGTTATACCATTCATCGGTCGGACTGATATGTGATAAACAAGCTTCTTCTACTAATTTTTCCTCATCGATCTTGTCTTCTTCATCTTGTTCCAACTCTTGTGGATCAACTCTCATGGACTTCCTTATTAGATTATGTAGAAGACAACACGCTAGAATAATGCGGACTTGAGTAGCAATTGGAAAAAACGAAGGGGATGCTAATATCTTCCATCGCCCTTTTAGTAATCCAAAACATTTTTCAATCACATTTCTAGCCTTTGAATGTTTCATGTTAAAATACTCTGCAGCGCTCTGTGGTGATGACCGTGAAATTCGATGAGATGATATCTTTGACCTCGAAAAGGGGCTAGAAAGCCTGGAGCATTGCAATATCCAGCGTCCACTAAATAATAACAACCTTCAAAATTCAAAAAATAAAAATGATCTTAGCTTAAATACTTGTTAAAGATGTTGACAAAAGGAAATATCTTTTGCTTATACCTTGAGGAATTTTAAGACCATCGGGCCTACTAATGGCATCCCTTAACACTCGACCATCATGTGCAGAACCCTCCCAACCGGGCAAAACATATATAAACTGCATGTTTGGACAACAAACTCCCAATATATTTGTTGCTATATCTGCTTTTCTAGTGTGGTACCTTGGTTTTTGATCTGATGGAGGTGTGACTCTAATTGAAGTCCCGTCTAAAGCACCTAAGCATCCCTTTAATTTTCATAATCATCAATAAGTAGTAAGCACGTAATTGATATTTTCATAAAATGAAAACATAATTTTGAAAGAATGAATTAGATACTACCTTGAAACACTTCCAACGGTTGTTTTCACAATCTTCGGTAATAGGTTGTGGCTTTTGAAGCAACGCGTCATGCAATTTCAAGATGGCTAGGAGGCAACGATTAAATTGTCGACTAACAGTTTCCCCACTTCGTAAGAAAAGTAAGCTAATAGTACTATTCTTTTTGTGGTGAGTTAGTACATATAACAACAAAGCAACTATTTCTTCTAATGGCATGTTCCTTGTGCCTTTTAAACCAGAAATATCTCTTACCATCTCACACAATCTAACAAAGGTACTTCTATCCATTCTGAGTTGGCTAATACAAACGATGTCTGATTCTCTTGTTAGCCTATTTAGCCAATCATTCTCTCAAGACTTTTTTGCTCTTTACTTTTCTACAAAGGCCTAGTGATTTGCGTACGTAGCAATGATAGACGAAACCAAGTCATGAATACTACATTAAAAACACTAACAAGTGAATTCAAAATCTCGACAATATAGAGTACTTTGCGTCTCCTGCTACTAATTGGAGTACGTGCCATTTTCTCCTACACTAAATTGAAAAGTTAATAAACAGTTATTTTCTTTTCAATAGTCCTTTTCAAGCTTTCATTACACATATATCAAATAGTAAAAACATTGCAATGCTAGTAAAGTAATAGAATTATCATAATAGAATGCTCAAATCAATTTCTATCAATGGGTTATTAACATCCTCCTACTGCTAATCATTTATAATTTTTCAAAATGATAAAACATGTAGTATTGTGATTTTCGAAGTATGCTTGAAATAACCCACAAAGATGGGTACAATTTCATATGAAATTATGATTATCATAATAATATGCTTTAAAATCAATTTCTATCAAATGGGTATGAACATATTTTTTTGCTAATCGTTTGACCTCAATACAAATAGATAGTTTAACAATATGATTTTTGCACAAATAGACTTACTCACAAATATAAGCCCAGAAGAACAAGTTGACATATTTCATTAGAAATTTGCACTACTATTATAGAATAATAGGTAATTAAAAAAATAAAAACCAAAATGAGACATGAAAGGGTGAAACAAAACTGGTACCTCATTTGCACTTAAAGATTATATGTACGATTGATAAAAATTAAAAATCAAGCCCTTTCATTATTCGATTGATTGTCACTTGATTTATCTAATCTAAACTAATAGATCAACTACACAAAAAAAGAGTTTTTGGTGATTACCTGTTGGTGTGTTGAGACTTGAGATACTAGAGTTGTGATCAAAGAAATTTTTATGTAGGAAGATGAAGAAAAATAACACAAAAATAATGGATGTGGTATGAAAGAGAAGAAAAGAAGTGGGGACACATGTGAGATGAGGATGAAATCTTACCCTCTTGGTGGGGTTTATAAATCACCAAATAAGAGGATGTGAATCCTAATTTTAACACCCAACACCCTCAACCAAATAACTGCTATCAAGCCCAATCCCACTCCCTTTAACCCACACCCATGAAACAAATGGGCCCTTAATAAAAAAGAGGTTTGAAACCGGAAGAGATGCTGAAACCTGTTGAAAAGGTCAACGGGTCAAAGCATACATTCTTTTCCAACGTAAAGCAGAAAAAGAAGCTTTTTTCTGGGAAATATGATATGGAGAAAATGAGATAGTCAACGAAAGTCAACATAATAGTCAAACATCAAGTCAATAAACCATTTAACTACTTTTCTCGCATATTCATTTTATACCATTTTATCACTTGTATAAGTAGATGTTAGTATCACATTGAGAATCATTCATGATATTGTAAATCTTTCTATCCTGTAACAAACTCAACAATCTAATAACAAATCCTTTCTCAAGTTTGAATCTCTAGTTCTTATCAAATAGAGTTCCTGCTTTTGAATAGTTCTTCTTCATTTCATTTTGATTTCTGGAAGAACATAATTGTAGTCTATCATTTGGTATCTAGAGCCTCTTTCCTGGCAAACTAAGGTCAAGATTGTTATACTGACTTTCTTGATTTTCGGTTATCTTCTCCGGTCAAATTCCGGCAATACACAGAAATTTCGGCAAGAAATTAGCCACCACTAATTTCACTGTTCTTCTTACATCTGATTAGTGTCAACCAATTGTACGATCACAAGACTAGCGCATTGGCTGCTTAAATCCTCTAGTTTTGAACAAGCTGATCAGAAGCAATTGGGTTGAGTAATCAAGAACAATACCAATAGACATTATTCCATTGTTGATGAGTGATAATGTGCTTGGTATGATGGTGGAAACAAGAAATACAAGTTGAATTCAAGAACCTTCAATGGAGTCCCTTCAACAAACAGTCAATGAATTGCAAAGAATGATGCAATAAATGAATACTGAGATCATGAGGTTGAGATCTGGTGAATGAACTAGCAATGGGAATCAGAGTCATGGTAGTTCCAATGGAGGCCAACAAATGCAGTTTACCAGAGCTTCCAAGATTGAGTTCCCAAGATTTGGAGGTGATGATGTGCGAGGATGGATATTCAGGTGTGAACAGTTCTTCAAGGTGGATAGGGTGCAAGACAATTGTAAGGTAAATTTTGCTTCAATTCATCTGCATGATTTAGTACTTATGTGGCATAAACAGTTTGTGAGATTTGTTGGTGATGATGTTGATTGGGAAGTATATAAAGTGGCTATTCTTAAGAGGTTTGGTAAAGAATATGATGATCCTTTGTGAGAAATAAAGAAATTAAGGCAAGTAGGATCTGTGCAGGATTACATTGATGCTTATAATACATTGTTGAGTAGAGTACATCTTCCTGCTGAACAATCAATGAGTTTCTTTATGGCTGGATTACAAACTGAGATTGAGTTGGCAGTGAGAATGTTTAAGCCAAGTTCTTTAGCAGAATTATATGGGTTGTGTAAGTTAGAGGAGGCTAAGACTGGAATTTTGAAACAGAAACAAAAGATGGCCATACTTCCAACACCAAGATTTCAAAACACACACAATGTTACCAGTCCCAAACCTTTATCCTTGCCTGCTTCAAATGCCAATTGGAGAAATAGGGCATCTACTTCCCAAAACATTCCACACAGGAAGCAATTAACACAAAAGGAGTTGGAAGAAAAAAGGGCAACGGGCTTGTGTTTTTACTGTGATCAGAAGTATGCACCAGGTCACAAGTGTAGTGGGCAAGTGTTTAGTTTGGAAATAATTTCAGAAATGGATCAGGAGGAGAAGGAGGAGACAGGGGAGGAGATTGTGTTAGAATGCTTGAATGAGGACATTCAATGGGAACCAGGCCCAGGAAATGTGGAAACAATGAGTCCACAGATCCCATTGAATGCTATCACTGGAGTCAGTAGTTACCAAACACTAAAAGTCAAAGGGGATGTAGGTAAGCATGAGCTATGTATCCTTATTGATTGTGGTAGTACACACAATTTTTTGGATGTTAATACTGCCAAGAAGACTGGATGTAAGATTACAAGAACATGTCCAATGCAAGTGGCTATTGCAGGAAGGAACAGTCTTCTTAGTGAAACTATGTGTAAGGACTTTTAATGGACTCTGCAAGGTGAAACATTCACAACCTCAGTGATGTTATTACCATTGGGTGAGTGTGAGATGGTTTTAGGCATCCAATGGCTTTCAACTTTAGGTAATATATTATCTAACTTCAAGGAGTTGAGAATGAGTTTTAAGTACAAAAACAAGTTAATGACATTAAGAGGATCTACAAAAGCAACTCTGCAATGGATGCAAGGAAGAATTAGCCCTTTTCAATGTTTTTCCATGGCTATGTGTGTCTATCCAGCTACCTTGTTACAGGCTGAGCAAGTTGGGAATGTTAGTTCACTGCCTTTATTAACTCCATTGTTGCAAGAATTTGAAGATGTTTTTGCTGTTCCAACCAGTCTTCCACCCAAAAGAATCCATGATCACAGAATACCACTCAAAGAAGGAGCTCAACCTGTGAATATTAGACCTTACAGACACCCTCCTACGCAGAAAGATGCAATAGAAGCCATGGTTAAGGAGCTTTTGGATTCTGGAGTAATTAGGCACAGTCAAAGTTCTTACTCTTCTCCTATTGTCATGGTCAAGAAGAAGGATGGGTCTTGGAGGATGTGTATTGACTACAGACAACTGAATAAGTTGACCATCAAAGATAAGTTCCCTATTCCTTTGATAGAAGAGTTGATTGATGAGTTGTGTGGATCTGTCATTTTTTCCAAACTTGATCTTAGGTCAGGTTATCACCAAATTAGGATGCATGACAGTGATGTTACTAAGACAACATTTAAAACTCATGAGGGACATTATGAGTTTTTAGTTATGCCATTTGGACTTACTAATGCTCCCTCCACATTTCAGTCTTTAATGAATACAGTTTTTAAATCTTATCTGAGGAGGTTTACATTGGTATTTTTTGATGACATTTTGATCTATAGCCCCAATAAGGAATCACATATGGAACATTTGAGGTTGGTTTTACAGACAATGAGGGACCATAAATTGTATGCTAAGTTGAGTAAGTGTACTTTTGGAGTCACAAGGGTAGAATATTTAGGCCATATTATTTCTGATAAAGGAGTAGCAACAGATCCAACCAAAGTAGAAGCAATGAGTTATTGGCCCAAACCTCAGAATTTGAAGCAGTTGAGAGGCTTTTTAGGTTTGACTGGTTATTATAGGAGGTTTATAAGGAACTATGCTCTCATAAGTCAACCTCTCACAACCTTGTTAAAAAAGAATGCTTTTGTATGGAATGAAAATGCTGAATCAGCTTTTGAAGCACTCAAAATAGCCATGTCACAAGCACCAGTATTAAAGTTGCCTAATTTCAATGAACCTTTTATAGTGGAAACTGATGCTTCAGGGGTGGGTATTGGAGATGTCTTACAACATGGTGGTCACCCAGTTGCCTTCATGAGTAAATCCTTAGCACCCAAACATCACAGTTTATCTACCTATGAGAAGGAATTTTTGGCAGTCATTCAAGCTTTAGACAAATGGAGGGGTTATTTGCTTGACAGACATTTCACCATCAAAACTGACCATTTTAGTTTGAAGTATTTGATGGATCAGAGGTTCACTACTCTAGTTCAAAGAAAATGGATTCCAAAATTAATGGGGTATGATTATGAAATTGTTTACAAGAAAGGTAGTGAGATTGTGCCTGCTGATGCTTTATCAAGAGTATTGCATAATGGTGAATTGTTGCAAATCACTTGTAGTACAGTCAGTAGTGAGTTGTATGGAAGAATTAAATATGGGTGGAACAGTGACAACGAGTTGCAGGCCATCATTTCTAAGTTACAATCAAGTAGTACTTCTGCCAAACACTACTCTTGGTCTGCAAATCAACTGTTGAGAAAAGGGAAATTAGTAATTGGAAAGGATAGCCAATTAAGAGAAGATCTATTGAAGCACTTCCACACTGAAGGTCAAGTTGGTCACTCAGGAGTGCAGGCTACTTTGAATAGAATTAGTACCCATGTGTATTGGAAGAAAATGAGGAAAGAAGTCAAGACATTTGTAAGAACTTGCAGTGTTTGTCAAAGGTTTAAACCTGAATTAGTACCTAATCCTGGTTTGCTACAACCCCTTCCTATTCTCACTCATATTTGGACTGAAGTTTCCATGGATTTCATTGATGGACTGCCTATGTCCAAGGGTATATCAGTGATTATGGTGGTGGTAGACAGGCTGAGTAAATACAGTCACTTCATTCCCCTTACTCATCCTTACACTGCAATAACTGTGGCACAAGTTTTTTTGGATAATGTTTACAAACTTCATGGCTTACCAAAGGTAAATGTGAGTGATAGAGATACAATTTTCCTCAGAAGATTTTGGAAGGAATTGTTTAAGCTGTTACAATTAAGCTTGTACATGAGTTCAGCCTATCACCCTCAAAGTGATGGTCAAACTGAAGTTGTTAACATGTGTTTAGAATGCTACTTAAGGTGTATGAGTGGGGACAGACATAAGGAATGGTTCAATTGGATTGCACTTGCAGAATACTGGTATAACACTTCCTATCACACATCTATTGATACCACCCCTTTCCAGGTTGTGTATGGACAAAAACCACCAGTTCACATCACTTACAATCCAGGAGATAGTGCAGTAGAAACAGTTGATAGATCCTTGACTACAAGAGAATCTGCTATACAAGTGTTGAAGTTTCATTTAAAAAGAACTCAAGACAGAATGAAGATTATGGCAGACCAAAGAAGGACTGAGAGAGAGTTTAATGTGGGGGATTGGGTGTTCTTAAAATTACAACCTTATAGACAGTCAAAAATTTGATCTGTGCTGAACTACAGTCAAGCTACCTCACACAAGCCAGCCACTTGTGAATGACTGACCGTAAGAAGCTTAAAACTGCTCAGACACAAATACAATGAAGTCCTGGAGAATAGATTGAATTCCCGGGTCGTTAAGTCCCACGGAGACTCAATGGTGTGTGAACACTTGATCAGACGATAGAGTGATCACTAATGATAGTGATCAGTAAGGAATTGGATGGATAATTACACTACTGAAAAAGTTAATAAATTAAAGCGACTTAAATGCAAATTAAGAAAATTAAAAAGATAAAATATATTAAATAAACGCTATCACTATATTTAAAATGATGAACGTTTAAAACCTAAAACGTACGTTTAAATTAAAAACTACGTGAACGTACAAAATAAAACGTGAAAATAAAGAAGGAAAATACCTATGTATATAGAAAATACATTTTTACAATCCTAATTATATAAGAAAATTATTAGAAAAAGAAAATTATTTTTATAACTAATTAATTAATTATTATTAATTAAAATCTATTTTAAACTATTTAATAATACTCTAAAATAAAAGAAAATATGAAATAAGACTAGAAAAATAAAATTAAGACTTAGAAAAATCTAAAATATGATAAAACTAATTTTAAAACTGAAAATATATTTTTTATACTTTTTAATTATTTATTACTAATTTAAAACTAATTAAAATGCTAGAAAATACTTTTTAAACTAAGAAAATTATGGAAAAATACTTTTTATAACTTATATATTTATCTTAACCTAAGAAAAATGAAAACTTAATTTTTTGAAGCTTTTCTTAATTTTTTGTATTTAAAGCTAATTAAAAAGTGCTAAAAAGTGATTTATATTAAGAAAAATAGCAAACAAGCTTAGAAAAATCTGAAAATTTCAGGAAAACTCTAAAATAATATAAGGAAGCTAATAAAAATGGAAAAACATGGGGTTGTGTGCAAGATATTGAAACTGATGAACAAAGTGCTTATAAATAAGCACTTTGAAGAAGCAAATGGAAACCAAGAAGCACCAAACCAAAACAGGAACTCAAATATGCTAAAACTACTCTAATACAACTAGAAACAACAAGCCATGACCTCTGATTTGCAAGTTGCTATGATTTGGTTGATAAGACTAAAGTGCAAAAACAGATTTTGGTGATCTACTTTGATCTTATGCACAAGATGCTAGATAAGCTGAAATTGAAAAATACAAATTGGAACCTAGACTAGACCTAGGTGAGAGCTTGTAAACCAAGAATCAGACCTAGAAGAGCTCTTGGGAGCTCTGTGGAAGGGCTGCTTATAGCTGAGAGAACTCAGCTTATGCTGAGTTTCTGAACAGGGCAACTAAGTCCCAAAAGAGAAGCAGTTTTGATGGTTATAAAAAAATCACAAAAATATATAAAAATGACCATAAGAAATTAGACCAGCTCAAGTTTTTAAAACAACAATTTTCTCTGATTTTGGTCCAGAGATGAGTCCAAGAAAATTCTTCCTAATTGGGCTAAAAACTGATTTTGCAACATTTTGACTTTTTGAAAGAAATGGAAAGTTGACCTTTTCCAACTTTGAGCTTGATTCAAGGACTGAATATGATGTTAATGTATGAAATAAAGCTACTACAAGCTTGACCTATGAATTTTGAACACAAAATAAGTTTTAGATTTTTGAAAACCCAAGCAGTTAAGCTAATGGGACAGAATCAAATGGAATTTGACTTTGAGGGGTTGCAGAAGCAATAAGATGACAGCAAAGAGTTCAATTGAGCTAAATAAGCATGAAACAAAAGACTTTAACTACTGAATAGACATATAACTCAGTTTATCCAACTGATCCAAACACCCTTTTAAAATTGAAATGCAAACTTATACTGACAAAAACACTGAACCAGACAGAGATACTGATCAAACTAAGTTACAATGACCTAATTACAACTATTTAAGCAAGTTTATACTAATGATGACCACAGTTACACAGATAAGCAAGAAATACAAAAATGGCTTAAAAATGAAAAGTGGAAAATCTTACTCACATGAGTCCACTGCTATTGCAGGCTAAACCAAACCCAATCCTACTCTATGCTAATCTAATCCAACCCAAATTCACCACTGCATCTCCCATTTTCCATTACCAAGCCCCATTTTGCATCACAGTTGACTTTAGTTGACCAGCCATGGAATTTACTTGACAATGAATTACAAGCTTATCAAAAGCTTATAAAGACTTAAACAAACTTATTAAAGCTTAAAATAAGCTACTGAAAACTTGGACAATGTAATTTAAAACTGAAAAATTTCAACAGTTAACCACAAACTTGAAATTTATATAAAACTGGGATTGGAACTTCAAAAACACCTTACAATTAAGAGTTACTTTGAGTGTGATACATAAAAGCTTAAATTACAACATTTGGACTTAAATAAAACATTGATTAAAAAAAACGACATTAAGAAAAACTTAAAAAACTAACTACTGTCTTGCTTGCTTCTTTCTTCCTTCTTTTATACCCCCACTTGTCTTCCTCTCTCTCTCTCTGCAAATCCCCGCTGATTTTAAGGCCATTGGATGACTTTAGTGATTTTTGGCCATAGATTGGTTTTGGCGCGAAAATGTATTTAACAGCTGGAGGGTGTTGAGTGAAGGGTTAAAGATGCATTTAATGTATCTTGGATTGTAGGAGAGGTGGGGGGGACAAGTTAGTGATAAGGTGAGGAGGGGGGGTGGGTATGTTGAGTGATTCAGGGGAAGCAGGTGGGAGGAAGGATGAAAAAGGCGCCAATGGGTGTCTGGTTTGACTATTGTGTTGACCAGGGGTATTATTAAAGGGAGGGGGTCAAAAAGGGTAAGGGTCCAAAGGTTTAAGTGGCAGGGGTCACTATTAGGTTCAAGGTCCAAAAAGAAGTATTAAAGGTTTATTAATACAAGGGCTTTGTTTGTAATTTCTGAAACTTCAAGGACCACTGCTGCCATTTCTGAAAAGTTGCTCCAAGGACTAAAAGTGACAATCTCAAAAAGTACAAGGACCAAACTTGCCATTTTCCAATTTTCCAAGGACCATTTTTGACATTTTTCAAACTTGAGGGACCAAAGTTGTAATTTTGCAAATTTTAAACTTTGAAGGGTTTGTTTTAACAACTTTTGAATCCCATGGACCTTAAATGACATTTTTCTTTATTTAGATATACCAGGGACTGTTTTTGACAACTTTTGACAACTTTTGAAACTTGGGGGACTAAAACTGCCATTTTTTCAAACTTGATACGTTTTTCATCTGATTTTGATATTTTTGCCTTTAAAACACATAAAACACTGATTTGTGATATTGTCATCATTTTGATGTATTTTTGAGTGTTTTCAGATGATTTTGTAGTTTATATTGTACAAAAATGATGAGTATTTAGACACTCATCAACAGTCAACTCTCAGAAAAAGCAAGCATCACAAACTTTCTCCCAGATATTATGGACCTTTCAAAGTTTTAACAAGAATTGGGCAAGTTGCATACAAGCTGGATTTGCCTACTGATACTCAAATACATCCTGTATTCCATGTGTCCCAACTCAAAATATATAGAGGAGATACTCCAACCACATCTGGTACACTGCCTGTATGTGATTCAAATGGGGTAGTTTCATTAGAGCCATATGTTGTATTGGATAGAAGATTGGCAAAGAAGGGCAATGTTGCAGCAGTTTATGTTCTGGTTCAATGGCTCAATGGTACAGTGGAAGATGTAACATGGGAATTGTATGATGACATAGCTGCCAGATTCCCAAGTTTTGATCTCAATGCTTAGTTACTTGTGGACAAGTAACATTTGAAGGGGAAAGCAATGATATGGAGCAAATGAGATAGTCAACGGAAGTCAACATAATAGTCAAACATCAAGTCAATAAACCATTTAACTACTTTTCATGCCTATTCATTTTATACCATTTTATCACTTGTATAAGTAGATGTTAGTATCACATTGAGAATCATTCATGATATTGTAAATCTTTCTATCCTCTAACCTCTGTTCTAAAAATCGGCCGCCTTAATCGCTGATCGCTCACTAAGCGCCTTGATTTATCATAATCGGCCTATTTAATCGGTTTGGTCAAAGATCGCTTAAAAATCGGTCAACAAACCGATTAATCGGACAAAATCGATCTAATCGGATTAATCGGACAAAAGCGCTTAAAAATTGGTCAACAAAGTCACTTAAAAATCGGTCAACAAACCGATTAATCGGACAAAGTCGGTCAAAGGTCTCTTAAAAATGGTCAACAAACCGAGTAATATTTATGTTTGACTTTGAACTTTGAAAAATTATGTATGTATGTCTATATTTGAACACTTGAAATATTTGAACTTTGATACAATACGCTTATTCCATACATATAAAATAATATAATATCTAAAATTACATTTTTGTGCAAAAAAAATCCAATCTGATTAATCACCGCATAACCGATTAATCGCTATGCCCTGTCCAACCGCCTACTAGCGCCTAGAGATTTTTAAAACTTTTCAATAAACTCAACAATCTAATAACAAATCCATTCTCAATTTCTAATCTCTAATTCTTATCAAATAGATTCTTCATTTCATTTTGATTCCATAATTGTAGTCTATCAAAATAGCAAATAATAGAGTAGAAGAGGAGGGAGGGTGACTAGGATGAAACGGTTCCAAAGTGGGCTAAAAGACGGTGGTTTACAGTTGAAAAAAAGGTTCAAAAGGAGGTTCGCAGTTTTATTATATTATTAAACAGAAGAGTTTTTTGTGAAGCGGAAAAAGGAATGGCGATGAAAAGTAAAAAAAACAGCAGAGAAATTGATGATGAAAGCCAAGGTAACGATGCATTGTCACTAGTAACTTGCAACTCATCACTCCAAATTGTATGTATTGTATTTGTTTATTGACTTGTTTGATTATCAAGACAAAAATATTATGGCCTGACTGAAATTAGTATAGTGCTTAAATTAATTCAGTTTTAGGGTGTTTGGGATTACTTCCTTAAATTAAGCTGTTACAAACCACAATTTGGCTGTGTTTCGGAGACAGGAGCTTAAGCTTTCAAAATAAGCTTTGTTTGGCTTTTAAAAGCTTATAGAAGAAGCTTGAGCTAGCTTTTCAAGGGGTTAAAAACACAATTTACATAGATACCCTTATGGTTTAAATCACATTTTTAAGCTATTCTGCCAAACATAAGTAATAGCTCCATCCCAGCTCTCGTAAGCTCCAACTCCTGCTAGTGCTAATTTCGCCAAACATCCTAAGTGTTTGACAATTAATGATTTAAGACAAGTAGTTTGAAGTTATCCTGACAGTTACAAACTGCTAATCTGTTGTATCCTAAGCAAGGTTGCAAAAATCGTGAATCGGTAGTCGGGCGGTCGACCCCCTTTAGCTTGTAATCGGTCTATGCGAGATTAATCGGATTTGCATTTTCGGCAAGTTTGACCACCGTTGACAGTAGTTGACCGCTGTTGACCACGGTTGACCGATGTACACAAATCGGAAAGGTTGGTGGCTCAGTAGCGCCTAAGCAGGCGATTAATTAGCTTTATAGGCCTTTATTTGCAACACTGATCCTAAGGCAATGAGCAAATAAGCGGTTTTAATAACCAACACCAACCAAACAGCCTTAATGTTTACATGATCATACGTGTAGTATAATTTTCTGAAACTAAGCTAACACTATGGAATCGTTCTTATAGTTCCCTCCCTGCAATAAAGTGTTTAAAAGTACAATGGTCCGAAAACGAATGTACTCTTTAGTTTATTGGTAACACATACTTTGAAAAGAAAGGTTGCATTCTGATTTTCACTGGATTGTTTCAGACTCAGTGGTGCTTATTTGTGTGGGATGAGTCACATATGAACTTTAGTAAAATAACAGTATTAAACATTACTTGACTTAAAGTGTCATTTTGGATATTAGGTATTTTCGGTAGATTAGTATGGTTGTATATGTGTTGATAGTTAAAAACAGAATGGGTAAACGGATGAGGGTTTACCGGGGTGTCCCCATGACTGTTTTTGACCCTTTCCTAGGCCACCTACCCCCAAAGATGTGTACCTAGTGAGGTTTGAACATGAAGAGGACATTACAGTGCCTGACCATTAAGCCACCTTGGTGGCGGTTATGTGGTGATAATTAATTTTCAGTATAGAACATGTAAATTATAGACATTGTACGAGACTGCTACGAGGTATATGTACTAGAACTTCACTATATTAAACAAAAAATCAGGCCCACGAGAGATCCCTCCACCCTTAAGTAAAACCGATAATAGCACCCAAATCCGTTTATTTTTATGTAAGTTACAATAAAATGCATATCCTTCTTTTGCCTCTCTATCCATCATCTTCTTCATTTTGTGCAATACAATATTGACTTATAAATATAAAATAATTTAAACCAAAAACTAATAGAAAAAGAATAAGTTAAAAACAACACATAAACGCCACACATCTTCACTAGGAGCTCAATAATTGATATTCTGATACATTTGGAGTTCAGACTCACTACGCTTGAGAAGCTTCACTTTGAGCCCATGTTGCATATACATAGTGAGTGCAAGCTTTGGCACCACTGGATGATTTTCCACCACCGTCACTTTATACCGATATAACATTGAAGCGGCTGCAAATTTCATCTGATAGTAGGCAAAGTCTTTCCCTAAGCACAACCTGGGCCCGCCATTAAATGCTGTGAACTTGTAGGCTGATTCACTCATGAAGCGCCCATCCCTCAACCACCTCTCTGGCCTGAACTCTCTGCAGTCTTTCCCCCATATCGCCTCCATTCGTCCCATGGCATAGATTGCATAAATCACCTTTGTTCCTTTCTTTAGCACTGTCCCGTCTGGAAAGACATCATCTTCAACAACCTGTATTTTGAATTTCCGCAGGAAATAATAGTTAAGCCAAATCTTTGAACTAGTCGATTCATTGTGACTCATTTTTTAGGGCCACAAGCCAAATTCTTTCTTTGCTATTTGGAGTGGATGCTTAGCAGTAGAGGTGGAGGTATGGGCGGGTCAGCCATGTTGGTAATAGGTCAAAACAACTGATTATTGTTATAAATCAAAATCGGTTGGGCCAGGTTTTGTTGACCCGGAACTATTTTTTCATTTATTTATTAATTTATTGAATAATTAAAAATGCGAAAATACGATATCAAATAACAATCTAATTATTTTAGATGAAACGTGTTAGTAGTTTGTATGCAGTTGTGCTTTAAAAATATACTTTGGTCGGCTTTTGACCTCATTTGACCTGTTCATTAGTAAATGGGTATATAGATAGTAGCAATTTTTACCTCCTTATGATCCACGGGTACCGAAGGGTATAATCTCAAGGACTCTGATAAAGCAGCATGCAGATAGTCCATCTTTTTCACCTCTTCTGGTCTAAAAACTAGATCTCCCTTTTCATCGTCTTCTTTCCTATTCTTCACTATCTGACATATCTCTCTTAGGATCTTCTCTTCCACAGTTGGATTACAATCAAGAAGCCAGAAAAACCAACTCAACGCCACTGATGAAGTATCCCTTCCAGCTAGTATAAAGTTTACACATATATCACGTAAAAACTTATCTGAAAAAGGTTTTCCCTGTTCATCTTTATGACCCATAAAGATCGTCAACAGGTCAGACCTTTGTTTCTTGTCATCTGACTGCAATGAGATTTCTTTTTTCCTGGTTTGGATCACTTCATCTGCAAAATTATCTACTCCTTTTATCGAATGCTTCAGTTTCTTTTCAGATCCTATGTTCAGATGCCTCATGATCTTCCATACCGTGGTTGGACTAACAAACCGTAGTATAGCTGCTTCTGTAGCTGCTTCAAAGGCCTGAGCAAATGGTATCTCAGGTAGCCCAGGACTTAAGCAACCAGGGTCCACACCAAAAGCTATCATACAAACATTATCGAACGTTAGTCTTAGGAGAATATCCTGTAGATCAATCTCAGTAGATTGTTCAACAGACTCCTTCAATACAGGCAACAGTCTTCCATGAACGAGCTCTAATAAAGACTCGGTAGTCATGTTTCTAAACTTGGCCGAATGAAACTCAATGCTAGCGGTCTTCCTCTGCTTCTGCCAGATGTCATCATCAGCATTAAAGATCCCATTCCCAAGAAGATCTTGAAGAGCATGTCTGAAATAAGGTCCTTTTGGATACGCTTGAAACTTGGTTTTGAGAAGATGCTCAAGGTTGCGAGGATCAGCAGTAACAATACAGTTCAGATTTGTAAACCAAGGACCCATAAAAGTAAAGGTCCCGTTTTGTCTACAAAGGATTTGAGAAATCCATTCATATAGATCGACACGAAGAGCAAGTACTAAAGAAGGCAACATTCCAACAAATGGCCACACGGGTAGCCCTTTTCGTTTACGTTGCCTTAGAGAATTTATAACTACGAAAACCAAAAGTGCAACAAAAAGCTCTAGAATTTGAACGTCCTGCAAGAACCCGAACCTCAAGCCGGTGGCCGGAGAGAGAGAAAGAGAAGAAGTAGACATGGTTTGGGTGGAGTTGAGAGTAGAAGGTGAAAGGTGATAGTCCATGCTAAAGATATGTTAAGGGAGAGGCAAGTCATGTATTATATGAGGGTGAGGGGTAAGGTGTTGTTGCTTGTTGTGCATGAGAATATGATTTGGTGAACAGAAATATGAAAGGTGATGTGAGTACAAGTGGGATGATTTTTTTTGACCAATTAGGTGAATTTAGGGTAATCAAGAAAACAGGTTTGTCTTATTGGTGTTAAATTGTTTTTTTTTTTGAATAGTTGGTATGGAGGTTAACCTAAGCACCATAAGTCTCAACAAAGGCTAACAACCTCCATCTGTACACATTTAAGAATGTCTAATGGCATGGATTATTAATTTCAAAAGTATTTTTTTATTAAACTTAATAACAATTTGTTTGATGATCATCTAGTATCTAGATGCTTAACAGGTTTAATCTTCTATAACTGTTTTGAGATGGTTAGTAAGATGGGTCGTAAGTTTTGGGTCGAAATGATTCTGGCTATCGCGTTGGGTCGACAACAAAACCTTTAACAAGAATCATGAATACACAACTATGTTTCGACCATTTTTACTCGATTTAATCATGTCATAATTAAGGTTGTATAATTTGTCCCTTTTAGAATTAGAATATAATTAAACACTTTACTTTTCGTAGAAGTTTAATACTTTTACACGTCAACCTATGGTCTTAATTCGTTCAAGAGTTTGAACCATGTCAAGTTATAAAAACTTTACTTTTCTTATGATTATCATTCTATTTATAGTATTTGTTTTGAACTTTGAACCATCATGTTAAGTTATAAATGAAAGTAATCTTAAATACTTGCTTGATCATTCGGTTACATCTAAAACAATGTCTGGTTATATATTTTAACATTACGAAAGTTAAATGTAAAAAACAAAAACTACTATGTATGATCATTTCGACAAGTTAAATGTAAAAAAAAAAACAAAAGATGTGAATACATATATAGCCACGGGATTAGAATTCATGACCATTTACCAGCTTTCGTACTTTAGAGATAAACTTGGAATTTGATTAATAAATACGTCGAAATCAAATAATCTAAGCCCATATCATTTATTAGTTTAGAACACAAACACAAATTAAATGGTTCGGGAAACGCCACGTTAAACAAGGTCGCATCATTATAGAAGCATGATATGATTGATATCGATGTTAAGTTAATAGCCAGCCCTCCAATATAATTATTGCAATACCAGTTTATACGAGTATGTTCTAACTAAACCATAACATTTCGATACCTATTGCCAAACTTTAAAGAAAAATATGCACACATTTTTCTTTTCTTCTAAGTTTCACCATAATAAATAAAGAATAATTAGAAGACTTGATACGTAAATGGATAAACGGATTATGTTTTCTCTATGCAGGTTACATGAGATGAAACTTTTTTAACTTAGATGTATGTGATCTACCGAGATATACTTGTAATCTTTTTTGACTCTTATCTTAGCTACCATTAAATGTGTATCTAGTGAGATTTAAACCATAAACCTAATGTGAAGAGGTCATGTGCTATATCATTGGGCCACTTAGTAATGGTTATACATTACCGTATCAAACGTGATAGTGAAAACAATAGAAATGATTTAAAAGGAAAGAAAATGCTTTAAAATAAACGAAAACGTAAACTTACAAGAATTCTTGCATTATATATGCTCGTTATGTTTAGTAGTATTTTTTTTTTTTTTTTTCCTCCTTAATATGGGTTTTCGCCTCGACATTGTGAGCTGACTAATTTCAGGGCGACTACTTTTTTGGATAGCCTGGAGTCGTCGCAGGTGAACCTCCGTAGCCAATGGAGGATTAACTTTCTCCACATGGTTCGAACCCGAGACCTCTTGACACTTTCATCCTTAAAGGCTAAGCCGTTATCACTAGATCACCCCTTTGGTTTGTTGAATGGTAAGTTGAGACGTTGCGTGTGTTAATTGGGTTAATAAAACATTGATATGTTATTAGAGCACTCTCAACGGTAACGGCTTAACGCCGTTATAGGCATTATAACGCCGTTGGGGGCGTTAAACACGTTGGAGACGTAACATGGTAACGGCGTTATAGGGCAACCGTTGGGTTGCTAACGCCCGTTAAGGGCAGGGAAAAAAAAAAAAAAAAAAAAAAAAATTGAAAAACTTACACAACTAGTCCCTCAACGTCTAGTATCCGTTAGAAATTCAAAAAAATTTACAAAAAACCCCCTTAACGGCTAGTTTAAAAAAAAAAAAAAAAATCAAAAACATTTTTTTACCACTATAAATACCCAACTAAAACTCTATTTTTTTCACACTTCCATTCAAACTTTATATACTTCCTCTTTACACTTTCATATTTCAAAAATCAAATTCGTTCACAATGGATCCAAATCAAGCTGGTGATATTCCCCTGTCTTGGTTAGACGTTGATGACCAAGAGGACTTCCAATTTATGGCGGCCGCGTACGAGTATCACCTTCAGTTGGAACAACAAGAGGGTATTGAATCTCAACATCCTAGTCGTTCTCGTACCCATGTATATCGTGAACGTGAGCTTGCAGAAGAACGTCTGCGCAACGATTATTTCGTACAAGGTTGTAAGTATTCAAACCGGAATTTTCGTAGAAGATTTCGTATGAGCCGGAAACTATCCACAGTGGGCAACTTTCGTCAAATCCTTCACGGCAACAACTGATGAAAAACATACGTACTTTAAACGGAGACAAGAAAGTGCCCGAAAAGATGTTGAACGTGCTTTTGGTGTTCTTCAAGGCCGTTGGGGTATACTACAACAACCGGCACGTCAATTTGAAATTGCCACGATACGTAGAATCATGTATTGTTGCATTATTATGCATAACATGATTATAAAAGATCAAAAATTTGCTTTACGTGACTATAACGAACTGTGGGTGGATCCGTCAGCAAATTTGAGGCAACGAAGATGGGTTGAAAGATGTGATACGCACAGTCGTAAGGCAAAAGAAATACACGACCGACAAACGCATACCCAACTCCAACAGGACCTTATGGAGCATGTTTGGCAGAAGAATCTTGAACGACATGGACAACAACAAGAGAGCGACGAGGATGAATAAGTATTTGCTATGTTTTTTTTTTTAATTGCAGTGTGTGTGTGTGTGTGTTTTTTTTTTTTTTTTTTTTTTTTTTATTTCGTTGTATTTTTTTTTTTTTTTCGTTGTATTTTTTTTTAGTCTCGTATTGTAATATGTTTTAAGTTTTAATGAAATGTTTGTTTTACTTTAAAAAAATGAAGTGTTTGATTTAGTTTAGGGGTTGAAATTGAAAATATGAAATATTAGTGGTGTTATGGTGTTATTGGGATGTTATTGTTGTGGGTGTTTTTTGAGGATGTTAATGTTAAATGGTAAAGCTGATGTGGCGCTGACGTGGACGATGTTATTGGTGTTATGGTGTTATTGTTGGGAGTGCTCTTAGGATAATAACACCGTGATTAATAAATAACGATATGTTGTTAAATTTGGTTTGATTGTCACCTTAAATCAATGATATATACCTGCAAATTAAACTCATATGAAAACAGAAATTAAATGCACTAGCATTTTATAAAGAACAATCGTGATTAAATACGGTTGGGAAAAAAAGAGACTAAGGTGATTCCTCAATAAATGCAATATTCTAAAGAAAACAAAACTCTTTATTCAACAAACAACATAGTTGAATGATTACAATTAGTTTTTCAGCATGAAACACCTGAATTATAGTTTTCTCTAGTCTCGTTAAGGCCTAGATTGTTCTTACTCCAAAAATTTAAAAATATAAAGATTATTGTGTTTGGCATATAATAGCGTACTATAAACTAATTTCACTTTTATACGTTTTTTATACTCAAAATATGCACGTAAAACCGTTAAACTAAACTTCTATCTACTTGTTTTGTTCTTTTTGTCTCTTTAAATCGTTATTAGGTGCCTACATGGATAACCTTGAGTAGCTTTTGCTACATCACCAACTATTAGTTTGCCAACATCATTTCCATTCTACTGTTAGGTGTAATAAGGCCTCCAACCATGGGTGATGAGCAATCAAAGACACGTTGTTTCTCCCTTCTTTTAACATATGCGCATGATCAATGTGATCAGCAATTCTTTTGAAAGGTTCGGTGGTCGCAGCTAGACGTAAAACAAGAAAAAAAAAAAAAAAGGATATGTGAGTGTTTTGTTGAGTATATTTGTGTTTAAGTCTGATATAATTGTGTGGTGGTTTGATGTTAATTACCACAGGGTTTAGTGGTTAGTTGATGGTGAGAGCTGATGCTGATGCGACACTAATGCATGTGGCGTCACACCAACGACCACACTCGTTATTACACCCAGTCTAGCATATTATCAAGTGCTACAATAAAAACTTACGAATTACTATATTTTTGTCATTTTAGCTAAAAAAATGTTCTGCACACTTACAAAATAAAATGTGAATAAATAATTAAATATACATCATTTCATATCTCTTATATAATATATAGTAAGAGAATATACAAAATCAGAAAATGAATTTTTCTATTGATTGATTGTAGAACTCAATTTTCAAATCGAATCTTTTGATTGGCTAATAAAAATCAAAATTAGCTTCAATTTAGTCAAACCCATCTAAATTTACTTATCAACATATGTCGATGTTATTTAAAAATTTTGAGATTAGAAAAAGGGGTAATTAATTAAACTTAGTTGTTAAATTTTACGGTAAATATATTAAATATCTTCAAATAAAATTATTATTATTAATTTTTTATAACTTTATAAATTTAATAAATGCTTCATATACTTAATTTTTTTTTAAACATTTACATTGTTATTATTAATAAATATTATTATCATTTTAATAATTAATATATATGCAAAGATTTAAATATATCAAAATAAAAGCCCAAGTTACTGTGATTTGTAAATGAATGCACATGATTGTAAATATACGAATGTCTCATGTTATTTTTTTTAATGATATAAGTAAGAAGATTGCGAAAGTGTTTTTTAACTAATGATTTTCAATAACGACTCTTGTTATTCCTCTTAATAATTTGCTCATGTGTACAAGGATTTAATAGTTTAATACGACTAAGGGGGTTTTTCTTTTTTGCTTAATATGCTAGATGGAAAATATTTCTTAACCCAACTAGTAAAGTAATTGTTTATTTTTTTGCTTAATACCAAAAGAATCCTAAATGTAAAAAGGTGTCAAAATTAAGGTTGTATACATTCAATATGCTTATCACAAAATTATCTTCATCTTTTTCATTTTTTGTAGCTTATTTTGAAAAGGATAACACACATTTTTTTCAAAACCATTACATAAGCTAAGAAAGAGTTATGAGAATTAAGGTGTTGTTTGTTATCCCTCTTAGGTATGGGTTTTATGTTGACAAGATGTATAATATTTGTTTGTTTGCTTCTTTTGACAAAAAGAATGGATTTGGGATTTGAAAATTGATATTGTATCACTTAACCACTTTTAGGTTGATTCATGTACTTCAAGTAGGCAATGTGTTTGTGTCTTTCTCTTTCTTAGCTTTTATATTTAAAAATAATTTTAGTTTTAATTATATTTTAAAATTTATTAAATAAATATAATTTTTCTCTCATAAAACTATACCGAATCCAAATTTGAATCCAAATTTAAATCCAAATCCGAATCCGAATCCGAATCCGAATCCACACTCATCTATAAACCAAACGGACCCTAAATAGTTGTCACCTCAAGTATTCCTGGTCATATATACTTTTTATTTATGGGGATTGATACTTGCATCGTCAAAAAAAATTCACACACAACAATTATGCATATATGATGTTGTAACATGTCCATAATTGATGTGATATTATAGTGTGTGAATCATTTTTTGTGGTAATGGGTCGTCGTGCATCTAGCAGGCCAAAAAAAAAATGCATGTATCCAAACATATAAGCCACGTCGTATTTGATGCTACTTAATATATATATTAATTAGATTGTTTGGTTTGGGTAATACATCAAAAAAAAAAAAAAAAAAAAAAAAAAAAAAAAAAAAAAAAATCACTAAACCTGTCATTTCAGTGGGGTATGGCCAAACCGATAGTGTGTAGGTTTCTGGAAATCTATCCTTACCAACCAAACATTTTATTTGATATTCATTTTCATTCCTGATAGCTAAACCGTCTAACCAAACGCACCCTAGAATATTCATACTTTGATACTCGAACCAAAAATCACAATTTTTTAGTTAGCATGCAATTCATCATATGCGTCACATATATCGTTAGACTATAAGTCGTTTGGTATATGAAGATGTAAGAGCATAAGGTGTGGTAACGCTCCAACCGGCAGCCACGTTGGCGGTGTTACCATACCCCCCCCCCCCCCCCCTACGCGTTACTACCGGCGTTGCCAAGGATGTTGCCCTATCAACGGCCGTTGTTCGTTGGTTTTGTTTGAAAAAACTAGTTGTTGCTTTGCCAACAATTTAAAAATTAATTAGTTGATACTAAATAATTGGTTGTGAAAAAACGATGAAAGAAGAAGTCTTGGACTAGGCGCCTCTATTTGGTTACTATTCAACACATTTGATCTCAAAATTTGCCCTTACTTTCGTGATATTTACAAAGGTGCCATCATTTTATTTTAATTAAATGAACAGATTCTTGATACATCTAAGGGTTTATATCATTTTTACACTTTTTTATTTTATGACACTATATCCTCTCATGTTCATTTGTATATGAGAGGTAAAGTTATGCATATTCTGATTGTGCATTGAAATTAATGCAAAATATTTATTTTATTTTAATTAAAATGTACAATCATATCATACACAACTTTACCTGTCATGTTCAAATGAACTTGAGAGGATCCTCATCCTTTCTCCATATATATATATATATATATATATATATATATATATATATATATATATATATATATATATATATATATATATATATATATATATATATATATATATATATATAGAGAGAGAGAGAGAGAAATGATACATGGACCTAAACTTAGACCTAAAACCATTTGGTATCATCTTGATGGGTTGTAAAATAAGTGGGTACTGTCTGCAGCCATCAAGATGGTGACACTTGGTTTTAGGTCTATATTTATGCCTAAGTTTAGGTCCATGTATCATTTCTCATATATATATATATATATATATATATATATATATATATATATATATATATATATATATATATATATATATATATATATATATATATATATATATATATATATATATATATATATATATACTAGTGTCAAAACCCGTCCGATGGACGGGTATGACTTGTGGTTTTTATTTTTAGGTTTTAGTAGAACAAATATATACTAAATTTTTTCTATAACGAAAGAAGGGTGGTAAAAAATGGTTGGAAAGTGTACTTGTTGAAGAAAGGGATTTCATTGAAATAAATGATGAGTATCGTTGTGTTAATGGGTTTAGCTATTTGTGGTCTTTATTGGTGGGTTAATACCTACATTCTTAACTGCTTGAATATTTGTTCCATTATCTTGTGAAAAATGTTAAACTTATAGCTTTCTTTTGCTCAAGTATTGAATGAATCAGTTATTCCCTTATAATAATGAACTTACTTACTTATCCATTGATCATAGGAGGTGTTTAACATGAAGAGTTACACATAAGCCATGCCAGGTTCCATGCAAGAAATGTGACTATCATTATTTTGGTATAAAGATACCTAATAACAGAACATAGTAGTCTTTAGAAGATCAGAGTCCTCACCGTCCCCAAGGAAAAGAAAACTCAAACTTGAGATAACATTAATAAATTCATGTTTACAGCTAAATTAGTCACTTAGCTCAAAATTTATATGTTCAAAGCACAAGTCTGCAACATAATTACTGTATCCATATTACCACACATCAGTGGGTAACATATATAAGTATGTTATTCAAAGCATTCAGGGTCAACTGAGGTGGGCCAGTTAAAGTCGTCTGTGTTTCGGAGAGCAGAAACTGCGGCCTTAATCTGTAATTTTGCAAAGATAAAAAACCAAGTAAAATTCCATTTTTCATTAGAAAATGCAATAGGAAAAGATATCGTGAGAAATCGTACCTCGTCAAACTGCATGCCATTATATGATCAGAAGTGACAATCAGGGGGTTTAGTAATGGGCGGGCATGACTTATAAATATCGTTGGCATATTTTTCTATAACTAAAGAAGAGTGGTAAAAAATGGTTGGAAAGTGTACATGTTGAAAGAAAGGGATTTCATTGAAATACATGATAAGTATCGTTGTGTTAATGGGTTTAGCAATTTGTGGTCTTCATTGGTAGTTCAGTACTCATATTACATGCAATTTACTATGAATAAATCCCCGCAACTTTATCTTGTGTCGAAACAGGACCATTAACAAACACAATTGGCTCGTATCCATCTTGACGGAACCGCACATTTTGTCACACCAGCGCGATTGGCGGGCTAGACTTGTGAATATCTATGAATATCGTTGTCATATTTTTCTTTAGAGAAAGAAGAGTGATAAATAATCGTTATATGAACATTAACAATTATAAGTTACAAAGTTGTTCGGTCGAACTTAGTATATGATTTTAACTCAAATGCGAAATAAAGCTTTTTATACACAACATTTCAACTATAGAAAGAAGGGTGATAAATATTATTATACTCCGTATGACAATTAACAATTAACAATTATACAACAATTATAAGAGGGTGTTTCAGACTGTTTTTATAAATGCCTATCAACTTAATATGTACGCTTATTGTGTTTGAATAAAACTTCAAGCTACTCATCTACTTATTTTAAAGCATTTAATCACTAAAAAACATAATCAATGACCGATTCATGTTTTCTTGAAAACTTAAAAGTATTTAATTATGATAATGAAAACAATACAATCAGGTTAATATTATAATTCTTTTAAATAATGGATTGTTATATAAAATAAGCATACATGATAGGTCGGAGGATTGGAGGATTGTATAACAGATTTAGCTACTATGACTTAAATACTATTATTTTAAATCTGTTTTATAAATAGATTTAAAAATGATGAGTGATATGTTTATTATCAATGAAAAGGTTCAAAAGAGCACATATCAAATTAACCCCAGTTTATTCTCCAAAAAGCTAATTTTAAGTTAGCACATCATTGTATTTTACATTTTGACCAAAAGACCTTGGCTTTAGTGGTCCAATTTCTTGTGGAACCCTTTTTTCTTCCCCCACATGGAAATCATAAGCAAACATATCGAAACACAAAGCTAAAAATATAAAGTAGAAATTGTGGAGTCACCTCGCATATACTCGATCAGCTACCCAAACAAAGCAGATGACTTTGCACCCAAACTTAAGGTCCGAGCATAGCTGGCAGCGGCTCCAGCTTCTGATGGGATGAAATAAACCCCATTAAGAAGTAGGTCACCCTCTGATCTCTAGTTCCACCCGTGCCATTGGATTCTATCTCTGTCGGCTCTCTTAATAACCTGAAATCATATGCATTTTCAGAAGAGATTTTTATTAACTATTAGTTCCTCCTTATCAAATGGTCGGGTCTGCACTTCCACCGATATCATACATCTCCCAGTGAGTGTAGTCATTGTTCATCACATGGAAATACCCATGTTGTCGTTTATAAAAAAATAAGTTATATGACTTATTACTTTTTTCTTACGTGTTTTTGTGAACTTAATTCGATATTTAGTACCTTTGCATTCTTTGAATAAGACCTACTCCAAAATGATTGTAGACAATAGTCACTTGCATTAATTTGTCTCTTGTATTTGAGTCACTGTGGCCCAACAATATCACCTGTTTTAAATGCATTTAAATGCATCATATATCATTTAATGCATGCTAACCTATGAGCGAGCCCACGGGTCCAAGCAAAGATTGAGCTTATGATGTTCAAGAGACTACAAGACTTTCACTTCAGTGTCTACCTAGAATTTAGCATGTAGCATCAAAAAATGAATCTAATCAAATATTTATATGGTTTGTGACTCTAACCATGCCGAATCATTGGTTAGTTAATTCTTGTATTGAAGGAAATGAATGTATATTACTGTTTTCTAGGTGGCAAGTAATTACACGAAAGGATGGCAATCACAGATTAATGTGTTAGGATATGACTCATTTTTAAGGTCAAAATGACTTTTTAGTTTGACTCTTTAATGTCAAAATGACTGATTTTTGTTTGACTTCATTAACAATAGGGTAACAGCCATTTTAAATTACAATGGTAGTTCTTAGTGAAAATCTTAGAAACAATCAATATAACAACTTAAATGCCTGTCTTATGAATTGTTTAAAAAGTCCATCTCTTGCATTCTTAAGCCCAAACAAACAAACAATTCTTTATAACTTTGTGCCATACATTTCAGTCTAGTACATTAAGTTGATCTATTAGGACCCATTGCATCATTTTATGAATTCAAACACACAAAAAGTCCGTGTATTGGTGCTGATGACTGCAGTTAAGGGAAAAAATATATATATCTCAATCATCTATATATAACATCTGACTTAAATTAAGTGATACTGTACTTAAATATGTCAAAGTTAATCAGAATATAGCCTTAGTTACGTTTTTGGTTTCCTGGATCAGTGGATCAAATGAAACAGTTTATTAAATATTGTTTACAACAATTGGAAATATACAAAATGGCTATCTTCATATAATTTTGAATGAGCATTGAGCTGATAAAACAAACAATAGATGACCATCAATATAAGATCATGTAACATCACATCTCAAGTGGTCTAGAAGTCAAAAACTACTGTCTTGGTTATATACCATCCACATTCTGTATTGCCTTTTTTTTACGCCTTTTGCAACCAAGCTGATGCCCCAAAAGTAATCATCCTGCATAAGTAAAAATAACCTGTTAACAACAATGCTTGGATCAATTAGTTTAGACAATCATTCAACTTGTTCAACACGTTACAGGCTTCGAGTGAAAAAGGAACTACATAATTCGAATTCGATTGATCCATTAGGTGGGAGTTCAATTACTGTCAAAGAAGTATAGGTATGCTTAAAATCCTTGTTTTAAAAATTTGGTTTATGGTATAGTAAATATTTTCAAGACCAGTTGAAAGAAGCAAGAAATGTCAAATGTGATAAAATGCAACCCGGTAATGTTAGTGTGAGTTTAAGAGCAGATAACAAATTTAAGAATTTTGAATCTTTTAAACTTGAAGGCAAAGTGAACCCTGGCATCATACCTTTGGCTATGATCATGGTTTTGATGTCCCCTTTCTTCACAAGCACGATGCATATATGGACATAACAAAATTAAAGGTAAAATATGTATACACATATATACTAACAAATATGGCAAGTTAAAGGGGTTAAGATTTACACCTATTTGAGTTTCTGATTTTCTTTAATGCATGTTGTGCTAGCTAATGACCCGAAAATTGTAAAAGTCTTCCATTATCGTATTACTTTTAGTACATAAAGCTACTCCAGATGGGCGTTTACAAATTATCTGAATGTCAGCTTCCACAATGCTTCCCTAGCTCCAATCAGCTACTCGATTTTGTATAAAATGTGTGTCCACCTAGCAACACATATCAACAAACCAAGAGCAATTGTCATATTTTGAATATTGTTTAAAAATCATATGCTTTCAATATTTAATGGACAAATTGCATTATGTATTGTGGATACCGCTCGCGCGTACGTAAGTCTGCCACCTAAACAACAACGATGATACCTTGGGCTGGCATATCTAGAACCGCTCTTAATACGTTATTCATAGTGGAAAAAGCGCGATGCAACGTTCACAGGCGTTTCCTTTATCTTGATTGTTTATCCTCACGCTACATGTTTATAAAACTTCGCGTCATCATTAGTTATTGGAAATTAAAATAAATCAATTAAAACACATCTCGGGAGACTTCTTTACCTACATGGTATTTGAATCCAATCCAGATGTTCTAGCATTCTGAGCATCTGTTTCACTTTCATGAACATCCCTAACAGTATAAGTTTGAGCTACCTCTGTCCTATGTTCTTGAATCTGCAGACCATTGGATGGACCTTCGTTTCCATTGAGAGTTAATGTGTTCACTCCTTCCAAAGGTAAGATGATAGATATTCCCTTCTTCTGGTCACCATCTCTGTCATGTGCATCTGGAGATTCTTGTACTTTAACATCAGCCTCCTGCATAATTAATTCTAATATACTACATTTAAATCTCACTTACATGTAACAACCGGTACATGCATAAAAACATGACACCAAAACAAAAGAAGGATGACAAGTTTACTAAAACTTGTTCGATGCCGGATTCTTGAGCAATTAGTGGCTCCAACTGTGCAATGAACAACCTACACAAACCATATACAAGATGCAGGTTTACTATTAAAGTTCAAGCAGACACTTCAAACAACATACGTGATTTTCAGTACCTTTATATAATTCTAATTAGTAGTCCAGGATAAGGTGTTGTCGCATCACGAACAACAGTTTTCGTAAAACCAAACACCGTTGGTCCAGATTGTGAGCCTACAAGAATGCATAATTTATTTATTTATTTATTTATTTTTTGTAAACTGCCATTAACATGTGATCTTGAAAAGTATACATGTGCATTGGCTTACATATAAGAAAAAATATTTAAAATACTAAACATGATTTTCAACACCAAATCAATAACAGAATATAACTCGCTTGCATGTAAAGAATATCAAAAACTGATTCAAAAACCGAAAAAAAACAAATATTTCAAAACATAGATAAAAATTTAGCCTTACTACCCATGCTCATAAACGATCACCATCTCCGATTTTCAATTTCATTGTGTTCCTTATGTGTATTTCTCATCTTTGTATATTCATTGTGTTTTTCACATAAAATGTTGCCACCGGCAAGCACCCCACTCGTCCTGTGTTATAAATCCTAATCGACTTTGCCCCTTGCTGATACAGTTTCTGCCAACATTATTCCAATAGTTAAGTTTCACAATATAGGTGGCAGGTTAGGCGACAATTAAGGCCCGGTTGAACCATGAACATATTTTGTCCCTATTTTAGTGTAATTATGAATGTTAATTGCGTTAATGATGATTAAATACAATATCTAAATATTCAATAAAACCAATTCTCCCTTGCAGTTGTTTTCTTATTTGACCCGAGACTTATTCATAAGTAAGTGGATCGAAAATGCCACCAATAGCGTGATCACGGATCTTTACCTGAACGAAATTGGCAAACTCATTGATAATGTCAGGTATTGCTGCACGTAGTTGCTGTTTGTAAAGTGTTTGAAACCCAGCAGAAAGTTTATTTTGTCCAATATCCATTGTAATCAAGACCTTTGAGAAGTCAGCAGGCCTCTGGAGCTGGCTTATATCAGCTGCTGGATGACGTGAACTCCGTAGATCAATTGTCCTAGCTTTAAAATGAGTGAACTAAATGGTCTGCATATTGAGAGAGAACGGACTGCCACCCACGTATATTGATTCAGTCGGGTTAAGAATTGTTGAGCATCCTGTTGCAAAATTGGCACCATGGCGATAGTCTGTGTTGATCGTGTCTAGGTATGCAAAGGTAGCCCAATGTACTCACCTTCAACAACACCAAAGAGTTCACTCAAGTAAGGTTTTATGCTACATTTGATTTGAATTGCCTATATCTAAAGAGTTTGATAAACATAGCTCGTACATAGGGCCATAGGGGTATGCTTACGAAGTTAGGATATTAAATAGACACAAGCATCACATGATTAGTATAAAAAATAATAAATCGATGGCTTTTAGTTAAAGTAGCTTAATGCTTGATTGCCTGCACCGTGTGTCGGAATGAAATTTAGATAACCAGATCCATCACATAAAGCATTAGTAAATACAAATATGTAGCGAAATATTGGTAAAACCAAGTCAAAGCAAAATCTACCGAGAAAATTACTATTGCTTTTTGTAAATTGATATAAAGCGACAGTTATATACCTATATTACAATAAATCTATCTAGTGTGACTCTTCATTAAGATTTCATGTGTATCCATACCTGGGCTAGTCCAGCCATTAGATTTTGTCTAAGCTATTGAGCAAGGAGTTGTTGTTGCTGATGTTGTTGTAATTGCATCAATCTCTGCCTTTGTTGTTGCTGGAATTTCTGTTGTTGTTGTTGCTATTCGGTTTGTTGTTGTTGCGGGGAGCACACAATAAGTGGGAGCTTATCTTGTCCCTGGTACTTTGAAGCTTCATATTGGGTTTGAATTGGGCTGCAACCTCTATCGTGCGTCAGTTAACAATAGCCTCAAATCCTCAATAACATCGTAAATGATCAAACTCTGGTTGACTAACTATATGCAGTGATTCCATGTTTACAACAAATTTTCAAATGACAAACACTAAATGGCCATCCATATACTGGAACCTTAGTGCAGCAAGCTTTTAGAGCTCTATTTGAAATTTAGCTCACAATATGCCTTTGAGTTTTTGACATATGTAGATTATCATGCTGTATAAGTGTATAACAAATACACCAACTACTTAGTGTTGTCTAACTTATCAGTTGTGTATGCTCATTGTAGCGCCTATGCCAAAAAAAAAAAAAAAAAAAAAAAAGTGCTTTGCTAATTTCTTGTGTGCCTTTGTAGTAAAATTTATAAAAGCCTAGGAAAATGGAGTGTTTAAAGCTACTTAAATGCATGGAGCCGTGTCTGAAGATTTTAATTAAGCTTTTCCTTTTTGGTTCATAATTGGCAAATCATCTTGCTAAATTTGATTGTTGGCGCTAAAGTTCAGATACTTTAAGATAAACATACTTGACAACTGGTTGGGTTAGGGTCAAAGCAGGTTATTTTAATGCTACGAAATTGTTTTAGTACAGTAGGACAATCAAATTAACCAAATATTACTCCTAAACATACCTGTTTCAACAGCTTCATTTGCTTTCCAGTGCTTTGCTACGCTCTCTGATAAAGGATCATATGTATTTGAAGCAATTAGGTACATCAGTTGCATATCAGGAGTTCAAAGCAAATATCTGAATTTTTTTCCCACTTTTTTCCTGAAGAGAAAATCACAACCGAATAACTCCAATCAACCAAATGCTTTCAATATTTTGGATTTGATCAAATCATAATCAAACTAAATATCGATGGTTCTGTTTATATCAAAATCAGACTTGTTTCTATTGAAGTCGTAGGTTTTGTTAGAATGTGTGACAGCAAAATAGCCTACGGTAGTGTCTTCGTCTGGCAATTTACCTACCCAAATTGAACTGTAGAGATGATAGTAGATAAATATGTGCATCTTCAAGGAGCCTGTAGTTCTTTCCCATTGTAGAGGTCTTACCTAGCCTCCATCCAGATATGTTGAAATTCCACCCTACGCCAAAAAGAATAAAATTTCAAGATAAATATACATTTAGATTACGACCAATATATGTTTTTAAGGAAAAAAGATGACAATGGTGATTGTTAAAAAAAATGGAATTCAGTTTAAGTGAGACTAAAACTTACCGTGAATTGGAAAAGCCTCTTCAAAGCTTCTTGCAAAATATTTAACACATTAACTTGTACTGTAATCATATTTCACATTCTTTGGAATCAATATTTATCTTTTTCGTTTGGATGTGCCAGTAGCAGCACCACCTCCTCTACCCATGCTTGTGTAGTCCGAATAAGGGCCTGAAACAGTTTTGATGGCAAAAGGTAACTGAAAACCGAACATTAGAATACCTTTATACTTTGAAATATACATGATCCAACCTTACCTGCAAACATCCTCCTTCTGCAAATACGGTCACTGATAGTACTGGTAGCAAGCATTGGCTGCTCATGCGGCGCATCTGTTAATGAAGCAATCTTTTGCTATAAAAATCAGATTCAGTTTATTCAAACACAAAAAATGATCCGGGAATAAGTTTAATGTCACACATCCAAATAGCCTCATATCCATTTGCATATTACAAGGTTATCAATTGAAAATATTAGGCAAATAAAAATAGTTCTAGTATGGCTCATACCTGGTGCTTATGATTTGTAAGTGGGGATAACTCAACCCACAAACAACCACTTATTGTAGGACCAAGCGCTCGATATTCTGTAACAGCCTCATAGGAAGCTTCTAAACCATAGCCATAAGCCAACATTACCCTCTCAACTTTTCCTCCATTAAGCAGAACCTGTAACGAATCACAAAATAGACTTAACGATCTTTTTCATGTATTTTGGTCGGTGACAATATAAAGAAGCATAAGGAGGACAGAGACCTTCGTAAGAGGGGCATAAATCAAACCTTCCTTTTCCTTTGGGGTACCAATGACCAGTGCCCAGTACTTTTGATATGTAGTTTCACATGTATCATAGCATGCCTATAAATTATAATGGATAGCGTTAGCATGATAACCGTTTAGTGACATCATAAACATTAGGTCTATGTATACCTTAAGTGAGGATCTTGTTCTATTAATGTCACTGAATAACCCATGAAGATGATTAATGTTCTCTTTTGATCTGCCTAATTGAAGAATTCTGATGCTTTCTCTATCAAGATGATGAAGTTAAACAGTGGCGTATATTTAGAACAAAATACCTCCGCATTATATAAGAATTCAAAAGCGAATTATTTCATAGTACAAATTCAGATAACAATGACCTTAAGTTTGTAGCATTTGCACACTAATTACCAGTTTAGGGCCCTCATCATAGTCTTAACATAATGTTGCAGCTGCCAAAGCATCCATACTGTTATGAACGGCCATATTCCCCTAGATCATGTATACATATACAGATAATTAGAGAAAATAGTCTAAAAAACTGCCTATCAGGAGAAAGTTTGGGCTAAAAAACCAACCTTTAATAAACAACATATAATTTGACCCAACATGAGAAATAACAATAGCAATGTCAACATATCATAGGAGAATAAAAGAACATGCCTGCAACATTTCTAGATCAATAGGAGTGTTTGGGTAGAACTTGACTTAAGCTTCTTCAGTATATTTAAACTCTATGGTTGTCCAGTTTTGGTGAAATTGAATTTAATCCCATCAAACGGATGAGAATTGTATACACTAAAACTATACTTACTGTAGCTTTTAGAATTCTAAAATGAATGAATATTGGAAATGATGGTTTACTTGGCGAAATTATTTTCCTTGTTTTCTTCTCTTGTTTATCTAGGCTGCAATAAGGCATCATATTGCTATAGCTGTTAACAACTCCATCTTCTTGAACTTGACCTGAAACACACAAAAAATGAGATAATGCTGAAGTTGCAATACTTTATTTTTTTTCTAAGTTTTTACCATAGATAAAGTGTCTAATCTTGATACATAAACTACAATATTCCACTGAGTTACTGACCTTGCTTCAAGCTTGAAAGGTTTGGAGTTGCTGATATGATTCTTTATCATGTAAAGTTGCAGCAACATATAAATATAACTTCCCTATTCAAATCAAACTATCATTGTTGATGGTAAAAAAACTAAAATCAACGGATAATAATTGAATGATAAAACTGAAATTGAAGTACCTCCATATCTATGGTATTGCCTATTAGAAGCGTACAAAGCAGTAGGTGGTTGGAAAAAATGATTTAATGCAAACATGCACGACATAAAGACAGAAACTTACGACTGCACCTGAATCAACTAATACCATTCTGACCACGCAACATTGTGTATACGTACCATCTCAGCTATGTATGAAGCCAATCTTTTCAACTACAATACGATTTAATTGGACCCCACCCTGGAATAATAATATTAATAGAAATCACTATAAATTGCAAACAACAATAGACAATTCATAACCTGGTGGAAATCATATGAGCTTATAGTTAATGATACCTCTAATGGATCGAGTAAAGGATTGTCAAACATTCACATAACAGAGTGAGTTTTCAAATTGATATCATCAAAGCTTCATAATAACTTTCTTTTGAAATCGTTGGCTCCGGAGATTTTTGGTTAGATGAAGAGTAGGGTTACTTGGATTTAGGGTTGTTGTTGTTGCAGTGATTATGTGCGACTGTTTTTTTAATAGATTAGGGATTATTTTGAATGTTGAATCATGAATGAGAAGAAAACTATGTTTCACCTAGAGGTGGCAATCACAACCCATTTAGAGAAAAATGGGTTGCTATGGGTCAAAAATAACAACTTATGGGTTGGATTGGGTTACCTTATTTGCAAAGAACAGGTCAAATGGGTCAACATATGGACTTATGTGAATTAACAAATGGGTCGAATGGGTCAACAAATGGGTCGAATGGGTCACTTAAGGGTCGGATGATAACTCAACCATCATTAGATGTCGTGTTTTTTATCTTTTTATACGTTTTTATATTTTTTTCGTCAATTTTAACATTTTCATCCGTTTTTGCGCGTTTTCGTCATTTTTTTACGTTTTCGTCGTTTTTTAACGTTTTCGTCCGTTTTTTTACGTTTTCGGCCGTTTTTTTACGTTTTCAGCCGTTTATGCGTGTTTTCGTCCGTTTTCGTCCGTTTTTTTACGCTTTCATCCGTTTTTGCACGTTTTCGTCCATTTTTTTACGTTTTCGTCTATTTTTTTACGTTTTCATCTGTTTTTGCGCGTTTTCGTCCATTTTTTTACGTTTTCGTCCGTTTTTTTACATGTTCATCCGTTTTTGCGCGTTTTCATCTGTTTTTGCGCGTTTTCGTCCGTTTTTTTACCTTTTCGTCTGTTTTTTTACGTTTCGTCTTTGTTTTTTACGTTTTTTTCCCTATTTTTACGTTTTTTTACCTTTTCGTCTGTTTTTTTACTGACAAAAACGCGCAAAAACGGAACAAAACGTAAAAACGGATGAAAACGCGCAAAAAACGGATGAAAACGTAAAAAAAGGAAAAAACGAAAAAAACGGATGAAAATGTAAAAAAAATGGACGGAAACGTAAAAAAACGGAAAAAACACGCAAAAACGGATGAAAACACGCAAAAACAGATGAAAACGTAAAAAAAACGTACGAAAAAGCGCAAAAACTGATGAAAACGTAAAAAAAACGCGCAAAAACAGATGAAAACGTAAAAAAGTAGACGAAAACGTAAAAAAACATACGAAAACGTAAAAAAATGGACGAAAACGAGCAAAAACGGATGAAAACGTAAATAAAACGGACGAAAACGCGCAAAAATGGATGAAAACGTAAAAAAACGGACGAAAACGTGCAAAAACAGATGAAAACGTAAAAAAACTGACAAAAACGTAAAAAAACAGACGAAAACGTAAAAAAATTGATGAAAACGTAAATAAAACGGACGAAAACGCGCAAAAATGGATGAAAACGTAAAAAAACGGACGAAAACGCGCAAAAACAGATGAAAACGTAAAAAAACTGACAAAAACGTAAAAAAACAGACGAAAACGTAAAAAAATTGATGAAAACGTAAAAAACGGACGAAAACGTAAAAAAATGGACGAAAACGCTCAAAAACGGATGAAAACGTAAAAAACGGACGAAAACGTAAAAAACGGACGAAAACGTAAAAAAATGGACGAAAACGCGCAAAACGGATGAAAACGTAAAAAAAACTGACGAAAACGTAAAAAAACGGACGAAAACGCGCAAAAACAAATGAAAACGTAAAAAAACGGACGAAAACGTAAAATAATGGATGAAAACGTAAAAAAATTGACGAAAACGTAAAAAAACGGACGAAAACGTAAAAAAATGGATGAAAACGCGCAAAAACGGATGAAAACGTAAAAAAACGGACGAAAACGCGCAAAACGGATGAAAAAGTAAAAAAACTGACGAAAACGTAAAAAAAACGGAATAAAACGTAAAAAACGGACGAAAACGCGCAAAGACGGATGAAAACGTAAAAAACGGATGAAAACGTAAGAAAACGGATGAAAACGTAAAAAAACAACGAAAACGTAAAAAAATGACGAAAACGTAAAAAACGGATGAAAACAGACGAAACATACTATAGTAGCATGATTACAGGTGGAAATGTAACTAATCGACCCGACCCAACCCGACCCAACCCGTTTGACCCATGACCCATTCAAACCATTCTTATAGTATGACCCGTTTGACCCATGACCCATTTGACCCATAAACCATTTGACCCATGACCCAAACCGACCCGACCCGACCCATTTGCCACCTCACCCTTTCAATCCGGCTTTAAACATGGTATAGGTAATGTTTATGTCAATATATTAATTTTGAATTGCAATGATATATCACAACTTGTGACATGGTCATAATGGTTGAGGCTCTTGTTAGTGGATGACCAGCCCAAGGTTCGAATCTTGCATGGGCTACTTTTTAAACACACGAAATTTATAAAAACATATTGCCTACGTGGACAAAAACCGATGACATGGAAATATGACATGGCATTATGGGATGCCAAGTGGCATTTTATGTGGCATGCCTCCTCTTATATATAATATATATATATATATATATATATATATATATATATATATATATATATATATATATATATATATATATATATATATATATATATATATAAGGGTTATTTTCAGAACCAAGAAAAGGTCGAGAACTGCGAGAACCAGCATCAACCAATCAGATTTTTTTGGATATTAATTTTTATTATTTAAATCAAAATGGTATAATAGTAATAGGACATATTTTTGTTTTTTTTTAATTAAAAAACGTTTTTTCCTATATTTTAGGAATTTAATTTTTTTTATTTTTTTTAAGTAATAACTTTTTCCATCATGTGTGTTTAGCAACGTGCACACTTTTTTTTTTTTTTTTTTTTTAATAATTTAAGTTTACATATGTTTTAAATGTTCAATTGCTTGAAATTCTAATGCGTTTTGCTCACAAATATTTTACACAAGTGTATAGAATGCCATACAAAAGTATTTCACATGTATTGTATATAATCTAAAACAAAAACAATTTATACAAAATTTAAAATCTCCTGATATACAATTCAAATACAAAATTTTAAAAGTAAATAATATATTGTCATATATGCACATGTATTTTTCCTCATTGGGCACTCTTGATTTCTTTGTATGTACATATGCATTTGATTTCATCCATATGCCTTTATATATGCGTACACAAATTAGTTCATTGCGCATGTATCTGCGGTATGCACTTGTGTCTTTACTCTTTAAATATTTATCATAATTATCTTCGCGCAAGATAATATCCACAAAACACATGTGCACTCTTCATATTGTTCTTCATGCTCATACCTATAACCACAAACAATTGATAAACAAATTATATAAACATAACAACTAACAAAATACATATGCACAATTTATGCATAATCTAACATAACACATGTGCATAGTTAGTCATACGCTATTCTTGGTAAATAAACTATCACAGATGTTCAATACCATTAACCACCAATAATTGTTATTTTTTATCACAAAGAAATAGCAAATACATATGCAAAATCTAAACACATATGCACAATTCAAAACATATATGCACACCTTTTTCTTTGACTTTTTTGAAAAAAGTGTAGGTCTTTTTTGAATTAAGCTTATTTATTGCTCTAACTTTTAAGGATCAAATAATCTGATACTTATTCAAAATCATTGCTCATTAGCAATATCAGTAGTAAGAAAATTAACCTAAGCAAAGCGTGCAATACTGAAATCCTTGCGGATATAGTAAAACGAGAAGTTTCCAAAACCAGTCATCCAAACATATCCAACAATAAACACCCGAATAGCATTATATATTTCAGTAGCAGCAAATTAATGATACATCAAAAAGAGAACCTGTCAAAAATTACAGAAAACATTAATTTTCAAGATAATAGCCATTTTGCACTAAAAACAGAAATGCACTCTCAATAACACATATGCACACTCCTTTTAACGATTTTGTATCCGCCATAAAACACATATGCACACAATGTATTTTTTCCTTGTGCACACAATATGCACACTCCTTTTATTGATTTTGTATTAGCAATAAAACATATATGCATTGTAAGTGTTACTGCTCATAGCATATATACGTCAGTTATCACAAGCCAATGGTTTTATTCAACTATTTATTTCAAACTTTTTAAATAAAACTAACCTGTTATGAATTAGGAGACCAAGCATGATGGTTGGAATAACAACAAAATGCACACTTCCTTGTTTTATGGAGTACCATGGCTGATCATTTGCTGATGTTGGCATTGGGAAATAAATCACTTAAAAGACACCACATTCTCCTCCTGAGTGAGTCTAGTGTCATATATTGTGAACCTGGATTCACAAAATCCCTACATGAGTCTAGTGTCGCTATTTTTTTCACTACAATTAGTGAACCAACATACGAGTTATGACTAAAATTACGACACAGCCATTTCATCTAATAGTATTGTTGTAATAAAGAGTTCAATGGTGTAACTTGTTTTCTCATCATTTAACCGTTATACTACATTATTATCGATTGTTAATCTGTTATAAAAACTCAACATTGCAATTGGGTGTACAAAAGAAAAACAAAACATTTCACAATCTCGAGCCAAGAACCATAAACTTTGATCTTCATATGCAAATGTGCACAAGTCATCATCGTCATTATCTATTAGTCAACAAGAATACACCATTAGAACATACAAGTCTGATGTTCGATTCGATTACAGGAAGTACTCAATTAAGATACTATACACATGCATTAAAATTGTTTATGAAAACACCATTAAAACACAAAAGTTACAACCCATCATCTTGTTTGACACAACTCCAAACAGACTACTTGCTTATCTCCTTATTCAGGTGTAAAATAAGCAGTTTTGAACCAAAATACACTCACATTTAACCTAAAACCCTTGATGATCACCTATTTCTTACCAACTATTCTATTTCCTGTGTAATTCCTTCGTTTTACAGAATAACCAAATCAAAACACTACTTCCTAAACTGAATATTTGCAAGTTGTTTATTCTATAAGCAAAAAAAAAAAAAAAAAAAAAAAAAATCCCAAACATACAGAGGTTACCCGTTTGTGACCCGACTCAAACTACAACAACCTCTTCATCTTCATCTTCAAACTGATGAACACCAAGGCTACGATGTGTAGCGGAACAATTAATACCAAAAAAAATCACATACGTCACTGACGCCCATGTTGGATTCCTCGTGTTACAATCAAAATACATATGTTTTTGTTCAATTCACAAATTATTAGATCAATTAAATTAAATAATAACACAACAACATATCTGATTAAATAAGAAGCTATTGATTGATTCTCGTGAGGAGAATTTATTTGGGGATTTAGGGATTTTGATTTGAAGCTCTCCTCAGGGGATATGAAGATTTTCTTAAAGAACGAAAAATGGTGGCTGTGAGAAACAAATGAGTAGATCTGCGGTTTTTTTTCTTTTTATCAATTTGACCTAAAATTATGGTGAGCAGTTATTGATAAATTAAATGTGAAATTCCATTACTACCCTTTTGCCAATTATAAAAAGTTACAAGATCTTCTATTTAATTACAATTATGCCACCAACATTTACAGCCATTGATCAAAAAATGAATGGATCAGATCGGTTCTCGCAGTTCTCGACCTTTTCTTGGTTCTGAAAATAACCCTACACTATATATATATATATATATATATATATATATATATATATATATATATATATATATATATATATATATATATATATATATATATATTAGCCGGGTGCCCGCGCGTTGCGGCGGCGGGTACCCTGCAATATAATTTATTTGGGTTCACATGTAACGCGAAAATAGTTACTATATCAACGTAAGAGCATCTCTAACGCAATAATTTTCCGTTGTTATTAACTAATTTTTCAACATAGCAGGGTACCCACATGTTGCGCGATGGGTATTTTGTAATTAAAACTTCCAACGAGCAATTTTTTCAATTATATATTTTTGTCACAATAATTTAACGAATGGCGATAATTTTAAGTTGCGTTAATCTTTAGCAATAGGAAACTATTCATATAAATATAATAAGGTAATCTCACGTTGCTAATTCACAATATAAATGGTAATGGTGTGAATGTATAGGTCAAAGTTGTTGAAAATAATTTGTAGTCACTAGGTAATGGTGTGATACATTCTATTACGTTTTTATACGAGCTTCATTACTTTTGCTTTCACTTTATATTGAAAATATTCTGGAACTAAAAATTATGTCTTGTTTGTATTCTTTAAAACAAACAATAAAATATTAGAAAGATAATAATAATGAAAAAGTTAATGATAACCTCAACTCTCGGCTTAATACAAAAAACCCGATTGGGAAATGCCAAAATTTGCGTTAATCCAATTATTAAAATAGGAAAAAAGATAAGTCTAATTAGTAATGGGGTGGGTTGATTCAGCATTATGAATAATGTTCAACTGTCAAAAAAAAAAAAAAAAAAAAAAAAAACATTCCCATAATTACATTAGTCTTCTTTTCATAAAAGGTCTTCCAAACTAATGCTTTTTATTACGCGTAGATAATCTTAATTTTCACAAGATACAAATGACGAGTTGTTTCGAGTTCGAGTTATAAAGATTTTTAAAGGTCTTGCATATCTTTGAAAGATACGAATGAAACACAACACCGAGATCTAACATTTTTCTTTTGAGTCGATTTGTTTGTGTTTGATTAGTTGTAGACGTGAGTTGACGAGTAAAGGTGAGGATTTGGGTTTTGGTGTTGGTTATTAGTAGTTGGCTGTTAGCCAAGACTTTTTGGTTTGTTATTACTTGTCTCACTTTTCTTGGATTTAAGATAGGTTGTTAAATTGGGTGAGGTTCAAGGGCCAGAACCTGGATGGCTGAATTCATCTTGTGTGTGAAGTATGATTATTTTGTCTTTTTCATAAACTATGACTTCTTTATATATAAAGATTTCATAACTGACATTTTAATGTATATCAATAATTTTTTTTAGTTTTGTATGTTACAAATATTGATATGGTGGTTACACATTTTTTTCTCATTAAATCATTTATTTTATCATTAAGAAGTTATTAATACTGATGTTGTTACAAGTTTAAATAATTAAAACATTTAATTTTCTTTCTTCAACTTTAATTATGTGTATGACACAAGCTTTGTAAAACAATTATTTCCATTATAAGTAATTTGTTGAATCTGAATTTTTAAACCTTCTATTAATAGTATGTCCCAAATGTTTTATATAGTAGTATAGATATATATATGCTTTTTCAAAATGATCGTCTTTTGCAATAGCAGTCCACATACTAGTCATTGTATTTTGAGTTTTCAAATTTAGTCTTCTGCCATCGTTCGATCATGCGACTGCATCATATTTTTTACAAATATCTAGAGAATAGTAGATATTTTGTTCGATTGAAGTGACATTTTCTGCGACAATAATTTTTTGGTCGCATAAAATATCACTTTACTCGAACAAGAAAACATCTACTTATTTACTGGACACTTGAATCGCACGATATAGCGGTCTCACAAAACTAAATTTAGATTGAAAAAAAAATGCCTCATTGATGGAATACCATTACCAACTCTTCTTTAGTTTATTGTTGGGATTGATTCTAGTTATTAAGTCAAAACCTTTAACCACACTTCTATCTAACAATCTGCTTGTCTAATTTTTTCTTAGATTTAATCTTTCTTACCTAATTTTCTTACTCACTATCTGCTTATAAAATACCGACTTATTTGCAATTTGACTACATACATTGATGCAACAAACCGTTTGCAAACGTATGTATATATTTATTATTAGGTCTTAGAGGGATGTGCAATAAGTGTAGTCATACAGGATCTTCACTTAAAAGACGTCATATTTTTATTAACTTTGCATATAAATAGGTATAATATTAAGCATATATGCAGGGCCGGATTTGAGAAGTGCAGGGTGCTCGACCGCACAGGGCCTCCATTTTTTGAGGGGCCCCAAAAAATTTATTCTTCGAGGCTGATTTAATTTAGTTTTAGCTTTAAATTGACTGTAAAGTGACAAGATATATACTACAGTTTGATTGCTATCAAATATAAGGTAGTATTGATAGATTCATGTGATTTAAGAAAATATGTAGAAACAGGGTAAACAACTGTAACGAGGAAAAAGAAGATGATTCACTTTTTGATATGTACAGTTTTTACCCTCTGTGTTTATAAAACTTTTCACTTTTGGATAAATAAGTTATTTGTACTTCTCAATAGATGCCAACAAGTTAACAAAATTAACACTTACAACCCTTGCTTGAGAAAAAATGACAAATAATCTAATCCATACATTTGAATTTGAAATCGTATTATACTTTTATGCTGTTTGAAAAGTTTAGTGCGATTTTTTTTCACTTTCTATCACTTATAATGCATCTTTTTTTTTATTGGTACATGTATCGCATACTTCATATTCATGAGCTTACTTGGTATTTAGAAGATATTGACATCGAACACATACGTAAGTGAACTTATGGTAAATGCTAATATGGCACAGGGCCTCCAAAATCAACGGGACGACCCTGCATATATGAGTCATATAGTTTAAGTTTGGGAAGTGATTTGTACACTCCACAAAATGATTGGTACACTCAAATTTATTATGTTTGGACATTTATACCCTCACAAATATCCTTACATTTTCGCCCTGTGAGGGTATAAGTGTCCCAACACAATAAATTTGAGTGTATCAATCATTCTATGGAGTATACAAATCATCTCCCTTTAAGTTTATATGCTATTTCTCTTTAGTTTACAAGTGTAATAGGGTCTTTTTGTTGTTATTGCATAAGGCCATCAAAAACCACAAAACGGCCCTGATTATTACTTAATTATGGGTTGCTACATATGGAAACTATGAAAGTGGTAGGCTCTTCACTCTCGCCGTGCTTCGAATCTATCTTTTAGTTGAAGTGTTATCTGTCGAGCATTAGGGAGACAAATCAACAATGAATATTAGATTGGTTTATGAGAAGATCTTACTTAATGAAGGGGTAGCATGACATGTTGAAGTAGATAAGAAAATGTTATGTCAAGTAATATGTTGTAAGTTGTCACATCAAGTCTAACACGTCTTTACTCTAAAACTTTAACAAAACAAAGTTAGATATACACGTATTTCTGGGAATAACAAGTTAAGTGAACTACCTAGGTAAAAGTTTGGAATAATGATTTACTTAACTTCAAGAAGTAGAACTGTAGAAGTAGAAGTCTAAATCAAAATGAAAATTACAATGAGGGTTCAAACTTCAAAGTAACTAAATTCAGTTAACAATATGTCATTTGATTTTCGCTGCTTTGAGCTCAATGTTGTTGCGTGTTATCCCGTGTCATCAGCATTAAAAAAGGAGAGATATAGCTGATTTGAGTACGTTTTCAAACCAGAGAAATTGTAACTGATCAAACATCGGTTAATGACAAGATCTTACTCGAATAAGAGTATTTTTTATATATGATTAGGCTAAAGAAGTGTTTTTGTCACATCAAGTCGATTGCATTGATAGAATGCACGTTAAATAGGAAAACAACTGCTGTAATAGGTATGGTATACATGATCACCCTAGTCTACTAATGCTTGATTTTGTCATGGCGAATAATTAGCCGAATCTTCTCATGAAAAAGAAGTCAAAGGATTTGGCTTTCTTGGTTGTTTATCAAATGAACGGGAGGTGTTTAACGGTAAAAAATGTCAAAGATGTCAAGAAATGATGTCCTTTGCAAACATCCGTTTGATAATTATCTACAAAAATCACATTTTAAATAACTTTTTTGTTTTGTTATAATAGGTTTTCATAGTGTCTGATTACAAGTTAGTTGTCTGTCTTTTGTGCATATTTAACTTCCTTATTGAAGATGAAGAAGTATATGAGAGAAGACCATTTTTTTAAAATAAAAAAAGAAGAATCAGAGAATAGTAAAATATAAAAATATTTAGAAATAGTAAAAAAGAAGAATTAGAGAATAGTAGTAAATTAAATAATATATATATAGAGGGCTAAATTGTAGGTTTGAAAAAAAATTTAACTTGCAAGTTTAAAATATATTTTCAACTAGTTGTGTTCAAGCTTGAAATGACATTACCCTGGTTTTATAATTTTCAAAACTAAGACATCCAGATGTATGTTTTTAGTTCATGGTCTGGTTTAAGACCACACTAGTTTATATCAGTTTCGTTTCAGGCTCCTTTAGATATTATGTTTTTAGGTTGGTTTCTTGTTTACGATGTCCCTCGGCAGCAACCGACAAACACCAGTATACGTTAGGACCAATTTTTTAAGACAAAACTGGCCCAGTGTGGCAGTGTCCGTGATTGCCCTTTTTGAGAATATGCAGCCAGTATAAGGTTATGAACTTATGGGGATAAGAGCCGATCATTCACCAAGTAAAAATATGTGATTTTGCATACATTTATGCATCCATGTTCCATACTATTCAACGTTCCTTAAAGTTTCCAGACATGAAAATCGTTTCTTGAGTTCAATGATCAGGGGAGGCAGCAAGTTGTATTACCTCCAATATTGGATTTTAACCTCAGGATTCTCAAGTACCCTTTTCCCCATCAAAGGTCGATTGGCGATGTCTCTCCAAGTTGCTTCCTGACAACCATCAACAGTGAAAACCAGGAATCAACATTTATACAAGTATTGGAAAGTCAAACTGTATACAGTATAATACTACATCCATGAGGGAAGAATAGATAAGAAATATAATACTGTAGAATTATATACATGATAGATAATGATAAGAGATGAGTCCTTTTAAGCCCGGTAATGCCATGTAGTACATTATAGCACCAACTATGTCACTGTATATGTTGCCAATAACATATGTTCTCCAAAGAGTAGCAAAATATAGATAAATGTTTTCAAAAGTCATTTATCGTGTACTGTAAAATGAAAACCGTGATATCAAATGAGCAATGTTTTTCCCCCCAAAGAAAGTAAATAATATTAAATGGGTCGATATGGGTTATGATCCATGTATTACAGGTCAGACCAAGGTCAGTTGGCTAATGGGTCAGACCATATCTCTACCAGATCCAGTATGATCCGCCCCATTGGAAGGCGTGATTCAAAGAGAAGAAGGTTCTAAAGAGCACAAAGTGGAGCTAAGCCATTAAGTAGTAGTGCAAACAGGAGCAATGATTTGGATCCAATAAAGTATAGAAGCTGCATCTTCTATGTTTAGGTATGCAACCACAAAAAGCATGGATATATCTGTTCAATATGTTTCAGTTAATCATTTGTCATACCCGCATATGCAACACTAATTCTTAATGTAGTTAAAACACTTGCCTTAGTGAGATGCAGAAAGTGGCCCAAACCAGTGTACTAAGTAGCAATGTAGAATTTAAGGCTAAACTAAGTACAGAATAAATGTGAGCACACAAAATAAAAGAGGCCATGCAAAGTATGGTTTACCTCTTCGGAATGCTCTGATCTTCCAATAATGCCTTTTCTAATCTCTGCTCAAATGGTGTCGCATGCCAACTAACCTTCTGATCCTATCAAATCAAAAGAAATTTACATTTTAGAGTCTTCATAAATAATCAAGAAGCGGACAAAGTAAAGATAAGATTGTGTAAATTGGCCACATTTTACCTCTTTGTATTTGGTAGTTGTATTAGGGATGCCATTACCACCCCATAACTTGGGTGTTTCATCAGCATTCCAGTGAGCAGCAACTGTCCCCAATATAGGTCGATCCCCAGGGGTTTTACCAAAGTCAAGAATCCCCTCAGAGATAGCAACTGGTGATTGGTCAATACATCCTTCATCTTCTGGCTTTAATTGTAGCCATGATGACAAAGTAGGACACACATTCGACTCTTTCTCGGTTGAACTGTCTTCTAAGTTTACTTTTGAGTGCGGGGTTTCTTTATCAGTCTGCTCAAGACAGTCATCAGGACCAAACTCTTCTTCTATTGGTGCCTTAAACTGAGATAACTTCTCAGGGTTTAGCCCTGAGTACACATACTGATATCTGATCTTTTTATTCTTCCCACTTTCGTTGTCATACACATATGAAGGGAAAACAGTGCCAGGTGTTTGCATATCATCGGTTAATTTGAGAGGAGTTGGGTAAGGTGAAGGCTTTGAAGTATTCTGACTGAATGGTGTTTTGGATGGATTCGAGCGTTCATTAGCAGTTTTAGGGGAAGAGCTTCTTGATGAAAATGAGAATGCAACACTCCGGTCTTCGAAGTGAACGGATTTGTTTTTATACTGTGTGGTTGGAACAGTTGGTGTGTGTGACGCAGAGGAATTCAGTGACTTTGCATCTGCAACTTGTTTTACACTACCTCCAGACGAGCTGGTAAAACCGCTACTTGTACTTTTCCCAGTTTTGCAGCTAAAGAAACACAACATATTAGTCAATGCTAGCATACTTTATAAACAAAATGTAAGAGTCCAATGTATCATAAGTACTGTTTATATGGACTATGTGAAGAAAAGTCACATGTCGGTAACCATTACAAAACTCAGATATGGACATCATATTTTGTGCTACTGATTAACAAAACAATAAAGTAAAAGAAAATACACTAACTTTTGAGCATTTGTATGAGTTACCTGCTTGATGAAATTGAAGAAGGTTCAGATCCATTATCCCATTTCTTAAAAAGGTTGACTGGAGACTGCAACTGATCAGGTTCCTTTTCTAATGTCTTTTCAAGAGCAGTGTTTGGAAACCATGAGTGAATTGGCGATTCTGTATCTCCATTACGAGCTTGTGAAAATTTTGATTTCTCTGCTTTCCTGATTTCAGCTGGTGTTTGGGGTAAAGTGCCACAGGCTTTGAGAAATTTTGCCTGTATAAGTCATTATTTAGTTTTTATTTTGCACATTAAATAGCCATACGACACAAAACATCATACGAGCAGCTCGGGCTCAACCGTTTCCTAAAACACTTTAGAGTAGTTACATGACATGGATCTAATACTCAACTTCCCTCTATAGGTGTTCTGCTACTTTTAGTCTTTCACAAAAAATAGCTCTTCTGTTTCGCTCTAGTACTCTTGTTAACACATGTTAGTGACGTAATAAGTGAAAGACAAATGCTAGCAACTTTCAAGGCTGGGGTCAAAAGTGAGACTGAGACTTTGGACTTCATGGTTGAAGTCAAAACAGAACATTGAAAAGGTCAAATTGGTCAATTCAAGACTACATCAAGTCAACAGCTATATATAACTGACACAGTATCGGCAGTAGTAATACCAAAAAACGTTGAAACACAATCCTATCATAGCAGTGCATGCAGTTTGGGTGTTTCATGTAATTTTAATTTTGTAACTACACAAACAGGATGACAATATGCATATAGCAGATCCAGTATTCCAATTTTGGCACGCACTGATTCGCATAACAATCACTTGGACGGTTGATTTCCCTACAGTAACTTATACACTACTAAAATAACCAGTACTACTACGGCTGCTGCATAACTGACACATTTACTATAATAAAATTTATTCAATACATTACAAAAACAATTACCTCAGCCCTGAGCCCATCCGAGACCGGAGATCCAGCAACACCACATCTCCCATCCTCAATATCCAAGTAATCGCTATTTTCTGCCAAACAACACACAATCAGCACAAATAAATCAAAAATGTCCAGTAACACGCAATCCTCACAAACACACTTTCTGAAAAACTAGTTGGATACCCGCGCACAGCGGCGGCGATAAATATAGTTATATAATAAATGAATTGCTAACCCAACTCTCCTCGCAATTCCCGCTTAGTGAATTCATTTCACAACACTCCAAATGTGTATATGTTAGTTGTATGTGTTTGTTTGGGTTTTCCGTATCTTTCCCGTGACATCATTATTCCCGCATATAAAAAGACTTTCACAATCTCTTACCCGTCAAACACTTTCCTAAAAGTAAATGATTTTGATAAATAAAGTTTGTATTGAAATAAACCTACTAAAAATGTAAAAACTAAAAACTCATAAAAATATATCAAAATGGATGTTGAATTAAAGAGCACAAAATTTTAAAAAATATGGTGAAATTAAATCATAAAAAAATTAAACGAGTTAAAAGATATTTAAATTTAAAAATAAAGGTGATTAATTAGTTAAGAAGTGACATGTGTCACCCCATTATTTGAGCTCCTTATTTTAGTTTGTTAGAGCTCATTTTTTTAGTTAGAGAAGTGACACATGTCACTCAATGATCGGAGCTCCTTATCTTAATTTTTTGTGAAGCTCACAACTTAAATGTTTTATATAGTAGTATAGATCATCACTCGCACAACTAACAACTTCAAAAAAAAACCTAAAATCACTTAATAACACAACAATCATTTCTACTTCAAATCACACATTTCACAACAACACAACCAATTATCAAATCAATAATCCAAAAATTTTTATTTAAAAGAAGCCGATAACGACAAATCACCTTCGGAAACGAGTACAGACCACAAGCAATTCCGATCCTGACAATCAACACTCTCCTGTAACACATCAAAATCAAAACACTACAGCTATACAAAATAAAGATCTATAAAATAAAATAAATTCAAGCCCGAACCTTATGAATCGCGGTAATCGGCTTCGATCGGTGCGAACCAGTAGTAGTAGTATCGTCTTCTTTGACGCGAAAACAAGAGAATAAACAGGTCATAGCGTTACGAATAAATTGACAAGGAAAGAATGAAAATAGCATTTGGATCAATAGAGTTAAAGAATTGGTTAGAACCCTAGGTTTGTGTGACATGTGAGGAGTGTACGTTGGGGGGGTTTAATTGGGGAATTTGAATTGGGGATAAAACGGACAAGGAGGGAATGAATGAAATATTGTAAAAATGATGGTTTTATTTTTTGGTCCTTCAACTTTGGATGATATTCAGGTTATTTGGAAATTCACGAGTTTTCATAAGAGTTAATTGCATTTTTGGTCCCTGTGGTATGGCCAAATTGCAGGTTTAGTCTTTAAAACTCTAAAAGTGCAATGAAAGTCTCCATTTTGAAGTTTTGATTGCATTTTTGGTCCCTGATCGATGTGTAATGACTAAATTATCCTTGTCTTCTCTGAATAAGGCAATGGACATTTTAGTCATTTCATTTTATCTAGGGACCAAAATTGCAATTCAAACTTCAAAATGAAGACTATCATTGCATTTTCAAAGTTTTAAGAATCAAACCTGCAATTTGGCTATACCATAGAGACCAAAAATGCAATTAACTCTTTTTATAATTTACATGCTAGCTCAAGTAGGTGACTTCTTCTAACCATTTTTATGCCGACCAAGATTATGTACATAGTCAAGATTCATACCAAAACCTTTTGTGAGGAGGTTACGAGCAGACGCGGGCATATCTAAGGCAGAGGGTATACACGTGTATACTTTTCGAAAAACATCTGTAATGTAATTTTTTTATTTTTTTTTTTTAAATTTTTGTAGTTTAGCACTAAGTGCATACCCTATGACCAAATTCTGCATCCGCTATTGGTTATGTGTCTTTACCATTAGGTCGTCAGATGATAGTTTTGTTTAAAGTTAAATAAAGAATTTAAAATTTAATAATGTAATATTTAATGGTGTCATTAAGAAAAAGATTTTTGATTAGGGATGGAAATCTTGACTAATGATTTTGTTTACGTTATATCTAAGTCATTCATTTGGACATAAAATGTGATATAAAGTCATTTTCTTAAAAGAGCCATAACCAAAATACAAAATTTGAAGCAGATTTTAAAGTTGCATCGGCAAATAATTGAAACCATATTGATGGAAAAATATGACGTATCGTTAGGATGTTATGTTCGAATGTACGAGAGTTTTAGCTCAAATAGCTAAAGCACATACGGTCATAGCTGGCCCATAATGCTAAAGGCTCAATATAGTTCGTTTGGGTGAATCAATGCCCGAGACAAATATGAAATGCTCCAAAAAACAAAATTAAACAGGTACCCTATATGGCGTATATGGATAATAACTATACGTAGTATAGACTCTCAATAACAATTCTATGCATTTTTTGGTAATGTGACTTAGACTACTCGATTATTCATGAAACTTTATAGACATACTTCAATCATCATATATTTTATATTTATGCACAAATTTCACACATAAAACGTGTTGAAGCAATAAAACATTTATTTACAATCATCATACATAAAATGTTTGACTCAAAGACATATGAATACTAAGTCATTAGTTTACAAAGACACGGATTTAAGTTGTTTCATTGCATGTTTATCTAGTAATCAGGCAAGTACTTCCAATCATTGCTTCAATCCTTTAGGCCACCCATTGACCTTATCTTGTCCGTATACACCTACAAAACATTTGACAACAAAAACGTAAACTTTCGCATAGTAATAAGTAATTGGCAATAACAAGTTAACAATACATGATTCAATCATTTTGAATCTTTCACTTTCCATAATGATAACATCAAATAAATTCATTTTTTGGTTATCAACATCCTATGTTTATTGCTTTGTTTTATCATATTTTTTAGATAGTTGGTACTGAATTGCTTTGCATTTGCATGATGGTATAAAATGAAGCATTGGAATGGAAAGATGCAGAAAAGAAAAAAACAAGTTTGAAGAAAAAATGGAAAAGCTGGATTCGAGACTTCTATGGCATAAAGGAATCTTTGCCTCTACACCGTAGACAAAGCGAAGTCCGAATTAAATGTTATTCGAGACCTCTACGGCGCAGAGGAATGAAGACATTGAAATTTTCTATTTGAGACCTCTACGACGTACATACATCCTTGTCTCTACGTTGTAGAGAAGTAAAGACGGTTAGGCATTATTTCGACGACCTCTACGCTGTAGAGGGGTCGACCCAGCCAAAACCTATAAATATAACTCTAAACTCGTCCATTAAATCATAACTCATTCCAAGGACGGTTTAGGGTTTTCCTATAGCAATATTCCACACCTTCAAGCTGCATATTAAGGGGAGAGAGGATCACATTCAACAACATACTTAGTCTCATTCGATTTGAATATCGAAACATTATGAACTTGTTTATCATTCTAGTTTTTATTGTTTCAAACATGATTTTAGGCTAAGTCATTTATGTGTTAACCTCCTGATGAACTTATAATTCATATGGCCTGATTTTCTAGTTTAATGATTGACTTTATATTGCGTGTTCTTAACCTTGTGTTTTGATTGTCGTTATGATTGATTAGTTGGTAATAATTTAGTTATTAGGTCAAAGGTTGAACACTAGATTGTTAGATTGACTAATGGACAATAAATCCTACTTAGTTGCTAGAGTTATGAAATGCCCATAAATTATTATTTGTTAAATAATGAATACGCCTTATAGGATTGACCTATACGTAGTATCTGTTGGCCTCAAATGTACGGATCTATGGTCTTAACGCAAAATCACAAGTATACCAAATAAGCAATGTATAAATGAAACAAAATAGTGTTTATAATAACTTTGTCATCATCTTTGTTCTTACAGAAATCATTACAATATATACAGAATGAAAAGGTGTGAATGAACCATTGTGTCGGTTCATTGAAATGGCAGTTATGGAATAACTGTCATGTAACTGTTTTTAACTGCTGAGTTGACTTTTCTCTTGGGTTGACTTTCGTTGACCGGGTCATATTGGTTGTGATGGGTGGGTCGATGGTGATTACCCAAAATTCTCCCCCTTAATCACAATCGTCTTGTTGTAGATCTTTGACTCCAATTAGTTGTCTCATGGTGAGGAATCTGATCTTTGGTAATGCCTTTGTCAGTATGTCAGCCTTCTGATATTCTCCACTTATGAATTCGACTTGTAGATCTTGTCTTTGACGCATTCTCTTATAAAGTAGTATTTGATATCGATGTGTTTACTTCTTCCGTGAAATACGGGATTCTTCATTAGTTCAATGGCGGACTTGTTGTCAACCAGTATTGTAACTTTTTCTTCTTGCGTGTGCGTAAGCTTGCTAAGTAATCTCTTTAACCATAATGCTTGTGTTGTTGCTGCTGTTGCTGCAATAAATTCGGATTCACATGATGATAGAGCTACCGTGGCTTGCTTTTGTGTACTCCAGCTGATTGGTGATTCACCGTAGTAGAAGATAATTCCAGTAGTGCCTTTGCCTTCTTGAGTGTTGACTCCGTAGCTGCTGTCACTATAACCTTGTATCTGGTTTCCTCCGTTGTGCTTGTAGGTGATCCCATAGTCTTTTGTTCCTTTAACATAGCGTAGTACTTGCCTTATAGCTTTCATGTGGTGTTCTTTTGGTTCTTGCATAAAACGACTAAGTAATCCAACGGAATAACTTAAGTCGGGTCTTGTATGTAGCAAATATCGTAAGCATCCAATCAAGCTTCTATATTCAGTTGAGTTGACCGTTGTTTCATCAGTTTTCTTTGTTAGTCTTGTTCTTGGATCCATAGGTATTAAAGTTTCGTTGCAATCTAGCATTCCAACTTCCTTTAGGATCTTGCTTGCGTAGGCGGATTGCTTTATTGATATGTCACCTTTAGTTTGTGTGACTTCAATTCCTAAGTAGTAGGATAGTAATCCTAGGTCACTCATCTCGAATTTCTCTTCCATTTTAGCTTTGAACTTGTCTATTTCTTTCTTTGGTGTGCCAGTGATGATTAAATCATCCACGTAGACTCCTACTAGAAGTAATGAGTCTTTTGACTTCTTCGTGTAGACAGCTTGTTCCAAAGCGCATTTCTTGAAATCTAAGGACTTCAAGGTATTGTCTAACTTTATGTTCCATGCACGTGGTGCTTGTCTTAAACCGTATAGAGCTTTTATCAGTCTGTATACTTTTCCATTTTCTTTTATAAATCCTTCGGGTTGTGTAACATACACTTCTTCTTTTAAGTCTCCATGCAGAAATGCAGATTTGACGTCGAGGTGATGTACTTCCCATTTGTTATTAGCAGCTATGGCTAATAGTAAATGGACTGTTTCCATTCGTGCTACAGGTGCAAAGACTTCTTCAAAATCTATGCCATGCTCTTGTATGTAGCCTTTTGCTACTAGTCTTGCTTTATGATTGACTATATTTTCATTAGCATCCTTCTTGGTCTTGAATACCCACTTTAAACCAATGGCTTTATGTCCTTTTGGTAGAGTGGTTAGTTTCCATGTATTGTTTCTATTAATGGAATCTAATTTGACCTTCATTGCTTCGATCCATTTTTGATCGTTTGATGCTTCCTTGTAATTCTTGGGTTCATCTTCAGCTAGTAATAAATGCTCGGGTAAAACGTCCTCGGTGTTTTTGATGAGTGTCTAAATACTCATCATTTTTGTACAAAATAAACTGCAAATTCATCTGAAAACACTCAGAAACACATCAAAATGATCAAAATATCACAAATCAGTGTTTTATATGTTTTAAATGCAAAAATATCAAAATCAGATGAAAAACATATCAAATTTGCAAAAATTGCAGTTTTAGTCCCCCAAGTTTCAAAAGTTGTCAAAAACAGTCCCTGAGCACATAATTTCAAAAGTAAAGTCACCAAAGGTCCTTTTAAAATCAAAAGTGGTCAAATTTAGTCCTTTGGTGAAAAATATGAAAAGTTTGAGAAAATTACAACTTTGGTCCCTCAAGTTTAAAAATTGGCAGAATTGGTCCCTGGAAAATGTGAAAAAGGCAACATTGGTCCTTGTACTTTTGAAAGTTGTCACTTTTGGTCCTTGGAATAACTTTTCTGAATTGGCAGCCTAAACCCCTCATTTTTCAGAATTACACTTTTAGTCCTTGAAGTTTAAAACCCTTCTAAACCTATTTTGGACCCCCTATCTATTATGGACCCCTGTCAAACTGAATTGTGAACCCCCCTTGATATTAGCCTGCCAGTCAACAAAGTCAAACGAATACCCTCTTTGGCGCCAACCTTCACCACCTCCACTTGACCTCTACTAAAACTCTGCACACTCAACCAACCCATCCCTTATCTCTTCCCTGTCTCCCCCCTCCTCCACTACATCCAAGGTTCAATTAATGCCCCCCTACCCCCTCACTCAACCTCCAATGGGCAGACAAGGGATTTGGCGCCAAAAACCATTTTGAATGGTTGAGATTAAATTGAGCAATCCAAGGGCTGAGAATTGGTGGGATTTCATCAGAAGAAAGAGAAAATGAGATTGGAATATAAAAGAGAGAGGAAGGAAGCAAATAAAGTGGTAGATTATTAGTTTTAAATTTTCATATGTCGTTTTTATCTTTAATGTAGTAGTTTACTTTCAAGTCTGTAATCTTTTGTTCACAAGTATTAAACTCAAGTTATATTGTCAGATTGAGCAAGCTTTAAACATTAATTCCAAGTTCCATATCATTTCATCTTTATATGTTAACTGTTAAAAATTTGAGTTTCTATCTCATAATTTAAAGCTTCATATAGCTTATTTTCAAGTTTATATAAGCTTATATAAGCTTTTCATAGCTTTATATAAGCTTATAGCCAAGTTTAAAGCTCTTTTGTATTCGGGTCAACAAAAGTCAACTGGGAACCAAAAATTGGAAAAGGAGCTACAAATGGATTGATGCAGTTGAAAAGGGGTTGATTTAGGTTCCTGTGGTTGGATTTGATAGGGTATTGGTCTTGGTTTGACAGTTTGCTAGCAATAGTTGCTTTGGACACTTGTAAGTCAAAAATTCAAGTTCTTATACATATTCTGCAATTGTAGTTTTTATCTGCTAATTCTTGTTCTATTAGTTGTATTTAGGAGTTATATAATTAGTTTGATCCTTATTACTAAGTTGTTCAGTATCTGGGATAGTTTTGAGTCCAAACAATTGCATACAAGGGTGTTTGGATTAGCTGATTCATCTGTCTTATAGGTCTACTCAGTGGGTAATTGTTGTTAGTTCATGTTTACTAGGTACATTTAAGTTCAATTGAGTCAGAATTTTGGGTATGCTAGCACCAAAAGTCAACACTTAACTTAAACCAATCTCCACTGATCACTGTTGAGTTTTTGGTTTAGCAGCTCATTAATTTGAGTTTAGAAATCAATAACAAAGCTTGAATCATGCTTATTCCACCTTATAACATCCATCTCAATGTTTAAAATTGGATCCAAAGTTGGCAAAAGTCAAAGTTCTTCATTTCATCAAAAAGTCAAAATATGAAAAACAGGTTTTGAGCCCACTGATGGAGATTTTTCATTGATTCATTTGTGGGTCAAATTTAATGAGGTTTGGTGTTTCAAAAACTTCAACTGGTCCTTTTACTTATTACCATTTTTATTGATTTTTGCAATTTTTCTTTAAGCTTCAAACAAGCTCCTCTTCTTGGGCTTGTCTCCCCTGCTCACTGAACTCAGTGAATGCTGAGAGTTTTTCTCAGTTTGTGCAGCAAGTGTACAGAGTTCATAAGAGCTCATCATGGCCTGATCTTTGGTACACTTGGTCTCACCTAGGTCCCTTCCAGGTTCCAAGTTGTAGTTTTCAATCTGAGCTTATTTATAAGCTTGTGCTTATGCTTTAAATTGGTACCCTTTCACTGTTTTGAACCAAAAGCTTATTTCATCAATTCTGTTAAGATTGTGAATCAGAGGTCCAAGCTTGTTGATTTAAGTTGCATTTGGTCATTTTTAGCTTATAGTAGCTTCTGTTTCAGTTGGGTGGCCTTGGGTGTTCAATTGCTTAATTCTAGTGCTTATTGTTAAGCACTTTCCACATCAGATCCTAAATCTTCCACACATGCCCATGTTTTTCTATTTTTCCTAGCTTTTTAATAATATTTTAGACTTTTCCTGAAATTTTCAGATTTTTCTAAGTAGTTTTGCTATTTTTCTTAATTTAAATTAGTTTTTAAGTATTTTTAAATAGCTTTTAATACAAAAAATTAGAAAAAAGTTCAAAAAAATAATTTTTCATTTTTATTAAGTTAAGATAAATATAAAAAGCCAAAAAAGTATTTTTCCATATTTTTCTTAGTTAAATTTGTATTTTTAAATATTTTAATTAGTTTTTAATAGTTTAAAAATTATAAAAAATAGAAAAATAACCAGAAAAATACAAAAATAGTTTTTAAAATTCTCTTTTGATATTTTAGACTTTTTCATTTCATAATTTTATTTTTCTAGCTTTATTTCCTATTTTTTTGTATTTTAGGTAATTATTAAATAGTTAAAACTAGTTTTTAATTTATAATAATTAATTAAATAGTTATAAAAATCATTTTCTTTTTCTAAAAATTTTCTTTTATCATTAGGATTGTAAAAATGTATTTTTCATATTTTTAGGCTTAATATTGTGTAATTTTCACGTTTTATTTTGTACGTTACGTAGTTTTTAAATTAAACGTACGTTTTAGGTTTTAAACGTTCATCACTTTAAAAATAGTGATAGCGTTTATTTAATAGATTTTATCTTTTTAATCTCCTTTAATTTGCATTTAAGCCGTTTTAATTTGTTGGCTTTTCCTGTAGTTGTATTCACAATCAAATCTCTGTATCCATTCAAATCTTCTCGATCACTAAACGTTTGATAATCCATTGCACAACTCGCTGGGACATAACGACCCGGGGAAACACTGTACTCTCCTGGATTTCATTGTATTGGTTTTTGAGCAGTTTTAAGTCTGTTACAGTCTGTCATTCACAAGTGGCAGACTTGCGTGATTAGACTTGACTGTTTGGAACCGATCAAAATTTTGGCGCCGCTGCCGGGGAGCTGTGCTGATTATCTTTCGTCTAGCAGATTAGTTGTTTGAATACTCACTCATTTGTTCATATCATCCATATCCATCTATATATATATCCATATTTTCTTATAAAAAAATCCAAAAAACCCAAAAACATCCAAAAACGTATAAAACACAAAAATATTTTTCCTTTTGTTTCTATATATGTATCAAATAATAAAAATACAAAAAGATTCGTCGTTTTCTTTAATAATAATAACAACTTAAAAGATTACCACCGCAAACCAAGGCAGTGCACTACCTAACTGGGGGTGCGACCATAATAAGTTCCCGAACTAAAGATTTAAAACTTGCCTTTGTGTCCTTGTGATTGGTGTACCTTTTTCAAAGAAGCCATTCATCTTGGATTATTGGTTAAGTTCACTGTTGTTTTGCCTCGATTTTGTGTTAATTGATTTTGTTGTGATATCGACGTTTCAGAACCAGAAAACCCATAAAGATTCTTCTCACCAAAGTTTTATAAAACGTCTTCATAATTCTCATTCTCATCTGAAAGATTTTCATAATTCCCATTTCTCTCCTTAACTCTGAGGTCTCTTAGAGTTACGTCTAGTGTATGCGCACTCGCTCGCAAGCTCGTAGACGTATTCTTAACAAGGGAAACGTACCCGAGATACATACCGTTGAGCATCCCACCATGTCGTGAATCCAAGGGGATGGACCTGAAGTCCAACCCGATCCACAAAATCCAGCTCCCGATCTCCGAACGATGGAGGAGCTTTGCCAACCCACGATGAATGGACGGGGCGGTCCAATTGCCCCGGTCAACATCGAGGCCACGGACTTTGGACTTAAACATCACATGATTCAACAAGTCCAAAGCTTTTGCCAATTTCGCGGATCACCGGGTGAAGATGCCAACAAGCATCTTGACAAATTTCTCACTGTCACCCAAAGTATGAAGCAAAATGGGGTCTCCGATGACGCCCTTCGCTTATACCTCTTTCCTTATTCCTTGACGCTTCATGCCACTGCATGGTTTGATCGTCTTCCCAAGAACTCAATCCATAGTTTCGATGAAATGATCTCCAAGTTCTTGGCGAAATATTTTCCACCGTCGATGGTGACGAAACTAAGGAATGAAATCAGCAATTTTAGGCAGCTTCCCGACGAGTCCTTATTCGAGGCATGGGAACGCTATAAGCTTTCAATTGACCGATGTCCGAACCACAACATGTTGCTTGTCACCCAAATAGATACATTCTATAACGGGTTAACACTGAGACATCGTGACACAATCAATGCTGCTGTCGGTGGTACCTTTATGAAAAGGCGACCCGAAGAGTGCTTTGATCTCATCGAAAACATGACTGCCCACCACAATTATTGGGATTCCTCTGCCGAGAGGAGTGAGTCAACGAGATCCACCGCCCTTCCATCTTCGGAATTCACCACTCTCAACAAAAAGTTGGAAGAAATATCCGCCGCCATGCTTAAAATGAATCACACAAATGCTAATCAACAAGTTAATGCCGTGAACAAGAGTTGTGAGACTTGTGGTGGTCCACACCCTTATTTCGAGTGTCCAGCCTCCGGTGGCTTCACTCAAGAGAGCGTATATGCTGCTCAAGGTTCCTACAATTCGGGGGGTAACTCCTACCAACCGCAAGGGGACCGTAGCCTTCTAAGCTATCGTTCTAACAATTACCTTGGACCACCTGGGTTTAATCAAAATCAGAACAATCAAAACAGAAATAATCAGTTTAATCAGAATCAGAATCGGAATTTTCAAAATCAAGGTTCTCAAAATCAAGGGAACTATAATCAAAACCGATTCCATGCTCCACAACAAACTGTTCAAGCTCCACCTCCTCAAGCTTCCATTGACATTGTTAGTTACATCAAAAACAATGAAGCTAAGATGGTGTCCATGCAAAATCAGATTACCTCTATGAGGAATGATTTTACATCTGAGATTAGAACAACTAGTAGCAAGATTGATCAGCAAAATAGCAAGATCGATAGCGTGCTTGCTCTTCTCATGAGTCAAAACAATCAAGCTTCAACTTCAGGATCTCTTCCAAGTAACACCATTCCCAACCCTAAGGGTGAGTTGAATGCTATTACCACTCGTAGTGGTAAGACGCACAATGGACCTATGACTCCAATGCCCCCTCCACCTGTGGCAATGAGTCAAGTTACCAAGGATACAACGGACGAGGTGCATATCTCAAGCCCACGAAGTACCGCACAAGTCCAACCTTCGGTCGACTTACCTCCAATTCCGGAACCCGTTGTTCCGATAACCAATCCTAAGCCTTCACTTCCTTATCCTTCAAGGCTTAATGATCAAAAGGCCCGCGACAAAACTAATCAACAAATGGAGAAGCTTATGCAAATCTTTCAAGATTTGCACTTCGAGATTAGTTTAGCGGACGCTCTTCTTCTTATGCCCAAATTCGGTCCAACAATCAAAAGTCTGTTGACTAACAAAGAAAAGATTTCCGAATTGGCTAAAACTTCTTTGAATGAGAATTGTTCGGCGGTTATCCTCAAAAAGCTTCCCGAAAAGCTAGGAGACCCCGGCAAATTCCTCATCCCATGTGATTTTCAAGGATTAGTTCAATGCTCCGCTTTGGCCGATCTTGGTGCGAGCATTAACTTAATGCCAAACTCCCTGTGGAAGAAGCTTTCATTACCTCCGCTTACACCTACGTGTATGGTCCTTGAGCTTGCCGACCGTACGAGTTCTCATCCGTTAGGTGTAGCCGAGGACGTCTGTGTAAAAGTTGGAGATTTCCATTTTCCCGCCGACTTTGTTGTTGTTGAATTTGATGCCGATCCCCGAGTACCCCTCATCCTTGGGAGGTGCTTCTTGAAAACGGGTCGTGCATTAATCGACGTTGATAAGGGGGAAATCACTTTGAGGTCAAACAAGGAAGCCGTTACCTTCAACCTCGATCAAGTTACGAGATATTCCCCTAGTTATGAAGACACTTCCGTCAACATGATTGATGTCATTGACATTGTGTCGGGGGAATATTCTCAAGAACTTCTTGGATTCTCGAGTGGCAATCCCACTTCGGTTGATCCCATCGTTGCTCTCTCTTCCACATCCCTCACTCTGTTTGAGGGAAGTAACTCTATTTCGGAGGAGATTGAAGCATATTTGTCTAGTGATTCAGTTTCATGGGGAATTGATCACGCCCCTATTGACATCGAGGGAGATATTCTTCTCATCGAGAAGTTGCTCAATGATGATCCCTCATCACTCCCTCCTCAAGAACTTCATAAAGAGGAAATCAAAATGATTGAAAAATCTGATGATCCTCCCGAGGTCGAACTTAAGGACTTACCACCTCATCTCGAGTATGCATTTTTGGAGGATGACAATAAATCACCCGTCATCATTGCTAAAGACTTGAGTGAGGATGAAAAAGCCGCTCTCATAAAGGTTTTAAAGTCACACAAGCGAGCCATCGCTTGGAAACTTTCCGACATCCAGGGGGTTGACCCGAAATTTTGTACTCACAAAATTCTCCTGGAAGATGACTCCAAACCAGCGGTTCAACACCAAAGAAGGGTGAATCCTAAAATTCATGAGGTCATCAAAGCGGAAGTCATAAAACTTCTCGATGCCAGACTGATTTACCCTATTTCGGATAGTCCTTGGGTGAGCCCTGTTCATTGTGTGCCCAAGAAAGGTGGCATTACTGTCGTTGAAAATGATGAAAACGAGTTGATTCCTACTCGATTGGTTACGGGATGGCGTGTTTGCATTGACTATCGAAAGTTAAATGAAGCCACCCGTAAAGACCACTTTCCTTTGCCTTTCATGGATCAAATGCTTGAGAGATTAGCGGGAAACGAATACTATTGTTTTCTCGATGGTTTCTCAGGTTACTTCCAGATACCCATTGACCCCCAAGATCAAGAAAAGACCACATTCACATGTCCTTATGGAACATTTGCTTACCGACGCATGCCTTTCGGCTTATGCAATGCTCCCGGTACATTCCAAAGGTGTATGATGGCCATTTTCCATGATATGATCGAAAAGACTATGGAAGTCTTTATGGATGATTTTTCGGTCTTTGGGAATTCTTTCCAAACATGTCTCTCCCATTTGGACAAGATGCTTGAACGTTGTGAAAACACGAACCTTTGTCTAAATTGGGAGAAATGTCACTTTATGGTCAAAGAAGGCATTGTCCTTGGCCATAAGATCTCTAAGAAAGGGATTGAGGTGGACAGAGCTAAAGTTGATGTTATTGCAAAGCTACCTCCTCCCACAACTGTCAAAGGAGTAAGAAGTTTCCTTGGTCATGCCGGTTTCTATCGTCGTTTCATTCAAGATTTCTCGAAAATATCCCGGCCTATGACCCGACTTCTTGAAAAAGACACTCCTTTCGTATTCTCTAGTGAGTGCATTGAAGCTTTCCAAACTCTTAAGAGGAATCTCACGGAAGCACCAATTCTAGTTGCCCCCGATTGGGACCTACCATTCGAGCTTATGTGCGATGCAAGTGATTTCGCCATAGGTGCAGTCTTGGGGCAACGCAAGGCTAAACATTTCCAGCCTATACACTATGCTAGCAAAACTTTGAACGAAGCTCAAGCACATTACACCACTACGGAGAAAGAATTACTAGCGGTGGTGTATGCTTTCGAGAAGTTTCGGCCATACTTGATCTTGTCCAAAAGCATAGTGTATACGGATCACTCGGCCCTCAAATATCTTCTTGCTAAGCAAGATGCAAAACCGAGATTGATCCGATGGGTTCTCCTCCTACAAGAATTTGATATCACCATCCGTGATAAAAAAGGAGCAGAGAACCTAGCGGCTGACCATCTTTCCCGTCTTGAAAATCCTCATCAAGGTGTGCTCGAGAAAAAGGAGATATGCGAAACATTTCCTCTCGAGACACTTAATGTGGTATCTCATCGTAGAGATTCGAGTACCCCATGGTTTGCCGACTTTGCAAACTACCATGCGGGTAACTTTGTTGTGAAAGGGATGTCGTCCCAACAAAAGAACAAATTTTTCAAAGATGTTAAGCATTACTTCTGGGACGACCCCTACTTGTTTAAAATCTGTGCGGATCAAGTCATCCGACGGTGTGTTCACGGGCAAGAAGCCGCTGAAATTCTCAAGGCTTGTCATCATGGACCCACGGGGGGACATAATGGCCCGAACTACACCGCCAAGAAGGTGTTTGATTCCGGTTTCTATTGGCCCACAATTTACAAAGATGCCCATGATCTCGTCAAATCTTGCGACTCTTGCCAACGTCATGGTAACATCTCTAAAAGAGATGAAATGCCTCAAAATGCCATTCAAGTGTGCGAGATCTTTGACGTATGGGGCATTGACTTTATGGGGCCGTTCCCGTCTTCTCGAGGGAACAAGTATATACTCGTGGCGGTCGATTACTTGTCTAAATGGGTGGAGGCGAAAGCACTACCTACCAACGACGCCCGAGTAGTGGTAAAGTTTTTAAAGTCTCTCTTTGCCCGTTTTGGAACTCCTCGTGCCATCATTAGTGATCGCGGCACACACTTTTGCAATGACCAATTCGCAAAAGTGATGCTTAAGTACGGTGTCACCCACCGTCTCTCTACCGCGTATCACCCACAAACTAGTGGGCAAGTGGAAGTTTCGAACCGTGGTTTGAAAAGAATCTTGGAGAGGACCGTAGGTGAAAATCGTGCCTCTTGGTCGGACAAACTTGAAGATGCACTTTGGGCCTTCCGTACCGCTTACAAAACACCCATCGGGTGTACTCCTTACAAACTCGTGTATGGAAAGGCGTGTCATCTCCCGATCGAGCTTGAGCACAAAGCCTATTGGGCCTTGAAGCATGCAAATTTCGACCTCAAGTCTTCGGGTGATCATCGGAAAGTTCAACTCAACGAATTAAATGAACTCCGTAATCAAGCCTACGAGAACTCTTTGATCTACAAGGAAAAGACAAAGAAGATCCATGACTCAAAGATTAAGAACCGCGTTTTCAACGTTGGTGACCGAGTCCTTCTTTTCAATTCTAGATTGAAGATCTTCTCGGGGAAACTTAAGACCCGTTGGACTGGTCCATTCACCATTGCCAAAGTTTTTCCATATGGCACCGTCGAATTATCTCAAACAGACGGGCCAAACTTCAAAGTGAATGGACATAGGTTGAAGCACTATTTTGGAGAGGACATTCCCCCTGTGGTTGTCCCGGACCTACAAACTTTCCCCATGAACCAATGAATGCGGGGATCGAGTCAAGCTAGCGACTCGGTAATCAAAAACAGTAGCATGCTATATGGGTTTTCACCCATATTTCTGTCTTCTCACCTCTTTCTACCACCCTAGTGTGGGGGGGGGGGGTTGCCCACATGTTTCAAAAAAAAAAAAAAAAAAAAAAAATCATCATTCTAAATAATGGCCGTAGTATTTCCCTTTTACGTTCTTTGTTTCGGCATAACCGCCGGTACATTGAATATTGAGGGCAATATTCATTTCTAAGTGTGGGGGGGAATTCTCACGAATTTTATCACGTAATTATACCAATTCCCCCGTTTTTGGCCAAAATTTTTTTTTGGAGTAAGTGTTTTACACTTTCTCATTTGGTTATCAGTCCGCCATGTCTGTAAGACAAAAGGATTGGCTAATCCAGGAGCAAACGGCTCTTGGTAAAGATTTCTCAAATCCGTTTATATGGCTTGCAATTTGCCCAAAATTGTATGGTTCTCAACTCACCATATCCTAAAAAGTGAAGAGTTGGCTAGCCCGCAAGTTTATGGCTTGTGGTAAAGGCAGTGGAAAATCCATAATTGGTAATCAGCTCACCAAAGATAATATTGATAATTTATCTAAGAGTTGGCTAGTCCAGAAGGGTACGGCTTCTGGTAAAGACAAATCAAATCCGTTGAAAGCTGGTGGTTTGCTCAAAATCACATGGTTATCGGTGTACCATGGTTCTTACTTGAACTGAAACATTTGGCTACTCCAGAAGTAATGGCTTTTGGTAAAGAGATTAAAATCCATTATGTTTTCTCAAATCATTGCTAGGGACTAGCAATATCTCAGTGTGGGGGATTGATGAGTGTCTAAATACTCATCATTTTTGTACAAAATAAACTGCAAATTCATCTGAAAACACTCAGAAACACATCAAAATGATCAAAATATCACAAATCAGTGTTTTATATGTTTTAAATGCAAAAATATCAAAATCAGATGAAAAACATATCAAATTTTCAAAAATTGCAGTTTTAGTCCCCCAAGTTTCAAAAGTTGTCAAAAACAGTCCCTGAGCACATAATTTCAAAAGTAAAGTCACCAAAGGTCCTTTTAAAATCAAAAGTGGTCAAATTTAGTCCTTTGGTGAAAAATATGAAAAGTTTGAGAAAATTACAACTTTGGTCCCTCAAGTTTAAAAATTGGCAGAATTGGTCCCTGGAAAATGTGAAAAAGGCAACATTGGTCCTTGTACTTTTGAAATTTGTCACTTTTGGTCCTTGGAATAACTTTTCTGAATTGGCAGCCTAAACCCCTCATTTTTCAGAATTACACTTTTAGTCCTTGAAGTTTAAAACCCTTCTAAACCTATTTTGGACCCCTATCTATTATGGACCCCTGTCAAACTGAATTGTGAACCCCCCCTTGATATTAGCCTGCCAGTCAACAAAGTCAAACGAATACCCTCTTTGGCGCCAACCTTCACCACCTCCACTTGACCTCTGCTAAAACTCTGCACACTCAACCAACCCATCCCTTATCTCTTCCCTGTCTCCCCCCTCCTCCACTACATCCAAGGTTCAATTAATGCCCCCTACCCCCTCACTCAACCTCCAATGGGCAGACAAGGGATTTGGCGCCAAAAACCATTTTGAATGGTTGAGATTAAATTGAGCAATCCAAGGGCTGAGAATTGGTGGGATTTCATCAGAAGAAAGAGAAAATGAGATTGGAATATAAAAGAGAGAGGAAGGAAGCAAATAAAGTGGTAGATTATTAGTTTTAAATTTTCATATGTCGTTTTTATCTTTAATGTAGTAGTTTACTTTCAAGTCTGTAATCTTTTGTTCACAAGTATTAAACTCAAGTTATATTGTCAGATTGAGCAAGCTTTAAACATTAATTCCAAGTTCCATATCATTTCATCTTTATATGTTAACTGTTAAAAATTTGAGTTTCTATCTCATAATTTAAAGCTTCATATAGCTTATTTTCAAGTTTATATAAGCTTATATAAGCTTTTCATAGCTTTATATAAGCTTATAGCCAAGTTTAAAGCTCTTTTGTATTCGGGTCAACAAAAGTCAACTGGGAACCAAAAATTGGAAAAGGAGCTACAAATGGATTGATGCAGTTGAAAAGGGGTTGATTTAGGTTCCTGTGGTTGGATTTGATAGGGTATTGGTCTTGGTTTGACAGTTTGCTAGCAATAGTTGCTTTGGACACTTGTAAGTCAAAAATTCAAGTTCTTATACATATTCTGCAATTGTAGTTTTTATCTGCTAATTCTTGTTCTATTAGTTGTATTTAGGAGTTATATAATTAGTTTGATCCTTATTACTAAGTTGTTCAGTATCTGGGATAGTTTTGAGTCCAAACAATTGCATACAAGGGTGTTTGGATTAGCTGATTCATCTGTCTTATAGGTCTACTCAGTGGGTAATTGTTGTTAGTTCATGTTTACTAGGTACATTTAAGTTCAATTGAGTCAGAATTTTGGGTCTGCTAGCACCAAAAGTCAACACTTAACTTAAACCAATCTCCACTGATCACTGTTGAGTTTTTGGTTTAGCAGCTCATTAATTTGAGTTTAGAAATCAATAACAAAGCTTGAATCATGCTTATTCCACCTTATAACATCCATCTCAATGTTTAAAATTGGATCCAAAGTTGGCAAAAGTCAAAGTTCTTCATTTCATCAAAAAGTCAAAATATGAAAAACAGGTTTTGAGCCCACTGATGGAGATTTTTCATTGATTCATTTGTGGGTCAAATTTAATGAGGTTTGGTGTTTCAAAAACTTCAACTGGTCCTTTTACTTATTACCATTTTTATTGATTTTTGCAATTTTTCTTTAAGCTTCAAACAAGCTCCTCTTCTTGGGCTTGTCTCCCCTGCTCACTGAACTCAGTGAATGCTGAGAGTTTTTCTCAGTTTGTGCAGCAAGTGTACAGAGTTCATAAGAGCTCATCATGGCCTGATCTTTGGTACACTTGGTCTCACCTAGGTCCCTTCCAGGTTCCAAGTTGTAGTTTTCAATCTGAGCTTATTTATAAGCTTGTGCTTATGCTTTAAATTGGTACCCTTTCACTGTTTTGAACCAAAAGCTTATTTCATCAATTCTGTTAAGATTGTGAATCAGAGGTCCAAGCTTGTTGATTTAAGTTGCATTTGGTCATTTTTAGCTTATAGTAGCTTCTGTTTCAGTTGGGTGGCCTTGGGTGTTCAATTGCTTAATTCTAGTGCTTATTGTTAAGCACTTTCCACATCAGATCCTAAATCTTCCACACATGCCCATGTTTTTCTATTTTTCCTAGCTTTTTAATAATATTTTAGACTTTTCCTGAAATTTTCAGATTTTTCTAAGTAGTTTTGCTATTTTTCTTAATTTAAATTAGTTTTTAAGTATTTTTAAATAGCTTTTAATACAAAAAATTAGAAAAAGGTTCAAAAAAATAATTTTTCATTTTTATTAAGTTAAGATAAATATAAAAAGCCAAAAAAGTATTTTTCCATATTTTTCTTAGTTAAATTTGTATTTTTAAATATTTTAATTAGTTTTTAATAGTTTAAAAATTATAAAAAATAGAAAAATAACCAGAAAAATACAAAAATAGTTTTTAAAATTCTCTTTTGATATTTTAGACTTTTTCATTTCATAATTTTATTTTTCTAGCTTTATTTCCTATTTTTTTGTATTTTAGGTAATTATTAAATAGTTAAAATTAGTTTTTAATTTATAATAATTAATTAAATAGTTATAAAAATCATTTTCTTTTTCTAAAAATTTTCTTTTATCATTAGGATTGTAAAAATGTATTTTTCATATTTTTAGGCTTAATATTGTGTAATTTTCACGTTTTATTTTGTACGTTACGTAGTTTTTAAATTAAACGTACGTTTTAGGTTTTAAACGTTCATCACTTTAAAAATAGTGATAGCGTTTATTTAATAGATTTTATCTTTTTAATCTCCTTTAATTTGCATTTAAGCCGTTTTAATTTGTTGGCTTTTCCTGTAGTTGTATTCACAATCAAATCTCTGTATCCATTCAAATCTTCTCGATCACTAAACGTTTGATAATCCATTGCACAACTCGCTGGGACATAACGACTCGGGGAAACACTGTACTCTCCTGGATTTCATTGTATTGGTTTTTGAGCAGTTTTAAGTCTGTTACAGTCTGTCATTCACAAGTGGCAGACTTGCGTGATTAGACTTGACTGTTTGGAACCGATCAAAATTTTGATATAAATCATTCAACGTTCTAAAACCTTGTAATGGTGTGTGATCAAAGTTTGGATGTAAGTTCCGGGTTGTAGTTGAGTTACTTTGATTGGTTGAATGTCTTGAGGTAGTTGGTGAAATTTGAGTATTTATTCTTGATGAAATTGTAGATGGTGTGCGAAGTGTTTGTGATTGTGAGGGTGAGTCAGTTGTTGATGTTTCATATTCATGATCATCATTTGCAGGGATATCATAGTCTTCTTCATCTGGTTGGATTTCGTTTTCCTGATGTTCATTTGTGGCTTCAAGATTTTCGACTTTGAAGTCAAACCATTCTGGTTCATCGTTGGTGTGTTCACTCAGGTAATCCTTCCAATCCCATGTTTCATCCTCTTTAACCTTCACATCTCTACTAACACATATCCTTTGTGTTGTTGGATCAAATAGTCTATAAGCTTTCGATCCTTGTTCGCTTCCTAAGTATACCATTTTGTTGCTTCTATCATCTAACTTTGTCAGATGTTGTGATGGTACCTTTGCATAAGCTATGCAGCCAAAAACTCTTAAAGTTTCTAAATTTGGCTTTCTTTTCTTGATAGCTTCGTATGGAGTGATGTCTTCTAAGGCTCTCGTTGGAACGCTGTTTAGAATGTATATAGCGTGTCTAACAACTTCAGCCCAAAAGTTTTGTGGCATGTTGGTTGCTTTCATCATGCATCTCGTTGTAGACATAATTGTCCTATTTCTTCGTTCAACTACTCCATTTTGTTGTGGTGAGTAAGGTGCGGTTAGTTGTCGTGCTATGCCGTTTTCTTTGCAATATTTAGTGAATTCGTTAGATGTGAATTCTCCTCCACGATCAGTTCTCAACATTTTCAATATTGTTCTTAGCTCCTTCTCTATTGTTTCTTTGTATTCCTTGAAAGTATCAAATGCTTGATCTTTCGTGTTTAGGAAATACGCCCACATATATCTTGAGTAATCATCTACTAACAAGAATATGTATTTCTTTCCAGATGGTGTTGGTGGTGTGATTGGTCCACATAAATCTCCATAAACTAAATCTAATGGTGATGCTGATCTAGTTTTCGCTTTCTTGGGAAATGGTGCTCTGCTGTGTTTACCAACTAAACAAACATCACAAATTTGTGTTGTATGTTTAATGGCAGGTATTCCATGAACTAACTCCCTTTGAGTCATAGATCTTAATGATTCAAAGTTGAGGTGTCCTAATCGTGCGTAAGTGTTGTCACTTAAGTTTGCTAATAAGCAAACAGGTGTGCCTATCTTCAGACTTGCTTTGTATAGACGGTTTCTTTGTCTTGTGACTTTTAAGAAGATTTTGTTGTCCATGTCATAGAGTCGTAATTCATCATCGTCCATTACAACTTTACAACCAATTTCGGTAAATTGTCCAAGGCTCAATAAGTTGTTTTTCAAGCTAGGAATGTAATAGACTTGAGATATGATTCTTTGTTTCTCGTCTTCACATTCTAATAGGATTGAACCTTTTTCTTTAATCTCTACATGAGATCCATCTCCGAATCTTACTTTTCCACTAACGTTCTCATCTAGTTCTTTAAAGTGTTCTCTTATCCCAATCATATGGTTACTAGCTCCATTGTCTAAGTACCATTGACTATCAACACTTGTTTCTTTATATCCTACATCTTCTTCGTGTAGCGAGACCTTTTGATCTTTAAGTTTTGTTACATGTGGGTCTTCTAATATTGCCATTAATAAGGTAGGTTCTAAGTCCTCCTCGACAAGATTATATTGCATACTAGTGTTTGGTTTTGCATAACACTTAGATGCATAATGACCAGTTTTATTGCACTTGTAACATTTAACTTTGCTAAAGTCAATATTCTGTTTGTTGAAGTGATTGTGAGAATTTTCTCCATCCTTCTTCTCGTGGTTATTTTTATCGTGGTTTCGCCATCCTTTGTATTTTCCACGTCCACGTCCTCTGAAGTTTTTACCTCTATTGTCATGTCGTGTGAACATCAGTTTATCTTGATTGTCCACTTGTTTTTCTTTCTTGAACTTAATCCTTTCTTCGTAGGTCTTAAGTCTTCCAATTGCTTCTTCCAGTGTCATTTCACTTAGATCGGAATATTGTTCTATAGATGCGACTATTTGCAAATACCTTTCGGGTACAACATTTAGTAATTTCCGAACTAAAGTGTCATCTTCTATTGTGTGTCCTAGACTAGCGGCTTTGTTTACGAGTGTTGTGAGTTTTGTGGTGAAGGTGTCGATAGTTTCGTCTTCCTTCATATACAACATCTCAAAGTCAGATTTGAGTGTTTGTATTCTTGCTTGTTTAACTTTGTCTTCGCCAACATGTCTAGTTTTCAAAGCATTCCAAATGTCCTTCGCGGTTTTGTGCTTTGTTATTTGAAGTAATTGTTCTTCGGGTAAGGCTTGGTAAAGGAAAGCAATAGCGGTTTTATCCTTCTTCTTATTGGGTTGAGTCGTTTCAGTCGGCTCAATTGTTTCCCATAAACCATTCGCTTCGAGAATGATTTGCATTCGAATTGCCCATAATGAGTAATTCGCGGGCTTTAGGATCGGGCATTGAAATTGGGGTGTACTATTCGTAATGTTAGTACTAGGTTCCTTTCCACTATCTTTCGTCATATCTTAAAATGATAATGACAATAAATCTCCAAAAGAATTTTTAACACAAAGTGTGTTTCTGAAAATTCTTAAAAAAATGAGCTCTAATGTTTTATCTTCCTCAAATGGGTGTAAAACTTTCTAGGTATAGTTTTAAATTTTAAACTATCCTTGGAGATTATAAAAATTCAATCAGTGAACAACCTAAGGTTAATTACTCCTTATAAATTATTCCTAATCAGTATACTAAGCAGTGTAATCACTAGGTTAATATACTATAAAAAATGATAAGATTCTAAATTTAAAACTTATCAAAAAACAATATATATCAACGATAATATATACAGTAAAATAAAATTGGTGTTTGTAATCGTTTTGGAACCTGGAGGGGTTGATGGTCTAACCCGATGCCCTATTAAATAAAATGATCCTTTCTTTCTTTTGTGTGGCCCTTAATATGTACGCGTCTCTCCTTATTCTTGGCTTCTTATCTCCTTTTTCAGTTGGGATAAAATAAAACGCGTGTATATCTTTTCTGAGACTAAGTATCTTTTGTCTCTCTCTCTTGGGAAGATGTCTGCCTCTTCTCCTCTCCAATGAAAGATGGTAACCGCCTTTTGGCTGTGTTTGACCGTCTTTAATCCTTCTCCGGTGATGGTGTTCTTCGCGAACGATGTTATCCCTCCGATTGAAACTAGGGTTTCGGTTGATTTGGGGGTTTTCTTTTCCGTGAGAGGTTTTATGATTGGAGTGTTGCAAATGAATCGATTGGGTCTCAATTGATTCTTCTGGGCTTGATTCCTTATAAGAACAGGTGTGTTTGTTCTAATTCGAATCTCTCTATATGCCCTAATTGATGACGCTCGTTTATTTTGATTGAATCAAATGAAAAACGATTTACTTTCGTTTTCTGATCCTAATGGATTGGGTAAAACTAAGGTGTTTCGGAAAAAAAAATTTGCGAGTTGTTTTTTTTTTGTTGCCGGGTTGTGAGTAATCACTTTGTGATTATACCCCTGTTGCGACAAAGGTTTGAAACACAAAAGAAAATGACATCTTGGATTCTTTTTGTGTTCTTCGATTTGCAGAAAAATTTTCGAAACTGGTTTTTGCCCTTTTGTTTTGATTCTGGAATAAACGGGTAGGAATGGTAAGTGATGATTTTGGTTAGAGAAACCAACCCGCTCTGATACCAATTGTTGGCCTCAAATGTACGGATCTATGGTCTTAACGCAAAATCACAAGTATACCAAATAAGCAATGTATAAACGAAACAAAATAGTGTTTATAATAACTTTGTCATCATCTTTGTTCTTACAGAAATCATTACAATATATACAGAATGAAAAGGTGTGAATGAACCATTGTGTCGGTTCATTGAAATGGCAGTTATGGAATAACTGTCATGTAACTGTTTTTAACTGCTGAGTTGACTTTTCTCTTGGGTTGACTTTCGTTGACCGGGTCATATTGGTTGTGATGGGTGGGTCGATGGTGATTACCCAAAAGTATCGACATGCAGTACTCAAATCTGCAAAAACTAAATTCTGAACTAAACCATTTCAGGTAACATGTAAACTCTGAATTATATTTCATAATCAAAACATATAAATATTGTACATGAGTTTCATAAGCAAAAGCATAAATATTATTCGAATGGGTGTTACCCTAAACACTCCTGTTTTGACCCATAATCAAATGACATGTTCAAAATCATACACATTGATTCTAAAACTCAACTAGTACAATCTGGACTTGAAAAGACATATAACTATAATAGTTTGGGGCATTAACAAGCTGAACAAGAAAGAATGGTTGAGATGCTCGTCACCTATAAATATGAGAACTGTTGTTTCCCTTGGTTCATCTCTTAATCTACATGCCTCAACCTCTGAAATGATCTAACCTGCAAAAATGGTATCTGAGCACGGTAAGTCCTGGTGACTTAGTGAGTAAACGAATCTGAGTATAAATCTGAAACGTGAGCTATAATAAATATGATATTGTAATTGAATTATACTGATTCTGATTAATAATTGCACTGTACTAAATCAGACTAATAACTGAGTCTGAGCCTAAAAATAAATTTTATTATGCATCTGAAACTGATTCTGTAACTAAATCTGATTTTGTATCTGAAACTAAGTTAGTGCTCACTTTACATCAAGATTCATTCTGAGCAATTTTTAAGGAAGTTTTTTCGTTCTATTTCTATTCGTTTCTTTATTCTTTATCTCTTTTGTCAATGAGGGAATTTTACAACTCAAGTGGAGGGAAGGGAATAAAAATATATGCTACTTAACTTTTCTTGTCCTTATTTTACTACTCCCTCCGTCTCAATTTAATTGTCCATATTTCCAATTTTGGATGTCTCAAAAAGATTGTCCACTTTCCTTTTTTAGTAAAAACTAGATAATCTAAAGAGAGAATATTCTATTCGTGTGGTTGAAAATTAAAGTGGCCACACTTTTATTAAACTTTGTGATTTCTCTCTCCTGACAATTAAATTGAGACGGAGGGAGTAGTTTTTAAGAGTAAAGTCCAAAATACATCCCTGTGGTTTGTCATTTGTCTCGCTTTACATCCCTAAACTTTTTTTTGGCACAAAACCATCCCTCCCTTAGTAAAGTTGGCACAAATACATCCCTCAGTTAGTAAATTCAGTTAATAAGGACTAACGGTGCAAATTTTTCTCCGTTATCTCCTAACGGAAGAGAAAATATTTGCACCGTTAGTCCTTAAGACTAACGATGCAATAAAATAAATTGCATCGTTAGTCCTAAGGACTAACGGTGCACTCCACCGCCACCTACCACCCACCGCCACCCAACGCCACCAACCCCCACCTCCACCCAACGCCACCCACCACCACCCAACGCCACCTCCACCCACAACTATGCCTATCAAAACTGTCAACAATAAGACACATTCCTCAGCAAAACACATCTTTTTTTCCCGTAAACTAGACTTCAGCCGACCAAGATTAGAGACCAAAAAAAATAGAACATTTCTCCCATACTTCTGAACATCAATCACTTACCATTCTCACCATATACTTGCTAAAACAATAATATAAGCACAATTACTGTTTGACGACATTACAACAACAACACTCTTCACCCCTTTTTTTTCTTTTCTTTTGTCCCATTATTAATAATAAAAATCTTTATTGCAACTCCAAAGACCAATTTCATCCTAATAAAATTGATACATCAAAAATATAAAATAATTGACACATTAAAATATTTGTTAAGGACAATGCGCTAGTAAAAACAACAAAAAAATATCTTATCAATAAGATCTAGAACCGAAAGATTATAAAAAAAGAACCAGTCGCCCATTTTCTAATCTTAAAATCTTGAAATAACAAATCTAATATGAAATTAATCAAAAAACCGATATGAAAATCGTTCCACACTCGAAGATCTACCATGGTGGTGGCGTGGGTATTCTTTGGCAAAGGGAAAACACCACCAGTGGCGCATGTGGTAACTAGATCTTCAACTTAACGATGCAAAAACAAAATCGAACCGGTCGCCGCCGGAATATTGTGTTTTTTGATCTAAAAATTGTGATACGGCTGTGGATCGCTGCAATTGTCGGAGACAATAAATTAACGGCGGCGCTAGCCGTTTCCGGAAACGACGAAAATATGTCATTGCTGTTGGTTTTATTTATGATGAGGAGAGATGAGATAAAAGATGTGAAATGGTTAGTTTGTGGAGAAGAAGAATAATTAGATTGGAAAAAAGATGGGGGCAGTGAAAAATAAATGGATGGAGGAGTAATAAACTAGGGTTATGTGAAAAATAAATGGAGGAGTAAAATACCTACTATGCCCTTTTTGATTTTTCATCATTATATTTTAACTCAAATGCTTAATTTCCATGGGGTGGTGGCGTTGGGTGGTGGTGGGTGGAGGTGGGTGGTGGCGGTGGGTGGTAGGTGGAGGTGGAGTGCACCGTTAGTCCTTAGGACTAACGATGCAATTTATTTTATTGCATCGTTAGTCCTAAGGATTAACGGTGCAAATATTTTCTCTTCTGTTAGGAGATAACGGAGAAAAATTTGCACCGTTAGTCCTTATTAACTGAATTTACTAACAGAGGGATGTATTTGTGCCAACTTTACTAACGGAGGGATGATTTTGTGCCAAAAAAAAGTTTAGGGATGTAAAGCGAGACAAAGGGCAAACCACAAGGATGTATTTTGAACTTTACTCAGTTTTTAATGAAAACTATGCCAAATTTAAAATTTTTATTTTGCCATATTTTTCATTTCTAAACTAGCTTAGTCTTAACCGAGTGTACAACCCATTAAATTCCATATGCGAGGATTAACCTTTTATTTACTTCTAAGATATTATTGAGTGTGCTTGTGGTTTGAAACAGACCTTAGAACTTTATCATATTTGTATTTAGAGGCTACGAAAATGAGAAATGCACTAAGGAAACCTAGTGTAATCGATATGATTTAATTAGGAGGCAAAATTTTAGGATTTCGGCCAAATTAGCCTAATTGTTATATGTATGTATAGATTAGCTAACTACACTGGTTAATTAATCCTCAGTCCTTATTTTTACGCTATTTTTAGTGTAAGATACCCCTAGTTGAACCTTCTGAGCCATTCTTTTCGTTTCTTAAACCTATTATATGTATGACTTCGTTACACCTTAGCCTACCTTGTAGTTTGTATCCATGGTTGGTTGCTAGTTATTTCAGAGTGTTTTATAGTTGTAATTTTTCGTGTATTTGTGTGGGTATTGAGTAAGTCTTTACTAGTGAGAGTTGGGCGGGATTTACGTGATTACCTGGGAAATATCTAAAGAGTAATTACTTTCACTATGAAAAATATTGTTAAGTGTCGCTCGTGCCAAAAGATGAAGTATGACCACGTTTGTATTTTAATGCAATTGATATTCAATTTAAGTAAAGTTTTTACTAATGATGAATGTTTATAAGGTTATCAATGTAGAAAAAAACAGAAATAGTTTATTCAACAAAGATAAAATTTATGCATGCGTTGATAATCCTTTCTATTAAAGTTTAAATTCGAAAGTTGGTGGTTTATAAACCAACTAATATTTGTTATTTTGATGAGTTAAAAGACGACTGAGGAAGATACATGAATTTGTGTGTGTGAGTCTTCCGTGTTAAAGCCGTGTTTTCTCGTGAAATCAAGTCTTTCGGTTTAGTGGTATGTAATAGCTAGCAACAAAGGATTGTTTGGATGTAAACTATTTGTTTATTATTTTTATATTAACACCCACTAAATGTTTTCTCGTGTATTTCATCTTACCCTTTAAACCCGATAACCTATATTGTTTTTACCCTTTATTTCAAGTTATTTCACAAGGAACTCGATTATTCTCGTCTACCCATCTTTGGATGCCTATCCTAACCCCACCTTGATTCCTCTCATAAATTAGCCCGTCACGCCAGACCGTGCATCTTTTATGGGCTATCCCGCCTACCATCGCGGATACCGTCTCCTTGTCCTTTCCACTAACAAAATTATACTTTCTCGACATGTCATGTTCGACAAAAATCAATTTCTTTACAACTCCATTTCACCAATCACCCCCTCTTATGAGTTTCTTAACCCGTCACCTCTAACCCAAAATTTAATCCATACTACCTCACTCCCTAAACACCCAACCCAATCAACCCAAACTACCCTACTCACACCCACGACCCAACCAAGTTCACCCCACCACCCGCCCAACCCGCTTTCTCCTAACTCCCCACATACGACTCAATCTCCCACAACTCACGGTCCATATCCCATGGCCCAATCCCCCACTCCTCACAGTCCCACTACTTCGACCCAACCTCCACCCACTCAGACTCATCCGATGGTCACACGTGCTCAAGTTGGTACTGTTAAGCGTAATCCGCTTTTTAATTTTCATATGTCTCATGTTTTTCCTCTTCCTAAGTCTCTTTCCATAGCGTTATCCGACCCTAATTGGTATGATGCTATGTACGATGAATATAATGCATTAGCTAAAATGATACTTGGGTTCTTGTTTCAAAACTACCAAATGTTAATGTGGTTCAGTCTATGTGTATAGTTTATGGGCTTTATTTGTGTGTTAAGCCTAGTCCATTATTTATGTATCTAAAATGGTCTTATGGACACTAGCTATTGTTTTAGAATGAATTATACAAGCAAGGGATTTATTTATCAAACAGTTTGTAGGCATAGAAGATAGTGCAAAATAAAGAGAATAGGTTGTTAGTGCAAAACAAAGAGAATTGGTTGTTCCCATATCCGAGCTTAATATGAAATTATATTGGTATCTAGTACATAACAATTACCTAAAATAGATGATGTCACTAAAATCACCAATACAACATGAATATCACATTAGTATAAGGCTTGAATTCATATTTAGTTAGATTGGTTAAAAATTCCTATAATCACTCGTATAAACTCTTTGTAAGTTTGTATTTATAGCTTATTACTAGATGCATATTAATAAACTAAAAAAAACTTATTTTTAGTTGAAAATTTCGTTTGACCGACATTTACCACAATTGACCGGGTCATCCACTCAGGCCGGTTTAATTGATTTGACCTGCCTAAGTGGATGGTTGACCGACTTTTAACCAGTCAGATATTTATTATTGATTGCTTCCGGGGGTGGTACCAAAAAACTTTCAAGATGGGGAAAAATCAAAAGTGCGTACCAGGTCGAGTCATGTCAGTAACTCGACCTTTGTTGCTTTAATGAAATTGATTTTACTTTGAATGAAAAGGAACTTTGTTTTTATATGTTTACATGCGAAAACCAAAACTAAAAATTGGTGATGATATGCCCGACATTTAGCACATACTTACTTTACAAGTAGTTGAAGCAAAAATAAAAAGTTTGGAAAACAAAAATTCACAAAAATCTATAAAGTAGCACACAAATCGAACATTATATCTTCACAAAATTGCAGATGTCCTTAACCACTTGATCAATATGATATAGTTATTGGATAGTTTTCACCATTATACTATTTACCCATTTATGAGGGCAAAATGAAAATCACTTATCATCTCAAGAAATTGACATTACTCGAGTGAACTTTGTGAGAGTAATTGCCCATACTGCCACCATTGTGATATCGGCCATGATTGCTTCAATAATACACATGCATGTAGATAATATATAAAAGAATTTTAAATAAAAAATTAATATTAAACGGTTAGCAATTTGGAATGTACATATAATGGTAGCTTGTCACTTTCGTTTGATCTAATAATTGATTTTTTAACATTATTTAATAATTAATTAATTCCCACTTTTTAGACTTATTATTAGTCCCTAACTTGGCTGCTTGTGATTATGGAGTGGGTGTTCGACTCTTCGACGAATCCAAATGTAATGACACCATCTATCACCATTAGTCATCCGTCGAAGAAATACTGAGATTAATCGAAATAAGGAAAGCCGTATACTGAGGCATGATGGAAAGTGGAAACAATGTTACTTACGTAGAATGTTTATTCGAGTATGCATGGATATAGTCACCAAATTAGGAAGAGTGATCGAACGATGACTTCTCATAAAGTGTGCATGGCACAAGACTTTGGGAGACGGAAGAGCGATAAATGATTTCTCATTGATGATTTAAGTCACTTGATCAATGCTGACACAAGTAATTGATATTGAAATGATAGTTATATTAATGTCGCCCTTAATCAAATGATCGCTTAGCTAGAACACATATAGCATAATGTAAATTCTGTCCCTTAGCTTTCTAGATTGCAGTTGAAACTCTTCGACTGATTAAGTTCTGATTAGCAGTTGTAATTAAGAAAGCGAGAAATCATCAAAAGGGGAACCCTCCGAGAACTGGATCTACTCATAATTAAGTTCTCTAGTTAGCGCATCCAGTGTCGTGAAGTACGGAGTTGTATATATGTTCAGGGTCCATTTCCATTCATGTGGGGTTGGATGTTAGAGATGCAAACTTTTTGGCTATGTCTGTTTAAATGATTTTGGTTCTTGGTCTTTAGGAGTAGGTATATGGTGTGGCTCTTTGCTAGTGTTCTCGTGTCCTTGTAATTGCTAGGATCTTTTTAATCTACTAAGAAAATGACGCCAATATATTGAATCCGACATAAGAGCATAGGGTGTCTTAACACAGGGTTAAACTTTAACTCAGTGCCATGTCAGCGCCACATCAGCTTTAACTTTTTCACCTTAACTAAAAAAAAACACCCCTTATCATAACTCAACCTTAACTCACTTTAACTCACCTTAACTAAAAAAACACCCCTTCACGCTGCGTTAAGTGGGTAACGCACCCTTAACTCAGGAGGACGGTGTGGTTAACGCACCCTTAACACGGGAGAGTTAAGCTTTAACTCGGGTGCAAAGTTACCGCACCGAGTGCTCTAATGGAAATAATACATAACCAATGCCAATCATCTTTGCTTTTTGAACATCCTACAGTATTTAAATAATCATGTCAAATTAACTAGTTGACCAATTTTTTGTATAAATATATTTGGTGTTGCATACATCAAACCACCCTTTTTCAAAACACAAGTCTCAAACTTTTTACATTCAGTTACTATGACATCTATTACTCCTACACTGGAGTCACCAGTACCAACAACCGAGTACAAGGGTAGTGCCAGCACAAGTGGTCTCAGGAACCATGTTCTGGCTGATGTGGTATTAAGGGTCATACTATTTTCAACATCCTTGGTAGCTATCATTCTTATGGTAACTTCTAAACAAACCAAGATGATACCAGTTGCTCCAAGCCTAGCAATACCGGTGACTGCAAAATTCAGTCAGATGTCAGCATTCACGTAAGTAACATCAGTTTAAATTCATTGATTGACCTTTGGACTAGATGGCATGTAAGTATCATACAATATTGTATGAATGATTAATCGCTATGATGCAGATACTACGTGGCAGCTATGTCAGTTGCTTGCTTATACAGCATAATCACTTGCGTGTTATCGGTTTTTGCTATGCTGAAGCCTAAAAGAAGTTCCATAAAGCAGTTGGTTCACTTTGTTATACTTGATAGCGTAAGTTCTTAAACTGTACCTTTTAAAAGAAAATACTCATACCGGATCATTCTGCCTTGAAGTTACCAATTTTATTAATATCAATCAGATTGTTGAGCTATAGTAAAAACTGTACAGCTTTTGTGGCCTAACGAATGTGTATGGTACAGCTGCTGTTAGCTATCCTGGCTGCTGCAACTGGAGCAGCAGGGGCAGTTGGTTACATAGGATACAGAGGAAACTCTCATACACGATGGAACAAGGTTTGCAACGTATATGCTTCGTTCTGTAGCCATATCGCAGGCTCTGTTAGCCTTTCAGTCTTACCGTCTGTAGCACTTCTACTGCTCATCTGGCTCTCCGTTATTGTGCTTTCGAAGAGGATCTCAAGGAGTTAGTTCAGTTGACGTTAAAATAATTTCCTTGATTTAGCTTTTCGTTACCTTCCTTTCCCAATAATGAATATGTGATTTTGTCAGCAGTCGTCAACCTTCAAGTAAATGCATGAAAATTATAAATATACTTCACCCTTGTTAAAGTGTAAATTTAGTTGGACCTTATAAGTTTATAATAATAACATAACGAATTGGATCTTTCAGATCCTACCAATGCAATTCAGCAATCGACAAAAAGAAATGGCTAAGTAGAAGTAGTAATAAATCCATATTTGCAAATCTATACAGTTAATGATTTTGACGGGTACCAAAAAAACGTTTCACACTTGTAAGCATGTATATTAGAATCTCTTTTTTGATGAATGAACTTCAATGTTTGGTTTGAATAAATTTACTGAAATAAAAATTGTCAATTAAGATTAGAATCAATATGATGTTCACACAATACTATTATGCGGCTAGAGTCAACCAATTGGTTGTTTATAAAATGATTGGATTGGATCTCTCAAACCAACCCATTTTAGGGATGGAGTCATGGAACAACTATATATACCGATAATATGCACATCGAATGTGTCAAGTTAAATACTTGACACGTATTATGGGATGGAGGGAGTAACACGTAAAATATGTAATTAGCTTGATATAAATGAGAAGAAATTAATGATGGCATCGTCATAATATTGCTAAAGGCAAAGCCAGAATTACATCAGATTGCTTCAAGAGATTTGGGTTGCAAACCCACTCCCATCAATTTAGAGAGACCCTTTTATCTCATAACAAATCCGTAATGTGGACTCAAGACTAATACATTAAAAAAAAAAAAACCTCAATACCATAACGGCGGATACATAGATAACAATAAATTATTCATATTAAATAAATCTTTATTCATTATAACTGATATATAGCAAGGGATCCAACAATAATCAAGAAACAACAAAGTTCCGTTATTTGATTAGATATATTGTCTCCCATGTTACTAGCAACATATGCAGTCTCCCATTTTATTATTTCCACAGCAACCCTTCCGGCACTTGCTTGAACCTGGTGCTGGGCCACTTGGTGGTCCTTTTATTGATGATCCGCCGCTACCAGAACACCCTGCTATGTCGGATTGACCTGGGTCATTGCAATCTGTAGCTGCACATGCATATCAAATTCAAAATACGGTTATATGTATTTACAAATAAATACCTTGAGATTACTGGTACTCTTTTAATTACGCGTGATATTCTAAGGTTCTTTTGATATTGAATTGAATCTCAAGCATTTGATGTAGTTAAAGTAGCATTGATACAACATGAAGATGCACAATGAATTTGAAACTAATTAAAGAAAGTGGGATATCGGTTAATTAGAGAGGTGTACATGTACTTCAGTACGTGCCCCTCTATTAAAAAGTTTGTGAAATTTGGCGATAACTTATGAAAAAGAACAAAAAATGTAAAATAAGTAAAAGAGAACTTAAAAAATGAAGATCGAAGTAACATGATACTGCACATGATACGTTTTCATATAAGTGGAAGCTCACATAGTCACATTAGTTGTAAAAACATAATATGTTTTTTCTTAAGAATTTGCATAAGCTTAACATCAGAGATTTTGTTTTTATTGGATCTTGATGTTGTGAAAAAATTACCAACCTAGTTGGCGAGCAAGGCTGTGTGGGTTGCGGGCGTCAGCAACTGTTGTGGTTTCGAAAGATGAGCTAACGACGATGAGAACAATGAGACCTAAGGCAAGTCCTCCTCTGTTTAAGATTGATGCCATTTCTAATGAATGAATAAACGATTGTATGTGTATCCATTTATTGTAGCTTCTATTTATAGCCTAAACCAAACATTCATTTTTTCTACACCGATCATAGTCAACAGCGGAAATAGAGACGAAAAGACTATCGGAGCAAGTGGTTTGATCCTGTGTTCACACTCGAGTTTTGTCTCTTCACTTTGCAAATTTTGTTTTTAAACTGACAAGTTGTATATGTTAATACATATATGCATCTTCCCTCTATAGTCCTATCACCCACTTTCGTAATTTTAGTTACTTATACACTAACTAGATTATAAAAAGAAAACTAGAATTTAATTCGTAACATTCACAAACAATTAAAGTAGAAGCCACTGATTTAGAATTTGGAACATTATGAGTGATTGTACTTATTCAGCATTGCAAATACTGTATATGTTTGTATAAACTTTACTTGACGACGGACATGGGGTTATTGGAAAAGGGAGTATATAATGTTAGAAAATGATGCGTATTTATGTATTACAAACTCACAAATCCTAAGGTACATATAAGTTCACAGATGGGCTCAGGTTTATTAACCTAATACTGTTTAACATTTAACTCATTTAGACTAAGTCACCTCAATAATTTCAAGTGTGGTACGTTGTACATATTAATATATTATGGTTCAATTCAATGTTTTGGTGAATTGAAGAAATGGGAAGGAAATGGCTTGTATTTTGGCATAAAGTGTTGTTGGGCATAAAATATTATTTGAGTCGTCTGGATTGAAAAGAACGCCACACTTTTTAAAGGGAAAAAAATGTTTTCTTGAAATGTATATATCAAGTGACAGAGTCGCATATCTTAAACCAAGAATGTTAATGGATTTAGTGGTGTTCATGGGTCGGGTAATATTAGAATAAACCGAAAACAGAAATCGAATCGAATCGAAAATAACTGAATCGAACTTGTAACCGAACCGAAGTTGCCAAAACCGAACCGAATCGAATTAAATATTCGGTTTTCGGTTCGGTTATGGTTTTAGCAATCCAAAACCGAAAACCGAATTCAAATAAATTTATATATTTTTTTATACATTTATATATAAAAAAATATTAAAACTCTTTTATACTATATATATATATAACATTTTTTGAGTTTGAAAAAAAAATGCTAAAAATATATATAAACGAGGTGGAAACCCCCCGCCGCGTTGCGGCGGAGTTTTTTTAGACTTTTGTTGGGACCTTAGATACGCTGCACTAAGTTCGGACTGTCTGTTTATTTTTTTGGGTTGTTTGAATATCTTTAGCAGTGTTTTTTTTTTTAAACAAAACATGTAAACGCGCTGGCTGTTAAAATATATATATATATATATATATATATATATATATATATATATATATATATATATATTTTGGCTCGACTTTAGTTTTTTAAAAGAAATATCCTATTTTTTTTTCCGAGGATAGTTTTGTATGGAAAATGTAAGGTACATCGTATTAGGTTTGCATCTTTTTTTTTTTTTTTTTTTTTTTTTTTTTTCGTGTTGTCGGGAAGTTTTTATTAGTAAACCATCTTTTTTCATTACTAAACCATTTTAGCTATTCTAAAATTTAACATGGCATGTTAAATTTTAATAGGAACACAAAATTTACTAAATAGACTCCAATTCAATCCTCTAAAAGATTTAGTATGAACCCATTTGTGTTAAAATGTTTCTTTAGCCTCTCCAGCAATGGCTTTACCTTTCATTGTTTTGCGTGTTCCCCTGAACCGGTTTCTTCAAAATTTAGCCTTGTCAAGTGTTGCTCCTTTTTTGTGAAGCCTAAGCAGTGTAAATGCATGAATATATATGAAACTTGAACATGTATGTATCAATGGGTACAAGTAGTTAGGCTTAAACCATTAAATGTATGAATAAAGTGAAACCATTTAAGTAGTGTAAATGCATGAATATATATGAAACCTAAAGCATTTAACATGGCATAAGTATACCGGCTGTTGATGCAGTTTATCATGATTCTTTAGTGCAAATAGCCATATGATCACAATGAAAATATCCAGCACCTTAGTGAAGGCAGCAAATACTAAGATGAAAAAAATGAAAAAGAGAAAGCAATGTGCTAAAAGATGTAGACAAACATTAAATTTTCCTATTAGTCATTCAAGAAGACTCATATGCCAACAACAAACAACAGTCATAACCGCAAAATGATAAATTCGAAGCTATCACTATATATTCCAGTATGTACATATATACATCTATTTTACTAAGCAGAAAATATATTGGTCGATAAGTGGTGTTTCGCATTTGCACCATTTCTTCTTCTACATTATGCTGATACTTTATAAGCTGCACATCAAATACCTCAGCGGTCCACTCTTTTCGAACCATAGATTAGACCCACCTCGGAAGATCAACCACCTCATCTTGCCCTGCTGCTGATTGAACTGGTGCTTTCCCTGTCAGCATTTCGAGTAGCAGAACACCAAAGCTCAAGACGTCGGATTGTTGAGAACCTTTTTTGGTTTCAATTGCCTCTCATGGTTGATAACCTGATGTTCGAGGACAGCGTGTAGGAATGCCCATAAGTGGACCTAACCCAAAATCAGTTACTCAGACATCGTTGTCTTGGTTGAGGACATCATAGGAGCTAATGTTTCCATCAATTCCAGAATGTATATGAGCAATCCCGTTCATTGTTCCAATGCGATCGTCTTGAACCCGTGTTACCCATTTCATAGATGGGAATGGCATGAAACTTTTCTTATCAATGATTCAATACATAAGTTAGGAATCTGAAACTAATCGACTACCCAAACAGCTTTTACTACAAAGATCCAGGTGTAATTAAATGCACAACGCATGTATTTGCTATATTTGATCCAGGTGTGATGTTTGTAACTTAGTTACCAAATACAGGTATATGAAAAGCAATTGTATACGCATATTTTATTTCTTTTACAATAACTGGTTTATGCGATCAATCCCGTTTTAATCCACAACTCAAATTAGTTGTCTTGACCCATGTTACTGCTTCCGCTAACTATTCAATTTTAAGGACAGGAAAAAATCAGATTGAAAGCTATATTAAGACAATGAAAGACTGTTCTAATATTACCTCACTGAATAGTTGCAACACATTTCTAGGCAGGCACATGTATTTCGTACAATAAAGCATAGGCATCGTTGGCTTCTCAATTGAATCCTGGCATGATGGCATCTCGTAAACTGACCATTGCAATTTTTTTGTACCTAGAATACTGTATTATAAATTATATGTTCTATATAGATTAGTGGAAATAAATACTTCTATAGTAATGGCAGTCCTAATTCTTTATTAAAAGTCAAACACCACCTTGTTCCTACTACTTTCACTTAATAACACGGTTGTATGGACCCTGAACTTCGAGATACTCTTTTTTCCAACACCACCTTGTTCCTACTACTTTCACCAAAAAGGGTTGAAAATAAATACTTCTATAGCAACCGTTTGGCCCGATTTCGTTTTCGTAAAACAATAAGAAAAGAGGGTGTTTAGGATTAATTAGTTGTGCTTATCAATGAAGTATAAGCATCTGGTAAAACAAAAAAGAATCTCTCATTTTATTTTTGAAAGTGCTTATTAAAGACGGAGTGACCCATTTGTATCAATCCGTAGTTCTTGATTCTTTTAGGTATGGACATTGAGAAAAAAGACTTTCCTTTAGTAACGAATACAAATGGTCAATTTTAAGACGGATTGATATTTTGTCAAAGCAATGACACGAATGCATACTTATGAACAGGAAACTTCAAAAGAAACTTAATAGTAGTAGTAGTGGTAGTGGCGGCGGCGGGAGGAGGAGGAGGAGTAATAGTAGTAATAATACTAATAATAATAATCTGTGAGATTGCTGCCCCCAAACTCATGAAGAAATTAGCAGATCTATATTTCACACGTGTCGCAAAAGAGGCTGAATCCACCTTCTGCTTATCTGCTAGACAGATGGCCCTTTGGAGATCGCAAATGGAAGACCATACTTCAGGCTCAGAGTAGTCCCGATAGTTGGGCTGTTCCCCTTTTCTCCACTAAGATGCCATGCTCTGCTTGTTCCAAGGTTTTTACAGGTGATATCTATGGGGATCATGCCGTATCATGCGCAGGTATTATTGGTATTAAACATCGACATAATGTGGTGCGTGATACTCTCGCTGAAATATGCTCCCGGGTAGGGGTTTCGGCCCGTAAAGAAGTTGATATCGGGCTCTGCTGAGAGAGGGACAAACACCTGCGCCCAGCTGACTTGTTACTTTACTCGTGGGAGAGAGGCCTTGATGTATGTGTTGATCTTACGGGGTTTTCTCTCAAGCTATGGGCGATCGTTTCTTCCTCATATCATCTTGATCATATCATCTTGATCTCTCATGCTATGGATCGTCCTTTTCAACATCCTCTGTTGAACAGGTTTTGTTATTTGTGATCTTATCATGGTTTTGTGATAGGGTTTGTACATATTCCCTAGGGTTTTCTTTGATCTCTCTTTTAGTTTTTAGGGTTTCGTTTTTTGAAACCTCCACTGCATTTTGTTTTCCGTTTGTTTGTGGTTCCCCTGCACTTGAATTGATCTCCGATTGGTAGTGGTTTCCCGTCGGTTCCCCCAACATTACCTATCCTTTTTCGAAAGCTGTTTGTGGTTACGCATATCTAAACGCAGTTTGTAGGGTTTCTTTGTGATCTTTTACGCTGCGTTTTGGCCCCATTTGCTGCTTTGGTTGCTGGGTTTTGGTATTGGTTTCGAACAGGTTACTTCTCCCTATACAGTTTTCGTTTTGCTTGGTTGTTTTTGGGTACATTTTTGGACTGCTATTTACGTTGGTTGGTTGATTCTGTTGTGGTCTCTTGCTCCTGGGAGCGTTTGGTTGCATGGTTGCTACTGTTGGTTTTCTTTGGTTATCTGTTTTAGTATTTCTTTACTTGAGGATTGGTTACAAGAGGTTGTGGCTTTGTCTTGTTCTCATGCCTGCCGTTAGATTTCATTGCCCCTTTATTTGTCTTAATGGATGTCGTGATGGTGGTGGGAATCGTCTTACTAAAACCTCTTTGATCACACATCTTCGCGATCGGCATTTTAGTGTTGAGGCTCAAGCTATCACTAGGCAATCTCTTTTGTCGGATTTGGCTATTTTCGAAAGGGCTGAGGTTACTCTTAAGCGTATGGGTTTGTGGTTGTGTGGTGGTTGTATCAAAACGCATACCTTCCGGACTAAGTGTCGTCATGGTGCGGGTTCTGATTTTGTGTCTCCTCCTGATTATGGCGATGGTGTTGTTCGGTTCGTGTTATATGATCTCACCAAACCACAGGTTCCTTCCCATGTAGCCCTTGTTGAGGATTCGGTTTTGGACGTGCTTGGTAGCTTTGATTTATCTCTTCTTGATACTTTATTCTCTAAGGGGTTGCGGACTGTCAAATCTATCCCTCCCAAATGTCGTTTGGAGTTCTCTCGTGTTTTGAAAAGAGCTCTTGATAAGGTGATATGCACGCCTAATGACATTTCTTGTTGGGTTGGTTTGTTTGTCCTGCCTCTTTGTCTACTTAAAACCTTTTGCCCGAGGAGTAGTCAAGAGGGTAGGTCGGTCACTAAGCGTCAACGCCAGGAAGAGTATATTGTTAATGCTATTCATGCATGGGGCTCTCCTGGTGGCAGTTTGCAGGTTGTGCGTGAGGTTTTAGCCGAACCTTCTCCATTATGGTCTAATATTGATGATGATAGCTTGGATTTGGGTGACCGCAATGTCAAGCAATGTAAGAGGAAGATTTGTGATGGTCATTATACTGATGCGGTCAGAGTTCTTTCGTCTTCTGGTATTGCACCTTATGATGTTTCTACTCTTGAGGACTTGAAAGCTAAGCACCCTTTTCAGTCTGCTCCTCCTTTGCCTGATATACCTATTGATCATCATCACCTTACCGCATCCCCTTCTACCATTCTTGACATGATCAAGAGTTTCCCTCGTGGCACTTCTTGTGGGCGGGATGGGTTGCGTACCCAACACCTTTTGGATTGTTTAAATGGTGCAGCCGTGGCTATTTCTGATGAGTTGATCGCTTCTATTACCCAAGTGGTGAACCTTTTTCTTGCTGGTAAATGCCCGAGGGCGCTGGGTGAGTACATTGCTAGTGCTCCTCTCACACCCTTAGTCAAACCAGGAGAGGGTATCCGTCCTATTGTTGTTGGGACTGTTTGGAGGCGTTTAGTTTCCAAGGTTTGTGCTTCCATGATTGGCCACTCTTCAGACAGTTATTTAGATGATTTGCAATTTGGTGTTGGGGTGTCGGGAGGAGGGGAGGCTATTCTTCATGCTGTGAATCGGTTGGTTGAGGACCGTGGGGGTGATGTTGGTCTGTCTATGTTGTTGGTTGATTTTAAAAACGCTTTCAACATGGTGGATCGGGCTGTTATGTTGCGTGAGGTTCGGCTTCATTTCCCTGCTATTTCACGGTGCCAGATTATATTATGGTGAGCATACTCTTTGGTCTCATCAAGGTGTGCAACAAGGTGATCCGCTGGGGCCTCTTCTTTTTGCTTTAGTGTTACATCCCCTGGCATGTAAGATTAGAGATTCTTTTGATCTTTCCTTTCAAGCTTGGTATCTGGATGATGGCACTATTATTGGTGATACCTTGGTTGTGGGTAAGGTTTTAGAGTTGATTATGACGGATGGACCTTGTCGTGGCTTACATCTCAATCTTGATAAAACTGAAGTTTTTTTGCCATAGGAGGACCCCAGAAGCAGGTATGCCGGTGTTTTCCCCCCCAATATTTTTCGCCCCTCACATGGTGTTAAATTATTGGGTGGACCTGTTAGTGTGGATTTTGAGTTTGGTAGTAAGTTGGTCCTGAAAAGAGTTGCTAAAACTATTGAACTTATGGAGGCAGATGCCAAACTTAATGACCCTTAATGCGAGTTGTTGCTACTCCGTACATGTGCTGGTATTTCTAAGCTATATTTTTCTATGCGCACATGTTCTCCTCGGGTCTTTGAGTGTGCTCAGGTTTCTTTTGATGCGGCACTTCGTTCTTCATTGGAGCGCATTGTCACTGCTTCTGGGCTCGGTTTTGGTGATTGGCAGTGGAGACTCGCCACCTTACCCTTTGCTTTTGGGTAGCTTGGTTTATATTCTGCAGGTGACGTCTTGAATTGCTTCTAGACTTCAATCTGCTAGCTTACAATCTAAGCTTCTCCTTAGTTCTGGTATTGTAACTGCTGGTCCCTCTTTTGATGATGCTCTACGTACTTTTAATGTGAATATGGATATTGACCTTTTGAGTAACCCTAGCGAGGTCGCTGCCCCCAAACTTATGAAGAAATTGGCAGATATATATACCCAAACTGTTGAATCTACATTCCATCTTTCTCCTCGACAGATGGCGTTATGGAGTTCTCTAAAGGAGGATCATACTTCGGATTGGCTTAGGGTGGCTTCGAAATCTGGACTGGGACAAACTATGAATGCCAGGGCTTATCGTTGTGTGCTATGCTATCGGTTGGGTGTTCCTCTTTTCACTGTTGAGGTACCGTGTTCAGCCTGTTCTAAGGTATTTCCTGGAGATATTTATGGGGATCACGCTGTTTCGTGTGCGGGTATTGTTGGCATTAAACATCGGCATAACCTTGTGCGTGATGTTCTTGTTGATATATGCTCTCGGTCCGGAATTTTTGCTCGTAAGGAGGTGGATATTGGGCTTTATGAAGATGGGGACAGATCCTTGCGACCGGCTGATATATTACTTTACTCTTGGGATAGTGGGCGTGATGTATGTGTTGATCTTACGGGATCGTCGCCCTTGACGCAATCTGGGATGACTGATTTTATGCCAGGGCGTGCGATCATTGATGTTGCACAACGTAAACGTGTCAAGTACGATGCTAAATGTGCGGATATTGGATATGGGTTTCTCCCTTTTTCTTTTTCTTCTTTTGGCGAACTTGAGAAGGATGGAGTAACCTTACTAAAGCGCATTCGACGATTCTCTATGACTCAAGACATTGGAGCGCGTGCTGCAGTTCATATTTTTAATAGGATTGGTTTTGCTATTGCTAGAGGTGTGGGGGCCCAGTTGGTTTCTCGGCTTCCCACTAATTTTTTGTAAATCATATGAGTTTTTAATAAAAGTGTTGATTATTAATAAAAATACTAATAATAATAATAATAATAATAATAATACTAATTTCTTGTAAATCCTATTTTCTTCTAATAAAGTGATGTTTTAAAAAAAAATAGTAATAATAATAATAATAATAATAATAATAATAATAATAATAATAATAAAAAGAGAAAAACACTAATGCAACTCGATGAAGCTATAGATACCTTTAAAAGGAGGATTTTTAGGAATAGGAGTTCCAGGTGCAATTGTGACTTGGAAGCATCTATGTTGCGTTGCTTACATAAGAAGCGTCACATCATCGATTATAGCCATTCCGGCTAGCCTTTAGCTTCCTGTTATTTTTCACGACCATTGTAAATATATTTCTTATGTAAACAATATTAGAGGTCGCAATGTCATTGAATTTATTTGGAAAGAAGGACTCAGGTGAAAAAGATAAGTAATTTCAGTCCATTACTCAACCACAGGATGTAAGGTTTTCTTTTCTTTCTTTTTTTCCCCTTTTTTTTAATAATAAGCAATAAGCAAATCTATGAATGTGAATAAGTAAAGGTACCATGTGGTTAGCTTAAAGATGACCTAGCCTAGTCAAAGTTCATCAAGAGAGTATACTTGCCTCACAATTCAGTTTATTTTTTACCCTTTGCAGGTCTGGGGTGCACATTATCAAGTGGTTCTCGTTAATGCCAAGCGCAATGCTACCCAGCCCTAAACAATATTGGAGCCATTCCTTCAGCGAATCTGAAATTGAAAAAACAATATAAGAAATTTTCCTCTTTTATTGTAAGCCTAACTTGTTTCGACGTACGAAAACCATTATAAATACAATTTACAAAAAACTATAACCCTATGATGCTGTTGTATAAAAGGCACCTTACCCTGCACACGGTGGCCTGCTAGTGGTATCTCAACACCTCATATGATATTATATACTCTCCTGTTTGTTAAAAGCTTTATGAGCACTAACAATAAGGAAGATGTTGATATTAATCTTTGATGTATAAACAAACGATTTCCAATATGCTCACCCATGAAACTTATTTGTTCTCCAAATTGTGTTCCTATAATGTGCCTTCTCCGTTATCTTTAGGGATTCTTGGTAGTGTTGGTGGAAGTGCGCAAAGTTTACCTCTAAGTAGATCTTGACTTGGTAAATTCGTTGTTAATCGTATGATATTAGCCTTTTAAGCAGCCGTCACCGTATCCTTAATTTCGTGCTGCTGATGTTGGTTTACAGGCATCTGCACATTGACAATTGCTGAACAACCGCCATAAAATATTTAAAATAGGCTATTAAAGTTTCTCTTTTTCTAATAATTTAGCTAGTGACTAAAGGTCACATGTTTAAAATACAAACCTTAATATAACCACCAAGTGCAATCGAGAAATTATCGGTTTTCAAGTCACGGTCAACCGCACATAGAGAATGAAGTTATTTCAAAGCAAGTACCTGCATACAATGTTTAATATGACAAAAGACATGTGGTAAGTTTAACCCACTTACTGTTGAATGGGCCGATTTGGTTATGCTACATTTCTGACAGGTCAGATGGGTAAAAATTTAGCGTATAAGTCAAGATATTTAAATAACTTTCAAGTTAAGCATCAATATCATTTTCGTATTGGTATACATTTTGACTCATATTAATATAAACGAATATACAAATACCATTTTGGTTATGTTACGTCTCAATATACATTTTCAGTTATGCAGTCTAACACATTTGATAATTAATTATAGACGAACAATTTTAGAAGTACCTCAAAGTCGGATCACCAAAGACTCCAAACACCCCTGAATCACAAAAAGAAATAAATAATTAGAATTTAGAGGGAAATAGAAGGTACAGTAAATTGTATAGTCGTTACAAAAAATAAGTTACAACCCTTAAACTAAAAGGACCAACTGCACAGACGGATACCTTGTTCCTGATTCATGTGTATTTTACTAAACGAACGTTATGAGTTATGGAAGCCTTTTAACACATATAAATGACACATAAACATAAGGCTACTAATAAATGGCATGGCAATCTGACTCGAATGACTAAGTCGGTGGTCGTAGTCCTATTTAAACCACGATGAAAAGTATGCTATCCAATTTTACCAAGCATATATCTTAGTAACACAACTCAATCAAAACCTCATTTTGTAACGATTACGTTTTCAATGACACTAAATAAAAGCAATAACCATGACAGTAAATAAAACCAATAACCATACCGAATATGTTGTTTAAGTATCAGTTTCATCATCCAAATGTTTGCGAAGGCAGCGACAACCGCCACCACGCTACGAATCTGTCATTAAAATATTTTATCAAACACATGGTATGAAACATGAACAAATTAACAAATTTCTTCCATAACCCATATTGAAATATTGTTTTTTAACTACAGAAAACAATAAACCTTCATCATCAACCATCTTTAGTATATACTAGTTAGATACCCGCGCACAGCGGCGGCGATAAATATAGTAAATGAATTGCTAACCCAACACTCATCGCAATTCCCTACCCGCTTAGTGAATTCATTTCACAACACTCCAAATGTATATGTGTTAGTTGTATGTGTTTGTTTGAGTTTTTCGTATCTTTCCTGTGACATCATTATTCCCGCATATAAAAAGACCTTCACAATCTCTTTCCCGTCAAACACTTTCCCAAAAGTAAATGATTTTGATAAATAAAATTTGTATTGATTGAAATAAAGGTTAAAGTTATAAAAATTTGAATCAAAATAAAATAAACCTACTAAAAATGTAAAAACTAAAAACTCATAAAAATATATCAAAATGGATGTTGAATTAAAGAGCACAAAATTTTAAAAAAATAGTGAAATTAGATCATAAAAAAATTAAACAATTAAACGGATTAAAAGATATTTAAATTTAAAAATAAAGGTGATTAATTAATTAGGAAGTGACATGTGTCACCCCATTATTGGAGCTCTTTATTTTAGTTTGTTAGAGCTCCTCCCTTTTTGTTATTTTTTAGCTAGAGAAGTGACACATGTCACTCAATAATTAAAGCTCCTTATCTTAATTTTTTGTAGAGCCCACAACTTAAATGCTATATACAATTAATACGCGGGTCATTTAACTACCCATATTGAAATATTTTGGTTAGTTTCCAACTTAATTAAACCCCAATTTCAATACCCATATTTCAATTTAACCGAATCCTAAAAACAAAAACACAACCATGAAAACAAAAAAGGGATTATCTATAATTAAAACGAGTGTGGAAACCCGCGCGATGCAGCGGGATTGGCTTCAAAGGACTTACTTTGTAACGACACTTAAACCGTAGGGACTAATTTTGCCAAGTTGCTATAGATATCAATTAATGGTAGAGGACTCACTTTGAATCGTCACTTAAACCTCAGGGACTGTTTTTGACAAGTTATGAAACTTTGCATTTAATGTTTGGACTTACTTTGTAACGACACTTAAACCTCAGGGACTGTTTTTGCCAACTTAGGAAACTTTGCATTTAATGTGTTGTTTGCTACAGTAACATCAACGACCTTTAGTATATATAGATAATAAAATATATGATCACATGCCTACAATTAATGATTTCCCTGTTGTTAGTCTGCATCGTGGAGCGTGTTTCAGCATAGATGAATCCGCATAAATTTTTTGTCTGGTTTTGTATGTTTATGGATAGAGAAAGAAGGCGGTGGGGAGGTTGGCTTAAAGTTAAAATCTATACTAGTTTACTAGGCGGGTACGCTGAGACTATCTTTTTCTGCGAGCAAATGTTATTGGGTTAAATGTTTTTTTAACAAACATATAATAAAGAATCTCTAAAAAAAAAGTGTCTGTAAGAGTTGAGGAGTGAAGTGAGGGTGTATTGAGAGACTATTTTTGTGTGTGAGAGATAGAAAATGGTTTGTGTGAATTTATATGGTGGATGCGGTTATATATTTTTAATAACCATTATTGATAGTAATGATTTTTAGCGGTTACAATGAAGATTTAGATGGGCTGTTACAATGTTATAATGATATTGGTAACTATCAAAAAGACAATATTTCCATAACAATCAACTTTAAGAGTCTGAATTTTAAGCTTTGCTAATAATATAATAGTCTCAAATGCATTATAAGATAGTAAAGATAATTTATTCTTAAAAAATTTTAAGCTTACGCACTTGCTATTACACTTACTATTATTATAAGTCTTTTTTTCAAAAATAAAAAATATAAATTCAATTTAATTAAAGAATACAACTACTAATGCAATATGCATAACGAATTGATGCACTAACATATACTCTATTGACTGGTCAACACCTACAATTAATGATGTTCTTTAAAACACCCTCTTTATGAAAAATACAATTAATAAAACACATTGTACAAACCAAACAAGCTACTTGACACAATAAACAAACAAAATAATATAAACCAAGCAAAGCTCCATCACACTTAGTAATGTGTAGATATTTATCGTACAAATTTAATGAAGCATATTATACCATCTCCTACCTACTTGCGACTACAAGCCAATGTTAACCACTATGATCTTTTACACCCATAATATTAGGGACTACCGTATTTATATTGTCGCAACATCGCGTGGTTATCCTACTATTAGTATATGAAATGGTTTGCTATGATTAAAGCTATTACATCCTAAATTTATCGACATACATAAATTTATTATCATAGAAAATGTGTAATCGAAAGACATTATTTGCTAAGACGTTTAAATACAGGGTACCCGCCGCCGCAACGCGCGGGTACCCTGCTAGTATTAAGAAAGTGCACCGACCCCATATTTTTTTTTACCTAATATTACTTTTTTGTTAACGTCACTGACCAAGGCACTAAAACTATAAAATATGGCACCGACCATGGCATAAAAACTATAAAAAAGTATCACCGGTCATCGGTTTTAGTTTAAAGATATAATAAATGGATAAATAATTAAATTTATGTAATTCGGGTTATTCGGTTTGGTTTTCGGTTATGAGAGTTCCGTTTGCGGTTATTCGGTTCGGTTTAGTCAATTTAAGTTCGGTTCGGTTTTCGGTTATACCCAGAAAAAAATATTAACCGAATAACCCGATAACCGAACCGATAAACACCCCTAAATGGATTACATACAACTCCATACCACCAAGTTAGTTGAACCCTTAAATTTTATTGCACCCCCAAATGAATGATAAAACCTGGACCCTACCCACAAATCTTTTATATATAATAAAAAAAAATTAGATCATTTGAGGACAAAAGATTATTTACATATCAAATGATCAATCTCCACCATTCATTTTTATTTGATCTAATGGATGAGATTAATCCCAACAATTTAAAAAATCCACTTTTATCCTTTTTTTCAAATATTAATAACTTTCAAACCGTTAATCGTTAAGCGGAAAAAAAATATCATTGCGACGAGCATTTAATTATCTTTTTATAGATAGGCACTTTGATATACTTTCGACAAATTTTTTTTTTTTTCGTATTTTTCACCTTTTTTTTAAAGTTTTTTCGTTTTTTTACGTAACTGAAATTTGCATTAAAAAATCATATATGATTAAACACTAATTTAAATATCACATGTGATATTAGTGTTATATCATATATGATATTAGTGTTATATCATATATAATATGTAATATCATATATGATATGTAATATCACATGTGATATTAGTGTAAAATCACATATGATATACATATTATACCACATATCATATATGATTTAATATTAATATCACATGTGATATTCAAATTAGTGTTTAATCATATATGATTTTTTTCATGCAAATTTCAAGTAACGTAAAAAAAGACGAAAAACGTGAAAAAAGCAATTTTTTTTTCTTTTTTCGAAACTATATCAAAGTGCCCGTCTATAGAAAGATAGTTAAATGCTCTTCGCGACGGTGTAAATATTTTCACTTAACGATTAACGGTTTTAGAGATATTTAAATTATAAAAAAATATGTGAAATAATAAAATGCTTTTAATTTCAGCCATTAATTTTTTTTATATGGATGGTGGAGATGAGTCCCTTGGTATGTAAGAAAAGTTTGGTATGTAAAATAACTATACTCTAATAAAAAATGATGAGATTTATTTTACATACCAAACATTTTTCTTCCATACCAAGGGACTCATCTCCACCATCCTTTTAAAAAGAAATCAATAAAGTAGAGTTATTTTACATACCAAACTTTTCTTACATACCAAGGGACTCATCTCCACCATCCATATAAAAAGAAATCAATGGCTGAGATTAAAAGCATTTTATTATTTCACATATTTTTTATAATTTAAATATCTCTTAAACCCGTTAATCGTTAAGCAAAAATAATTACACCATCGTGACGAACATTTAATTATCTTTTTATAGACGGGTACTTTGATATAGTTTCGAAAAAAGAAAAAAAAAAACGTTTTTTTCACATTTTTTTGTCTTTTTTTTTCGTTTTTCTTCGAAACTGAAATTTGCATGAAATATCATATATGATTTAACACTAATTTGAAGATCACATGTGATATTAGTGTTAAATCACATATGATATGTAATATCATATGTGATACTAGTGTTAAATCATATATGATAAATCACATATGATATACATATCATATATGATTTAACACTAATATCACATGTGGTATTCAAATTAGTGTTAAATCATATATGATTTTTTAATGCAAATTTCAGTAACGTAAAAAAACGATTTTTTTTTTTTAAAAAAAACGTAAAAAACACGAAATTTTTTTTTGTCGAAAGTATATCAAAGTGCCTATGTATAGAAAGATAATTAAATCGTTGTAATGGTATATGTTTTTTCGCTTGACGATTAACGGTTTGAAAGATATATATATATATATATTTGAAAAAAAATGATGAAAGTGGGTTTTTTTAATTGTTGGGATTAATCTCATCCATTAGATCTAATAAAAATGGAGGGTGGAGATTGATCCCTTAGTATGTAAAGAAGTTTTTGTCCTCCAATGATCTTAAATCTAAAAGAATTACAACATTTCAGAGTGATTTTGAAAAACATCTTAGTGAAAAAAAAAATAGACCAATAAGAGAACTTGATTTTACCACGTGGGCAAAATCAAGCAATCTAATTGGTTAATAAAAAGTCAAAATTGAATACAATTTAGTCAAAATTAGAGAAAAACGTGTAGCATGAAAAATAACAAAAAAAACAAAGTGTTTCAAAAGCGTAAAAAGAAAAACTTACAAAAAGCGGGAATAAAATTAAAAACTTGAAGGACCTCAATGTAAATAATACCAAACCTATCTTCTACCCATCAGAAGACCCGACCTCCCCGAGCACCAGAAAACCGAAAAAAACATACTACGACCCGAAAACCCGGCCACCACCAATCGTGAACACATATGATGATCTAAAAACCCCTTTTATGTTTGCTTAAATGCCGATCACAATGGGAAAGGTCATTTCTGGTTAATCAAAGGTATTTTTCCAATTTATATCAGCAAGTTGGATGATAGATTTAGGGTTTGTGTTTTTTAAGGTAATTGAGATGTGGGTTTATGTTTTTATGGTTTTTTTACGGTAATTGGTTTGCGGGTTTATGTTTTTGTTGTTTCATTGATGATTTAGGTGTGTTAGATGGTATCGTTCAACAATTAGTAGATTCTGAGACCAAATTAATTAGGCACACATGCCAAACTAAAAGTATGACCATGTGTTATATATCATGCAACAACCGTACAAGATTTGACAAAAAAATAAAACTAAAGATCAATCTCAACAAGTTTCTTAATGACATTAAAGTTGATAGATTACTTGGATATACTTCATGGCATTTTTGGTTATCACAAAGTTTTACGGGGTTATGGACTTTTAACTAAGGTCGGGATAAAACCATTATCAAAGTTCATTTAAAACATCAAATATGGCTAGATATGGGCATTTAAACCGTAAGATGTGACTACGGCGTTAATTCATTATTATTTGTTTGAGGTTGAAGTGAAATTTCACGGGTGCGTGTACTTAGTAACTGAAGAAATCGCGGATGGTTGGATGAAGATTATTCGAGATCCTTGTTCGAGCTTTTAACATTTTCAATGACGAAGACTTGGAAATCTAGTTATTTTTAGGTGATTCTTCCTTTTTACTACCACAAAATAACTATCACTTTAAGGAGTTACGTTGTAGTGCTCAGTGTCACACGAAGTTGTGGATTTTCAAGAGGTGATTTACGTCTTATACTTGTTGGTTGGTTGGGTGAAGAGTATAGAGTACTTAGGGATTCGAAGTTGCACGAACTCTCTGCACCGCTCTTAGTTACACATTTGTACAAGTTCAAGTCACAAGTTCGGGTTATTTTACTTTAGTGTCAAATTCATCATATTGGACGTTCTCCATCATTAGTCACAACAAAGAGCCGACTGAATGATAATGGGGTTGGTAACAAGTTAGCTGAGAGAAGTAGAAAAGTGAGAGATGACGTTTGAATACTTCAGTTAAAACCTCGTTCCTTAAAGAAAAGAAAGGTGTACGCTTCAGTGCGCTTTATCTTCGAAAGAAGAGAAATCTTCTTGTTTATCACCATTCTCATCAACAAGCTTCATGCTTTTTCCATGCTCGCTCAGTCATCAAGTGGATCTATTTACCATTGATTGTATTCTTATTTCACTTGGTCAATCAAAATTTGCAATGGCGACATCATATGCAATTTTTGAGAGGGAGAACTGTGAATAAACTACATCGTGATGATTTCACTTGTTCAATCAAGAATGGCAACTTCGTATGCAATTCTTGAGGGGGAGAAGTGTGAAAATACTGCATGTTGATTGAAATATGAGAACAAATGGTCATACGGCTCCAATCTCATGTAAGAACCGAGCTTCTTCCTATCGGGGTTATCTTCACATGTAGTTTCTACTAAGAGCCTTTGGTTGATATCTTCTCACGAACTGATATGATTAATGATTAAGTGCTTCCAGTTAATGCTTCTCGTACACATTATCATGATGATTCCGATCAATCGTAATCATCAGGGGAGAGAGAATGTGTACACCATGGACTCACAACAAGTTCATTTGATCACGTTTAATGACTTATGAAGTGATTTGTGTTGAAGATTGGTTGATTATGTATCTCTTCGTGTATTATTCTCCGTACTTCTATCTTATCCACCTTCACCTATCTCGGGCAACAAATTCAAGATTATTAGTGTTCCAACTTGTTAGTTTAGTGTTACCATTCCATGTGTACGTTAAGGGCTGATTTGCTATATGTAAGATAACTGGAATGCATTTGGTGAGATGAAGATGTTGACATTATGTTCCCCAAATGGACAATCTTGAAGAAGGTCGAGTCTACAGTATGTTCTACATTTTCCGCTGCGTGTTAGAAGACTAAAGACATCATGCATTTAATTATCAAAAGACTTCTTCATATTCCGGGCATTCATCAGAAAGATTGTCAGTTTAGGGGAGAGCACTAATTGGGGGAGAGTGAAATCATGATTTAATCCCGAATAGATTTGCTCACATTGTTCTTCAGCAAGTTGATTCTCACAGATACATTTGATAATTGTTCTTCTCACAAGATTTCAAGTATAAGGGTTTATAATGTGTTGTTGATTCTGAAGTATCAAAACCAGCAAGGGGGAAGGATACATACATCTAAACGCACAACTTTACTCGTGGCTGTTAGTGTTCTTACTCCAACTACGTAGGGGAAGAGATGTAAGAGACAATTTCTGATGATAAAAGAGGTACACAATTGTGTGATGATTTCGATCAGATCGCAATCATCAGGGGAGAGAAATGTGTACATTGGGGACGCACACCATGTTCACATGATCGAGCTTAATCACTTATTCCGGAGTTGACATCCGCAGAGATAATCAGTGATTCAACCTGCTACTTCAATGTCATCGGTTATTCCTTCTTCGGGTATTTGTGTACTTCGGGTTCTTGAGCTTCATACACTATCATCAGGGAGAGAAATGTGTACATCGGGGACGTACAACAGATTCACATGATCGGACTCAATCATGTATTCCAGAGTTGATATCCACAAAGATGATCAGTGATTCAATCTGCTACTTCTATGTTAGCGGTTATTCTTTCTTTGGGTATATGTGTATCTCGGGTTCCTAAGCTTTATACAATGAGACTGACTGCATCACTTCAACTATTTAGGGGAAGTGGTCTCTTGACACTTTTGGTTTACATCACTTCAGACTTCAGTGGAAAGAAATATGAGAAGATTGTTTCAAGCGTGAGATGATACGTTGTTGTTCTATTTGATGAAACCCCAAACGGAGAATCACGATGATCATTCTTAAAAGGAGCAGCAAGATTTATGGTATGGTGTGCTCCGCTGTGCACCTGGCTAAGGAAAGCTTGAAAGAAAGCTTTGAATCTGCTCAACAAGAAGATTTTCGGTTTGGGGGGAACCTACCAAAGCCTCATTTTGAGAAGGCTCAAGTTCTGACGACGTTTCAGGAGCCTCGAAAGCTTTGGTGCTGAAAGTTTAAGAGATGATGATTTCTATCTTCTACAACGTGCTGAACGATATCCTTATCTCGGTACTCGTATAATCATCTTCTTAAATTATATCATCTTCATTGTAAATATTTTTCAAAAACCAAAATACAAAATTATAAAACCAACAAAAAGAAAATAGAAAATATAAAATCAATAAAAATCCATTAAAAAATCAGAAAATTTGAAAAATACCAAAAATATTGTTTTCTCAAGGCACGTCTTCTGGTATCGATAACATCTACGGTCTTAGAAATGTCATTCAATAATGGCACGGGACTTTAGATGAAGTTCGAGCAGAAGGTGTAAATATTTTCAAAACATGTCTCAAACTATGGCTTGCAATTATTTCAGACTGTAACCCGCGCTTAAATAATGGTTTGCTATTATTTCAGATTTGCAAACCGTTTTTCAAAAAGGGAAAGTGCTACACTTAATCGATTTTATTAAATTCGTGCACTTATCCTAAAACTTAATAAGGAAAGCACGTCGGCAAAAAGACAGCTGTTCCTACACATATGTTTTTCTTTCTAAAATTCTTTAGAAAAATATTTGTTGTGTTTCAAAAATGGTGAAAAATGAGTTGTTTGAAAAATCAATCAGAATTGGAGTTTTCATAAAATTTGGAAACTCAATCAATGACTACATCGTTTTTAAACTTTTCATAAAATGAGTCATTAATTAAGGGGGAGAATGTTTTCAAATTTATATCATGTAACGGGCTTATTTTATCATCCTATATACTTAACTGAAAAACGTGTTTGCCAACTTTGAATGGCTAGAATCCTAGGATATGATTGTTAGAATTAGATGATTCAAGTTTGATATTCACACATAATCCCCATGCAGTTATATGATCTGATTGAATGATTTTCTATGTTGAGTTGACTTTTATTAGTCGATTGCTGTTTGGGTGTTGTCGACCATCATATATCTGTATGTATGTCTATTTGTGTTGACTAACGTATGCAGATAACATGGTTTATAAGAATGTTCCCGCTCTGGCTCCCACAAAGGTGGATGATTGGGTGTCGATAGGAAAGGGCAACTATATCTTGGGTCGAAAAAAGAAGAAACGAAACCTAATCAGATCTCTGTGGATATTTTGCATGATATATACAACTTCAGAGGTCTAACTGCATCAGCAGATGGTTTCTTCCATCCTTACAGCCACAACTAAAGTAGCTTCTGTTTTCAACCACCTAACATATCTTTGTGCAGGACAAGTAGTGGATGAAACCATGTTTGTATTTCTCATGGTATAAAAATATTGTTTGAAAATAAGTCGGACTCAAAAGTTGGAAAATCAACCGGACTCCATTTTGTCAAAACATATGTCACTTAATCAACGACTACGGTCATCGATTGAGGGGGAGAGTGATTTCAAATTAAATATTTTCAAACGATATTTCATCTAATGATTCCATTTGTATAAAATAAGTGGTGTTCTAAAAGTTTTGATGTTATTTGTCAGGGTATGATTTTTCGTTAAAATCAAAGATCTTTCAAAATGAAAATTCTTCTTTTACTTAAAGATCTCTTAAAAGATCGTGATTTAAATCTCAAATCTGATTAAATGGTGATTGTTTCAGTGCCTTTGAAAGTCATTCCTTCCTTCATGTGCTAAACGATTTCAAATACACGATGCACATGTTGAGGGGGAGCATTTATCCAAAAACCAGAAGAGCGTTTAAATCAGGCCACATTTTCTCCCATGTTTTCTAAACCTATTTAAATCACTTGGGATCCAAAATCTCAAAGGGTTTGATATTTTTTATCGGGGGGAGAGAATGTGATTTAAATATGAAATAATCTGATAAAAGGTGATCGTTTTGATTCAAAGTGCATGTTCTCTCTAATATGTGTTAAACATTTTCATTAATTGATGCATATATTGAGGGGGAGCATTTCAAAAGATAATAAACTATCGAGGTACAAAGGATTCAATATCTTAAGTACCTTGATTGATTTTGAAATGGTTTCTCTATGACAAGTGTGATCGTGGAAATACTTCAACGACCTCCTTCCTCTATGTGCTAAATGATTTCAAATAAACAATGCACATATTGAGGGGGAGCATTTACAAAAAATCAAATGGCTTTTCAATGGGAATTTTGATCAAGGAAATACTTCAAAGTCCTCTTTCCTCCATGTGCTAAACAATTTCAAAATCATATCGCACATGTTGAGGGGGAGCAGTTATAAAATTGATCAAAACAATTAAGGTACATAATGCTTTGATATTTTATCACAAGTACCTTGATTGATTTTCCTAATGATTTTTCAATTGGTTTCAAGGAGGAAAGAACTATACCACAAGACCGACCATTTTACTTTATGAATTGGAGTTATAAGGATGGTAAGGTTAGGTATTCGTTCCCACGATCCTGCCAGAGTCGGAGGGATCTACCCAGGGACAATCCACTAGTTAGTTTAGAAGTCCTTAGGTATGATGAAAAAAGGAGAAAAGTGAGAATAAGGGAAGAGTGCTGATGCAGGTTTTACTGACCAGGTTTTAATATTTATATAGTCTCGTTATACCTATGGTCTACCCTAATGCACTAACGGGCAGTGTACCCGGTCGTGTGTAGTGTAGTATTTGGTAAAACCGAGGTCGTCCCAAGAGCTATGTGTGATGGATTATTACTAAGTCTAGGTGTCACAGATTTTAATAATGATTTCGATAAGGAATTAAATAACTACTAAAGCAGATAAAAGGCAAAGGTTTAATCAATAGAGGAGAGTGGTGCTAACCTAGTTAATCCTCCTAGTTAGTAATGTCTACATCTACTTACTTCCAATTACTTCAGGTGGGGTCAAATTCGAGAGGACAACATTTGGTCAATTCACCCTAACCTATCAGCAAAGATGCCACCACTGGAGAAGTCAGGTGTCCCTTCATAAGTCTAGTTGTTCCTGGTCCCCTAAGCCAAGTCATTAAGTACCGCTACATGCTAGATTTATAATAGTGAGTGCCCGGGCGTTAGCAACTTAAACACTCACCCCTAATTCTTAAGTTCATCCAAACGGTAGGTGATCAGTTGGTCAAATAGCACAAGTAGAAAGGGTCGTCAGTTGGTCATATCTTACACTTCCCGTCTCAGTCTACTCACTTAGGGTCAGTTGGTCATATCTCCTAAGCAACTAGCCTCTACCGCCATTCAAAACTACCGAAACAAGGGTAGCTACCAATAAACTATGCTTGCATACACTTAGAAATAATTATATGGAAGTAATGTAAATGCAAACAAAAAAATTAAGGAATCATAACTAGGCCAGCACCAAGAGGTGCTTAGCCGCTCATACTAACCATACAAATCAATTCAATATTCAAAGTTACGAAATACATGAATCGAAAGTAAAGAAAAGATAAAATGCTAATGCTTATCGTAGGGGAGTGATTTATCCCTTGGAGACAGCTCCGTATGCTCTTCTAGCCCTGCCTTTGGCTTCTTCCCACGTTCTTTGGTTGTGGTGTGTGGAATTGGATGATTTGAAATGCTGGAAATCGTGGGGTATTTATAGGCCAGATATGGGTTACGGCGTAACTAATATAAGAGTTACGCCGTAATCTTCAATTCCTTCGTAATTTGCACTAGATCTGCTGGTTACGGCGTAACCTTATGAGTGGTTACGCCATATCTTCTATATTACTTAGTTACGTCGTAGTTGATGAAATAGTTACGGCGTAGTTATCAGCGGCGTGGAACCTCATTTGACCTAATAAGTTACGTCGTAGTCTTTGGGGAGAGTTACGCCGTAACCTTTTGATGAGTTGGTTTTCTGAGTCACGCTTTAGTTACGGTGTAATGTGAGAGATGAGTTACGCCGCAACTCTTCAAAGTCAGCATACTATGATAAATCTTTGATATTTCTCCAATTCCGCGTCTCTTTAGCTCCAATGCTGGTAATTTACCTGAAAGTGGAAAACAAGCGTAAATCCATATAAATGATATAAATTACAAGCATTATCGGGGGAAATTGACACTTAATATTCAGGACTATTTGATGTTATCAAATATCCCTCCACTTGAACTCTACTTGCCCTCAAATAGACCTTATTAGAAAGATTCCTAAAAAGATATCTCCCATAACCCGGAAGATAAAAGTTTACAAATCCCTTATGCTAGAATAAAACAAAGCCGAACACCTCACGAAATGAGAATGAAACACTCAAATCTCTCAACTATTCTAAGTGTCAATTTCGGGGTGATCACTCAATCGCACAGTCATAGCATGTATTCTATCATAAGCTTGGCGGTTACACAAATCTCCACCACTAGAGTTAAGGGCAAAACAATTCTTGAAGGCAATATGGGTAGACACAACAAAGGTTAAGGGGGTGACTCGTCATTACTAACATGTCACGGCGAAGTGGACAAAATCAATGATACATGACCAAATCCATGGCCCAGACACCAAAGATTGCTCGCTGCATCACCTAGACTCGCTTCATGACTAAAGGGTAGGATAAGACATGGGATATATAAATGGTGTAAAATAAAAATCAAGCAGGTAGTCTAAGTCTATAACCAAGTCATCACCACTTACCGTCCGCCCAAAGTTCAAGTTTTGAAGTCAAGAAACCGGATCATGAAATACTAGGTAGATGTGTCATTAGAGGACGTCGTGATGGGCACACTACCTTTTCTCCAACTGTTGGCAAAATAACCAACTCCAATATTCGAATGTGACCGAGGTGGCCTCCTCGATACTAAATCTATAAAGCTCACAACATAGTGCTTATAACAATGCACTTTTACAATAACTAAATAACATAAAAATATTTTTTTTTCTTTTTCAACATAACTATAATCAACTAAACATAATATCCCCCCACTTGAGATGAACAACGGAAATTCGGGGGGTCTTCAATGATCTTCAAAAATATGTCGTCGACGAAAGTGTGATTTCCGAACCTTTCCACTTGAACCTTGAACTTAGGCAAATGATGACTTCCCAATCACAAATAAAGACTACATGGTAGGCTAAGGTGTATAGGTGTATCGAAACAATATATTGGGTTAACAAAATGAAAGGAATGGCTCAGATGGGTGTATCTAGGGGTATCTTGCACTAAAGGTGAGTGCAACGAAAGGGTTTTACATGGGGGTCGAGAAGTCGAGGTGACTAATCGATAGACACACAATGGTAGGTTATTTGGGTGATAATCCTGTAATATTGCCTTCTAAAACTGAAAAGTCCAAATACATCGAGCTAACTCAACATACCTCGTCTATGGTCTCGAAATGATGCAAAGGCCAAGTTCTAAAGTTTACAAGCTACCGGCACACTCATAATTTGGTGGATTTGGGGTAAAATATTGGAAATGGATAAGGCTAATCTCACCATATAATATCAAGGGTTGTATGTGCTCGGCTAAGGTCTAATCTAGTTAGGTTAAGAAAAACATGTCAAAATTTTAAAAATGGCATAATTTTTCAAAATAAACTAGAAAAACGAGGGCAAAATAAAGTTCAAGAGATAATTCTACTCCCGTCCCCCCACTTGAATTGTAGAAAGTCCCTTTTATACTAAGCGTTTAAATAAAGGTGAAGAGAAAAGTAGAATTAGAGCGAGAACTTCCCTGAAATTTGCTCCAAAAAGAAAGAAGGCCCACGAAAAGAGACGTTCCTTCGTATAAGCATCATGAACAAACTTCAATCCCTGAAATCACACTACCGACAAGCATAATTCTAAAAAGAAAAATGAAAAATAAAAACAAACCTAACTCACTTTCGTAGGAATCATGGTTGCATTTAGCATATGCAACAAGCCTTTTAAACCACTTGGTGTCCCAAGTGGACGAGTGAAGTCTCGTGAGGGTTTACAGGGAACACACCCACAAAGTTTATTTAAAATACTAAAACAAGGTTATTGTGTTTTAAAATGAAAGAAGTAAAGTAGAGGAAGGTTACGTCGTAACTCTTTGAGGGAGTTACGCCGTAACTGGAAAAACCTGACATAAGCTGCAAAGCGAGTGGCTACGGCGTAACCACAGAGAAGGTATTACGCCGTAATTGGTAATGCGTCTAAAATACTGCTGCAAAGGGTTGGTTACGGCATAATCACAGAGATGAGTTACGCCGTAACTAGGATCAGATCAGCAAACTGCAGCAGTAATCACTTCCTCGTTTCTTGCAAAAATGGTTAAAAACACAAAACCCTACAGAAATGGAAATAAAACAAAAGAAAGGGATAATTCGGGTTGTCTCCCGAAAGAGAAATTTTCTTTATTTACGAGTCTTTAAGTTAGACTCAGAGCCGCGGGGCTTTATGGGGGCCTTTGGACTTGCCCGACTTCCTCCCCTCGTTGGTGGTACTCATTCATCCATTTGTTAAATCCCTTTTTTCTTGCAGTATTACCAATGCCAACTGTTCTAAATTTTTGTGGAAGTCATTCATCACATGATTTTCCCCGGTCATCATCTTCAACAATAAGACTACTTGTTATACTTATGCTTGATCTCTCACCGTTAGTTATTGTATTAGTAAGATGATTGTACTTGTATTGCTTAACCAATCCCTTGTTGATTTTTGAGTTCCCAAATCTTATTTTGTACCAATCTTCAAATGCTAATTCAACATCATGTCTTTCACCCTTGTGAGTGTATATCCATTCTTTCGCTTTTTTTTTTCAGATTCTTGAAGAGGACTACATGAGGCCCATGCCGTAATTGATTTGTTATCCTTAGTTACTATCGGGTTGCAGAAATGTTTGTTTGGGGTCGGAGCTTCCTCAATGCCCTGGACAATAGTCTCCGAATAGGAAACCAAAATGCACTATTGAGTCTAGAGCCAAGAGATCATCCAAAAAATCTTATTAGGACACACAATACATAAAGACTTGCTGTTTCACACAATGTGGAAAGTAAGAATATATATATTGAGAGTCCTACACATTATCCTTGTGGTATTGCCAGAACATCCGAGTGATATGTAAAATATTCACAATGAAGATGGAAATCCTTCTTGAGCCAACATCAAACAAGCTCTTGGTGGGTGACATGTGATATTCTTCAAGAATCAAGCTGTGGAAAACTAGATGGGGGGGGGGGGTTGAATAGTTTTGCCGATTTTAAGTTAGTTTCAAAAACTTTAGATTCGATATTATGTGAAATCGTATGGATGTAGAGAAAATATAGATCTAATGATAAAGCAAGTAAATAAAGTAAAGCAAGGGATAGAAATGACACAACCGATTTATAGTGGTTCGGCTACAAGGACACCTTCCTTGCCCTACTCCACTCCCAGAGTCACCTACTCGAGAGTTCAAGCACTATGTCAACAAACTCCTTCAACTTGGCGGAGAAGCCTTCACAACGTTGCTTACACTTTTTTCTGGTACAAAGCTAAATACCGAGTTCGTAACACGGTGGACCAAACCAACACGACTATTACACAACAACTATGTGAAATATCAAATACAAGATCTTTGCTACATAAATCTTGTGGAGGAACAAATCAATCAAGGACCCCTTGCTTGGATGACTTGTAGAATGCTCGTGATCTCGCCTTAGAGAAGGACCTATATGAGAATCACTAAAGAAAGAAAGAAGAACAACTCTCTAGATCAAGTGATCTTTTGTTATAAGAGAATGAGAGTATATGAGAGAATTAGTAAGAAGAGGGGTGAGTTAGAATGAAGAAATGGCTCTCTATTTATAGGCAAAACTTTCCACTGTTCCCCGGATCCCTCCCTTAAGGGATCCGTCTAGTGTAAACCTAGGGATCCGTGGGACGCTCCTCTTTGCCCATGGGTTTTTTGGTTATGGGTCATGGGTCATGGGTTATGGGTTGGTCCATGGGTATTTATTTAGATACAATGTATCTAATGAGTACAATGTATCTAGTCAAGTGGGTATGGGTTAATATCATGGGTTATGGATATGATCCATGGGTTGTGATTTTTACCCATCCTAATAAACTATTACAACAAAAGATTTATTACAACAATTTGTATTAAGTGACTATATGTAAATGCTTGACAAAAATAACATGTATCCTTATAATTTTACTTATGATAACATTATATTTGTTATCAACAAAACACAAAGAGATCGCAAAATATTAATAAACGTTTTTACGGTTTATTTGTATTAACGATCTCCCCCTTTTTGTTGATGACAAAACATAATTTTATGATGAGTAAAACTTAAGATTAGATGTTGTTTTGAAAGCCAAGTTTTACTTCTTCTCCCCCTTTTTGTTGAAACAAAAAGTTAACCCCATCGAAGAAATAAAATGTGGAAAATTAGTCCACGTATCGCTTACTCCCCCTTGACGGTAGCTCCCCCTAGTTAGGGGCGTCAAGAAGAAAAGTAAAAAAAAAATAAAAAAAAATCCTACAAAGAAAAGGTTAGTAACATGCATAAATAATCTTGTGATTGACGAGAATCAAGATTGGGAGCCAAGGTATGTAAACAAGGCCTTGTAATAAAACAACAAAATGTAGTGGTATTTATGCCACATACAAGCATGTAAAAGTAAGAACAAGACTTGTTCTTTAAACATGACTCAAAAGAAAAATACTAAAAATAGAAAATAGTAATAATGATTCCTTGCATGCTTGCATAAGGTTATGGATGGAGGTTTTGATGAGTGATGGTATTGATGCGATCAAGAATGAGGTTGAGTATGAATCGCATTTCTTCCCTAACTTCTATTGCAATATCCCTAGTGGATTGGCAATGTTCACAATGTAAGTGATGTGGGTAAAGAGTGCGGAAGTTTTCCGGGTTGTTTTGATTTGTGAGTTGCGGAAGATGTGGTGGAAAAATAGGAAAATACAGATCAAATTCCGAAATGTTTGGAAGTGGTGGTGGAAAAGAACCTAGATGTTCTTGTAGCTCAATGGGAGCTAAGTGTGGTGAGGTTTCAAGGTCTTTGAAAATTGTGTTTGGAGAAGTGGGAGGTGTCAAAAAGGCTATTTCTTTTTGTTTTGGTTGTTGAGATCTTGTTGGAGTCTTAAGGAGTTCCAAAAGAGTGACTTTAGGTGGTGAGTTGATGGGTGATGAAGTTGGTGTACTTGTTGGTGATGAAGGAGGTGCTATAATGGAAGCATCTTGTTGGTGATGAGCAATTCGATGATGGTTTTGCTAAGCAACAAGGCCGGATGCTAATCCGTGCGATATCCTAGATTTTGATTGTGGTATTTTGGAAGGTGGTAGGACAAAGGTTTGGATTTCTTGAAATGGATTGTTTGCATTAGGTGATTCATCTAAGTTGGAAGATCTTTTGCAAGACATGGTGGTGTTTGTTTGTGAGGATGAGATGAACAGCAAGCAATGTTGGGAATCCTACTTATAGAAAAGAAATTATGCATTGCAATGAATGCTTGACCCAGAATATGGATTAAAATCTAATGATTAGATATGAATTTAAGGCATGTGATCATGAGATAACAAGCATTAAATCACATACTCCAAAGCAAAGTGAGAAAAATAGAAGTTAAAAATAGCTTCTGTCTCACGGATCCTTCCCTTGAGGGATCCGTCCAACATTAAGGCCGGGATCCGTGGGACTGGTAATTCAGGCAGCACAAGATTTTCCTTTTGGAAACATTTTTGCCTAGTGTGTGCCTATATGCAAACTATTTGGAGTTGCGGTTATCTCGACTCCTAAAAGAAAAGAAAAATAAACTAGAAGTGAAAAATCATACTATTATGTGAGATAACCCGAGTGCTCCTAATTCATTGTTGCTTAAATGAATGTATCCGAAAACACATATTAGTTATGTGTCCTCTTTAGCATTCAAAAGACATGAGATGCAATGAAAACGGGTTTTTACTTTGTATTAATAATGAAAAAGCGATTTGTCCTAGACGTGAGAAATTGCTTTTGTGAAATTGTTACGGGAAGAGGTATCATTTTTATAAAACGTTTTGAAAAGAGGTTTCTATGAAAAAAACGTTTTACCCTTTGAAAATAAGATATGTATGTAGTTATGTGTTTGCAACTTGTACTTATTTTGAAGGAAATAAGAAAAACTATGAGTTATAAGTGAAAAACTTATCTTGGGTTTTGAAAAATTCCCATATTGTTTGTGAGTTATGCGTGAAATAGAGATCCTAGACTTAGAAAGAAGAAGGCTAGTGTTTACATACCTTGTAGAGTTAAAAATTAAATTACGACGATTGTTCCATTAGAGCAAGACCAAGACGAAGTAGGTTGAATTGTTCCCGCTTCAACGGTTTGGTGAGGACGTCGGCTATGTTGTCTTCGGACGCTACCTTCTCAATAGAGATGTTCCCCTTTTGAACATTGTCTCTTAAGAAGTGATGACGAATCTCTATATGCTTTGTGCGAGAATGTAATATTGGATTCTTGCTTAAATCTCTATATGTTGTCACATAGAATGGCTATGTCACTTAGATGAATGTCATAGTCAACTAACGCTTGTTTCATCCATAGTGCTTGTTCGCATGCTTTGCCGGCGGAGACGTATTCGGCTTCGGTTTTTGATATTGCTAATGCCGTTTGTTTCTTTGAAAACCAATATGTTAAACAACATCCCATAAAAGTACATACCCCACTTGTACTTTTTCAGTCAACATAATCACCTGCATGGTCAGAATCTGCATATACAACTGTTTCTACTCCCGTGCCCTTAGGATACCATAATCCTAATTGTGTTGTACCCTTAATGTATCTAAATATCTTTTTTACGGCTTCTAGGTGTGATGTTTTAGGGTCTTCTTGAAACCTAGCACATAGACAAACACTAAACATGATATCCGACCTACTAGCCGTGAGGTAGAGAAGACTACCAATCATGCCACGATATTTTGTATTATCAACGGATTCGCCGTCTTCAACTTTTGTGAGTTTGGTGTCGGATGACATTGGTGTCCTAATTGGTTTTGACTCTTCTAAACCGAATTTCTTTAACATCTCTTTTATGTATTTAGATTGATTAAAGAAGATACCATCTTCTACTTGTTTGATTTGTAGACCAAGAAAGAAACTAAGTTCTCCCATCATACTCATCTCGAACTCGTCATGCATGATTTTAGAGAAATCATCACACATGTCTTGACAAGTAGATCTGAATATAATATCATCTACATATAATTGAACGATGATTATATGTGACTCTCTTTTCTTAGTAAAAAGTGTGTTGTCAACCAACCCCATGGTGTAGTTGTGTTTGATTAAGAATCACTTGAGTCTATCATACCAAGCTTTTGGAGCTTGTTTAAGACCATAGAGGGCTTTCTTTAACTTATACACATGTTTAGGTTTTTCAAAATCGATGAAGCCCGGAGGTTGAGCTACATATACTTCTTCATTAATAAAACCATTTAGAAAAGCACTTTTGACATCCATTTGATAAAGCTTAAGATCATTAGTACAAGCATAAGCAAGAAGTATTCTTATAGACTCTAATCTAGCCACGGGGGCATAGGTCTCATCAAAGTCTATTCCTTCTTGTTGGTTATACCCTTGGGCAACGAGTCTAGCCTTGTTTCTAGACACTACTCCGTTTGCATCTAACTTGTTTTTATAAACCCATTTGGTTCCTATTATGGTTTGAATACTAGGTGGAGGGACAAGTGTCCAAACATCATTAGAAACAAATTGACTTAACTCTTCTTGCATAGCCATGACCCAACTTTCATCTTTTATGGCTTCTTGTGTATTCTTAGGTTCTATGGTTGAAACAAAACAAAATAGGCTATTTTGGTTTTGAACTTGAGACCTTAAGGTTCTTTCATTTAGCTTTCCTATGACCTTATCTACGGGGTGATCTTTAGACTCTTTAATATTTATGAGTTCATTATTTAAAGATTCTTCTTCTTCTTCATTTATCTTTTTCTTTATTACAATAGCTTCACTTTCTACAATCTCGTCATCGACAAGAGGTGGAGAGGGCTTGGGTGGACTTTAATCAAATTTTACATTTAATGACTCTTCTACCTTCATTGTTTCTTTATTTAATATGACGTAGGCTTTGCTATTAGGAGAGTAACCTAGGAAGATACCTTCGGTTGATTTAGGATCAAATTTTGTAAGGTAATCTTTAGTGTTAAGAAGAAAACATTTGCTACCAAAGACTCTAAAGTGATCTAACGTAGGCTTTTTGCCTCGAAGTAACTCGTATGGAGTTTTACCTAAAATTGGTCTAATTAAGACTCGATTAAGTATGTACGTTGAAGTATCAACGGCATTGCACCAAAACTTTTGAGGTATGGATTGCTCATTTAGCATGGTGCGACTCATTTCTTGTAGGGTTCTATTATTTCTTTCAACTACCCCATTCGATTGTGGAGTGCGCGGAGCCAAGAAGTTGTGAGTAATACCATCAGCGTCACAAAAAGCTCAAAATTGCACTTCATTATCGAATTCCCTACCATGATCCGTTCTAATAGACACTATAGGACTTCCTAGTTGTCTTTGGATTTTCTTGCTTAATATTTCAAAATAATTAAACATTTCCGTTTTGTTCTTTAAGAATTTTGTCCATGTGTACCTAAAGTGGTCATCTACTATGACCAAAGTGTAGTAGTTACCTCTTGATAAGGTTTTAAAAGGTACCTTTTTGAGGGGTCATTTAAGCCCTTATTCGATCACTTTTGTATCCGTTATTGCTTAATATCGTTCCTTTTCACTTTTTAGGTCTCTTGAAGGCAAAATGCTAGAATGATGCTTATTTGGACGAAAAGGCGCGAATATACGAAGAAAATGGCCAAAGTCAGAATCGAGACACTCAAAGCTGCTGAAACATAAGGCGACGGCGTCACTGCATATCTGCGACGCCGTCGGGAAGGAATTTTGCGACGGGTCAGAAGCGAAATTGCATGTTTTCAAGGGACGACGTCAGGTTCTAAAGGAGTAGGCCGTCGTTACTCAGACGGCCTAGATGCAGCCAAGACGGCGTCAGAGCTGAAGGGGACGGCGTCACAGTCATAAGGTGACGCCGTCGCAAGGTTTACGTGGCCAAGACGAAACCCTAATGACGGCGACACGACGGCGTCACGAAACATAAGGTGACGCCGTCGCAGATGTAATCTTATATATAGAATCCGAATTTTTCAGTTTTTGTGTGTAGTCTTTTGGAGTAAAAACCTAAAACCGAACCAAGGCTTTCTTGTGCAGTATTTTAGGGTTCTAAACCCTATTATACATCAAGATAAGTATTTACTTCATTAATTTAATTATGTCTTTGATTATTTGTGTGTATGCTTGCATGTTCTCCATGTCCGGCTAATTTATTTGTGTGTTTGCTTAGGGAATATGAAACTTAATTATTGAATATTGATTGGTTGATACTTATCTTAGTTGACTAATGATCTAGAGTGCGCTAGATTATTCGTTGTGTACTTAATGCTTGACTTTTCTTTGTGAACTTTAGAATATAATTATCTAGGTAATTGTAGGATAAAGTATTCAAGGACAACCGTAGAGTAGGCGTCTATAAATCACTAGAGGATTTGTAAACAAGACCCTTTGGTAATTTCAAAGAGTTAGGGAAACAAGCACGCCCTATAGCCTTAGAATCACAACGCAACTAGGAATAAGGACGTGACAAATCAACCATCAATAGGAGATAATTAAGGAGTAGTAAAACCTAAGTAAACACATCTTTAAACTATCATACGAATACACATCAATTAGACATAGACTATCACAACCTTAGCTTAGATAATTAGATAATAGTAGAGTAATCGGTAGCAATACCAACCCCCCAAATTCAATACCCGAGATTCGTACCTTTTCAATTTCTAAAAAAACATAAAAAGATAAAAAATAATCTTCCTCAACCTCAACCTTAGCATAGTAACTTCTCACTAGCATTCCTATTCCCCTAGAGAACGATATCAATACCCGTGGCTTACCCTAATTACTACACTACAACGATTAGGTTCACTGCCTAGGGTGTTATAAAACTTGCTCGAAGAAAAGGAAGTTTCCTTGACCCCGAACGACGCGTGTAGCGTTATCAAGTTTTTGGCGCCGCTGCCGGGGAATAGAATAGCTAGTTAGTAGTCCACCTCGTTTAGGTTTCTTTGCTTGATTCCTATCAAGTAAATTTTTCTCATTTTTTAGCTTTTTCTTAGTCTATCCCCCTTCTTCGTGACCTTTGTTCGTAACACCCATCACTTTTCACCATGGAAGGTGACAACCAACCACCACTCATCAACCCACCACCAAACGACCCGCCAAGAGCCCGTACTCTTGGTGAGTACTCGAGACCAAACCACCTAGGTTATAGGAACACCATTGAGCTTCCCGACCAAGCCCAAACTACGGCCCTGCGATCCGACACCATCCGGTTGGTGCAAAACGGATGTGCATTCCATGGACTTCGTTCCGAAGATCCAAATCAGCATCTGAGGGATTTCCTCAAAATTGTCGATTCCATCGACCTTGATGCTACTACTCGGGAGACCACGCGCTTGCGTCTCTTCCAATTCTCTCTACGGGACCAAGCTAGTAATTGGCTTGAGCGACTTCCCGCCGGCTCCATCTCAAGTTGGGATGATCTTACTTCTCGCTTCCTTGCTCAATTTTTCCCACCGGGGAGAACCACTAAGCTTAGGAATGACATCTTGACGTTTCAGCAACGTCAAGGTGAATCTCTCTACGAAGCATGGACCCGATTCAAGGACTTACTTCATAAAGTCCCTCATCACAGCATTGATCTTTGGCTCCAAGTCCAAATATTTTATGATCATGTCAGTCTTTCTCTCTGACAAACCATTGATTTCGCCGCCGGTGGGAGACTAAGTAATCTTAATGCTGAGGCATGCTGGGAAGTCATCGAGGACTTAGCTCAATACGAAGAGGAAGGTTGGGAAATTCCAGTTGTCCAAGATAACGGGTTAAGTTCCCGAGCACAAGCAATTATGAGTATGGAGACCCAAATGAAAGCGTTAATGGATGTAACCACTTGTGCTGACAAACATGTGAATACGGTCAAGGAATTCTTGCTGCCAAGGAAGTCCCGGCAGGATGAATTCGAGGACATAATGTTGACATTTGTCCACAAGCAAGAAGAGGAAATTAAGCGCCTCGAGGATCAAATGCGGAAAACTCATGACACTTTCTTGGGACTAGCTAACAATTTCATACTGAGCATTCGTGGTGAAATTGCAAAAAACAATATACCTAAAAAGCTAGAAAAGGTATATGCAATACCAGAACGCACCAGGGTGACTCCCGAACCCTCTCCTTTAGCAAATCTCATCAAGAAATCGTATTCTTGCTTGAACCCCCGTTTTAACGTTCCCCGCTTGATCCCTAGAAATACATTCATTGGAATGGTGCACGTATCACTTACCGACTTTCCCAATGTAAAGAAAAGTTCTTTCGGTTTTAAACCCGGGAAAAGGAAACCTCACCTCCAAAACTTCGGAATGTGTAAAATTACAATTGAACAACAAATTGACATGTGCATTACTTACCATTATATGGATTATTGGTGGATTAGCCAAATAAATTTCAAGAGGAAAACTAAATTCTTTTTCAAAGATAGTAATCAAATTTTTGATCCAGGCGGATCGACAAAACTGTTTTCTTTTGGCAAAAATTTAGGCTTGACGCCGTCACGTACAAAGTGTGACGCCGTCGCTACCCCAGATCAGACGAATAAATACATCACCCATCTCTTTCATTCTTTACCCTACAAAATTTTTATCCGCCCCACACCCAACACTCACGTTTTTCCCACCTCTAATTCATCATTTTGCCAAAACAATTTCCACAAGGTAAGTAATGCACATTGATCTTTGTCTGTTTAATTGTCCTAATTCATGCTCAATTTCGTTTTTCCCTCTTTTTCAAACCAACAACCCCAACTAATTTGATCTATGCTATATACCGCCTATGAATCCTATTAATTAGGCTAATGATTAGGCAAATGATAGTGTTATCATATGGGGGTTGACTTTGCGGGAGCCTTGACGGCTTAGGGATCGAACCCACCTGGCCATTATACCATTAACATGGGTGTTTGGGCTAAGGGTTGTGGTTAAAAACCTGGGTTTTTCCCTCGCAAAGGTCGGATTTGAATTCTGGTCGGGCTGACGGCGTCATAACTGTTATGTGACGCCGTCGTGATTATTCTGACGCCGTCCTCACTGTATTTGATTTTCTGTTTCAGATGAGCAGAAGAACAAAGAGAACAAGAGGACAGTCCTCTAATGCCCAGGCAAATATCGCTGACACAATCTCTGAATGGGGAGTGTTTACTGAGGAAGATTGCCAAGTTCGTTACAATGATTTGCTTCATCAAACTATTGACTCAGGGGCTGTTGTGGACTGGGAGTTTCTTGAGGGTCATGACCTGGCTAGGGAGTTTGCGAATAGTTTTAGGAAGGACAAGTTTACTGATCCCCAGTGGGAAAGGATGTTTAGGATGCGTGAACCCGTATATGGGGAGTTGGTGCGTGAATTCCACGCATCTTACACGTTGGATGTTAATTCGTGTCGTGATAACATTGAGTTTCAGGGGGTCCGATTTAGGTTGGGAGGAGATTGGAGGGCTATGTCAGTCCTTGAGTTTGGATGGAGATTGGGGTTATATAGCGCCGAGAATGCTGGGAGCGATGTTTTCAGGGCTAGTTTGGCAACCGGACTTACCCATAAGGATGAAATGTTGTGTCTTCAGTTCTGGAACACGATAGCTAATGGGGAGTACATCACTGGGGGTACTCTCGCATCTCAAATCCGGGATCCACGGATTAGGCTAGTGCACCGTTGCCTCACATTTTCTATTACGGGGCGCCGGAACACTAATCATCGTGTCACTTTACCAGATCTGTTCTATCTCTACTGCATGTTGGCCGAGGGTGTGCACTGTAACATCCCATTCTGGTTAGCCGACTACTTGAGGACTGCCAGTGGAATGAGGGTTGAGGATAAAGTTTATGGGGGTATGTTCATCACTCGGTTAGCTCGGTCCTTTGGCATTTTGGCAGGGGAGGCACCCGCATACCTTAATGAGGTATCACCAAGGGTCGTCAAGGCCAAGTCCTTGAAAGCTATGGAGGTTATAATGGATTATGGTAGGGGCTTTGCTTGGTTCAATGCTCAACCCGTCATTCAAGGTAGTGATGACGATGATGATGAAGAGCCACACATGCCAGCGCACCAGCAGGGGGGTGAAGCAGGGAGCTCCACTGACGCCTACAGACACATGTCTAGTGGAGATTGGCAGGCCTACCAAGGAGCATGGATGGGACGCATGGATACGTGGATGGCACAGCAGGATCAGAGGGCTAATTGGACCTATGACCACACTGTTAGGCAGATGCAGCATTTGTCCGTACGTGACCAGCTTGATCCACACCTCCAGATTGATCCTTTCCCGGGGAGAGAAGAGGATTACCCACCTTATGGGTATTTGGGCCATCTTCCCCCTGGTTATGACTATCGTGGACCCTCCCCCCAGTGACTCATGTTTTAGTTTATGTATTGTCTATGATTGTGTTGGCTGTTGAGACAATTTATGTTTGGGCATGTAATAATCTTTGACAACTTAACCTTATGGTGAACTATTTGATGTGTGTGGATACTTGCATGGTTTATCTAGCCTATGTGACGGATTGGTTGCTTGTTAGTGTCATACATCTTTTATTAATTGTTTGCCCTCATGTTTAAATTTGTAAAAATGCTTTATTTTGTTTTTAACCTCGTCTTAATTACATATAAAGGTATTTTACATAAAGGATAAGTGTAGGGAGGATTACACACGTTTTCATAAGAAACGTGAACATGAGAATAACAATTAACTAAAAGATATATATGTTTGTTTGTTCGAGTCAAATGCTTGTATCGAGTCATAATGGATGTTTTTGCAGAAGTTTTTCCAGATTCTAAAGATGCAAATTTTCCAGAATTTTTTCCACAAAATCGCAGACCAGTTTTTGTCAGGATAACCTGACGGCGTCAGGATTGCAACCTGACGGCGTCAGGAAGGAATAAAAACATCAGCTTACTTTTTCTCGTTTTCTGAGCTACTTGTAAAATTTTGGAATTTTCCAGATCTTAACTTTCAAAACAAATTCTGTAAACATCCATTCCACAAGCATTATATCCTAGTTTAAATCGAGTCTTATGTATATTATTACCGCCGATTTTACGCGAAGGTTTCGTTTGTTTTCTTCTAGTGTGCAGGTTTAGTTTGTCAAGAAGAAGTTACACAAGTTTGGAAGGAGCCTTTCACGCAAAAACTCTTCTTGGAAAAGATTTAACCAACACTTTTCACGGATCCTACCGAGCTAATCAGGGGAGTATTAGTTTCTTTCGTTTTTAATTACCTTCTATTATCATAACTTTGATACTTTCGGGGAACATTGGGGACAATGTTCAGTTTAAGTGTAGGGAGGGAAAATAAACGGGAACTTTGAAACTATGCTTATCCTTGACTGTTTGCTTTGTCCAAGTGTATTTGTGTAATAAACCATGAGAAAATGTAGGTTAGGGTAATTTTAGCCAAATTTAAAATTTTTTCATGACATATAGGAGTGGGCCATTAGTCTTAACAAAAGCGTCTCATGGATAGGAAGTTGCATGACTAGCACAAAAACCCTTTACCACCTAAATTCCACCCAAAATGTGAGGATCGCCCTTAGATTAGTAGGAATTAAAGCATTCATCTTTAATGCTTAGAGTGTGAACCGGTAGTATATTAGATTCTAGAACTTGTTTTGTGATGCATTCCGAGATCGCTAGTGAGACTACACTTGTGTAGTTAGGAATAACTAAATGATAAGAGGCATTAGGATAACCCTTGTTTAATACCTGTAATATAATTACTTCTTCCACCTCGGTTGAGTAATTCCCCCACACCCTTTGCGTTGTACTCATCTTTAGTACACGATACCCCTAGTTAACCCCTCAGAGCCTATCCTTTTCGCGGTTCTCGTGATGTTTCGGTTTTTCCGGAATATCAATGAAGAGCATTGTTTACACCCCACCCCCAAATATACACCCAAATCGCCTTAGCCTACCCTTTATTGCACTCACTTTTAGTGCAAATTTATGTTATCACCTAAAACCCTTAGTTCAATTATCTGGTTTCTTGCATGAGTTGCTAAGTCGAGTCATATCCTTTGTATACAGTTTTGGGATGATTGGGATTCATGGGAAAAGTTAAAGTTTATGAAACATAGGGAAGAGAACGTTAAACTCAAATTCCCTTTGTTTGCATAATAATGTACTCCAAGTGTTTTGATCTTTTCAATTCGGGTCAAATTAGTGTTAGAGTAATAAAAACTCAAGTGTAGGGATGTGTCTATAAATCCCTATCATTTTGATGTACCGTAGAGGATGGTAGAGTAAAAGTGTATGAAAAAAAAAAAAAAAAAAAAAAAAAAAAAACCATACGGGCTACCATCCTACATCTATCTTTTAAATTATGTTTGTTTATTTTCGTTGCCTAGAGTTTTAGAGTGTCGAGTCTTGGCTTAGCAACGCCATTCTTCGTATACTTGCAACATAGAGATTTTTGACTATCCACCACTAAATAGCCTATCCCACCAAACCCTTCATTTCCCTACCGTAAGCCTAACATTACAACCCTTTAAAAGACCTCTTTGATAGTCTTTCCTAGGTGCTTACGCCAAAGCGACGGAGGTTTGATCTATTCTCAAGCCTATGGTAATCTATGTACTAGGACCGGTTAATGAGTGTTTATCTTCCATTTCCGATTTGTTATATTTCATATATACACCCGAGAGAGATGTGAGTATCCAAACACCCCATGTGAGGTGCTAGTATGTAATTTCCGTGCTTGTTATGACTTTTGCGGGGCTTATATGTGTTGTGGACCGTTTTGAATGGATGCTTCATGACCCCTAACTTATAAATTAATTGGCTAAAAGCACATTTGCTTGAGGACAAGCAAATACCAAGTGTAGGGATATTTGATAAGGTTTTAAAAGGTACCTTTTTGAGGGGTCATTTAAGCCCTTATTCGATCACTTTTGTATCCGTTATTGCTTAATATCGTTCCTTTTCACTTTTTAGGTCTCTTGAAGGCAAAATGCTAGAATGATGCTTATTTGGACGAAAAGGCGCGAATATACGAAGAAAATGGCCAAAGTCAGAATCGAGACACTCAAAGCTGCTGAAACATAAGGCGACGGCGTCACTGCATATCTGCGACGCCGTCGGGAAGGAATTTTGCGACGGGTCAGAAGCGAAATTGCATGTTTTCAAGGGACGACGTCAGGTTCTAAAGGAGTAGGCCGTCGCTACTCAGACGGCCTAGATGCAGCCAAGACGGCGTCAGAGCTGAAGGGGACGGCGTCACAGTCATAAGGTGACGCCGTCGCAAGGTTTACGTGGCCAAGACGAAACCCTAATGACGGCGACACGACGGCGTCACGAAACATAAGGTGACGCCGTCGCAGATGTAATCTTATATATAGAATCCGAATTTTTCAGTTTTTGTGTGTAGTCTTTTGGAGTAAAAACCTAAAACCGAACCAAGGCTTTCTTGTGCAGTATTTTAGGGTTCTAAACCCTATTATACATCAAGATAAGTATTTACTTCATTAATTTAATTATGTCTTTGATTATTTGTGTGTATGCTTGCATGTTCTCCATGTCCGGCTAATTTATTTGTGTGTTTGCTTAGGGAATATGAAACTTAATTATTGAATATTGATTGGTTGATACTTATCTTAGTTGACTAATGATCTAGAGTGCGCTAGATTATTCGTTGTGTACTTAATGCTTGACTTTTCTTTGTGAACTTTAGAATATAATTATCTAGGTAATTGTAGGATAAAGTATTCAAGGACAACCGTAGAGTAGGCGTCTATAAATCACTAGAGGATTTGTAAACAAGACCCTTTGGTAATTTCAAAGAGTTAGGGAAACAAGCACGCCCTATAGCCTTAGAATCACAACGCAACTAGGAATAAGGACGTGACAAATCAACCATCAATAGGAGATAATTAAGGAGTAGTAAAACCTAAGTAAACACATCTTTAAACTATCATACGAATACACATCAATTAGACATAGACTATCACAACCTTAGCTTAGATAATTAGATAATAGTAGAGTAATCGGTAGCAATACCAACCCCCCAAATTCAATACCCGAGATTCGTACCTTTTCAATTTCTAAAAAAACATAAAAAGATAAAAAATAATCTTCCTCAACCTCAACCTTAGCATAGTAACTTCTCACTAGCATTCCTATTCCCCTAGAGAACGATATCAATACCCGTGGCTTACCCTAATTACTACACTACAACGATTAGGTTCACTGCCTAGGGTGTTATAAAACTTGCTCGAAGAAAAGGAAGTTTCCTTGACCCCGAACGACGCGTGTAGCGTTATCACCTCTATAGCTTTGGATAGCGGATGGACCAAATAAATCCATGTGTAGTAATTCTAGACACTTAGTTGTAGACACCATGTTTTTAGATTTGTGACTAGAATGAACTTGTTTTCCTACATTACAAGCATCACAAAAGTGATGTTCATATTTTAACTTAGGTAGATCTCTTACTAGATCTTTGGATGATAGCGATTGAAGAAGTCGCATATTGGCATGACCCAATCTTCGATGCCATAAGGTCGAAGTATCATCCATAGAGGTAAGATAAATTTGTCTTTAGGTTCATTACTGATTTTAATGACATAGAGTCCATGTTTCCTAATTCCTCTTCCTATGGTTATGCCATTTTTTAATATCTTACTACGGTTTCGGTAAAAAGTACCTTGCACTTTTATCACATATTTGTCCTATACTTAAGAGGTTAAAGTTTAGGTTTTCTATGTGACACAAGTCGTTAATTGTTAGAGATTTGTTAGAAATCGTACCTTTACCGATGATTTTACTTTTGCTATTTCCAAACACCACATTTCCTCCATTGAAGAATTCATATGTGGAGAATAGATCTTTATTGCCGGTCATGTGCATCGTGCACCCGCTATCCTTGACCCATTCATCCGGATCTAGGTCGACCTTTAAGCATACCTAAGAAAACAATTAACTCAAAAGTTTGGTCCTCATTTGTTCATGGGTCCATTAGTGTTAAACATTCCATTCATGTTAGACATGTATGGATAAGGTGAATATGCATTCCATGGTGCAAAGTTTTGAAAAGGAAAACCATTTTGCATATTTGGGTTCCATCCCATTTGATGGTTACTTCTCGGGTAAACATTATTAGGTCTCCTAGACGAGTTAGGTTTCGAAAAAGATGGAGCTTTGTTTCTTGCAAAAATAGGATTATATTTTGGAGGTGGTTGTCTAGTGGTAAAATGAGTTGGTTTCTTCTTATTAACAATAACAAAATCAGTTCGAGATGAAGAAGCTATGTTATTACCACTGTTTGCTTCAGTAGACCCATGGATCCCTGGCTGTACACTAGCCGGTTCCCTTTTTGTGGGATCCGTGGGATCCGCCACAACAGTGGCTTGTTTTTCTAGTGCCTTAACAAATTGTGTTTCTTTGTTTTCACTAGTTGACGCATCCAGTTGCTGAATACCTAAACCTTTTTGGTTGTTTCCGGTTTTAACACTATCTAATATCATATCTAAAGTATTCGTACTCATTCTAGCAATTTTAGAATCTAGTTGATCAACTAGTGTTTGAAGTTGAACGCAAAGTTCACATTCACCACTTGCTATTTTACCCTTTTCTAGACGTTTCAATTTTGCTTTTAATTCTATGACTTCCTTATCTAAACGTTGGTTTTGTTTTTTCAAAAACTTGTTTTTGTTAATTAATTTTAAGCTAATATTGCAAAGTTTGTCATATTCATTATGCAATGAATCATCATCTAGTGATGAGCTACTATAGTATTCGTGACATACCTCGTCATTTGCCATGAGACAAATTTCTTCGTCCTCCTCGTCGCTCATTCCCCACGTGCCGCTCACGAATGCCTTTTGATCATCCCGTTTGGGACACTTACTAATAAAGTGGTTTGGGTCCCCACATTTAAAGCAAGCACGATCATCCCTTGGCTTCTCGTCCTCTTTGCTTTTTCGTATCCTTTCTTGTCGTCACATGGTTGACTGACGTATCTTCCCTTCCTTCTAAAGAAATTTTTAAAGTCTCTTACTGCCATAGCATACTCGTCGTCATTATCCGAAGAGGAGTTCTCTTCATCGCTTGAGGCCTTTTTGGCTTCAAGGGTGAGGATTGTCAAATCTTTTGACTCTTCGATTGCCGTCACCTTGGATCTCCACTTGGATGGAAGTGCCCTTAGATATCTCCTAACATGGTTACGGCTAGAAAAAGATTCATCAAGTGCTTGTAAAGATGTAATAATAGTATTAAAATTAGCAAATGAATGATCTATAGTTTCCTCATCCGATATTGAAAATTGTTCATATTGTTGAACAAATAAATCAATTTTATTATTTTTAACTTGTTGATTACCTTGATGAGTTACAACTAAAGAATTCCAAATTTCTTTAGAGGTTTTAAGCATAGAAATTATTTCGAATTCCTTTTTGGGTAAAGCATTATATAAAACCATTTTAGCTTCACTATTTTTAGAAAACTTTTTATTCATTTCATCGTTTAGTTTATCATGAGGTATGTTAACTAAATTTCCTTTATCATCTTTTGAGGTAGCCTCAAAATCGCCTTCAACAATAATGTACCAAAGATCAATATCTTTAGACTTCACATACGTTTCGAATCTATTTTTCCAATATATAAAACCATTAGTTTCAAGTAGTGGTGGTCGTTGCATAGATTGCCCTTCCTTGTAATTTTCAGAACCCATAGTGATCGAAAAGTTTTTAAAATACGGTTTACTTTAAAATTTTTATAAACTTAGCTCTTGATGCCAATTATGGAAAACTAGAAGGGGGGGGGGTTGAATAGTTTTGGCGATTTTAAGTTAGTTTCAAAAACATTAGATTCGATATTATGTGAAATCGTATAGATGTAGAGAAAGTATAGATCTAATGATAAAGCAAGTAAATAAAGTAAAGCAAGGGATAGAAATGACACAACCGATTTATAGGGGTTCGGCTACAAGGACACCTTCCTTGCCCTACTCCACTCCCCGAGTCACCTACTCGAGAGTTCAAGCACTATGTCAACAAAATCCTTCAACTTGGCGGAGAAGCCTTCATAACGTTGGTTACACCTTTTTCCGGTACAAAGCTAAATACCGAGTCCGTAACACGGTGGACCAAACCAACACGACTATTACACAACAACTATGTGAAATATCAAATACAAGATCTTTGCTACAGAAATCTTGTTAAGGAACAAATCAATCAAGGACCCCTTGCTTGGATGACTTGTAGAATGCTCGTGATCTCGCCTTAGAGAAGGACCTATATGAGAATCACTAAAGAAAGAAAGAAGAACAACTCTCTAGATCAAGTGATCTTTTGTTAGAAGAGAATGAGAGTATATGAGAGAATTAGTAAGAAGAGGGGTGAGTTAGAATGAATAAATGACTCTCTATTTATAGGCAAAACTTGCCACTGTTCCCCAGATCCCACGGATCCCTCCCTTAAGGGATCCGTCTAGTGTAAACCTAGGGATCCGTGGGACGCTCCTCTTTGCCCATGGGTTTTTTGGTTATGGGTCATGGGTCATGGGTTATGGGTTGGTCCATGGGTATTTCTTTAGATACAATGTATCTTATGAGTACAATGTATCTAGTCAAGTGGGTATGGGTTAATATCATGGGTTATGGATATGATTCATGGGTTGTGATTTTTACCCATCCTAATAAACTATTACAACAAAAGATTTATTACAACAATTTGTATTAAGTGACTATATGTAAATGCTTTATAAAAATAACATGTATCCTTATAATTATACTTATGATAACATTATATTTGTTATCAACAAAACACAAAGAGATCGCAAAATATTAATAAACGTTTTTACGATTTATTTGTATTAACACAAGCTTTTGACAACTGGATAGAAACAATGGGGCGATTCACTCTTGAATCACCCTTGGTCCAGGAAATGAATTGACGAATGCTTTTAAAAAAACTTTCGATGTGCTCTACAATTCTTTTCTCTCAGCACATCGACTGCGCGATAATTTCTCAAACAAAAGTATTTATGATTGAAAATTTATCTTTCTCATAAAACCTTCGTCGTATTTCAAAACTCTCTTTCTTCAGCAATACACGATTGTTTTCAAATGAATTTTTCATCAATCAGTGAATCATAATTCGCTGGTTCACTCACTACGTGTTCTCTACTTTGGGACGTTCCGGTTTGAGAACGGCTAGATCAAGTTGCGAAACCCTGTCAAGGAGATTCTTAAGAATTCTACCTGATCACAGGTAGTAGTTATACTGATCAACGGGGAACCGTGGTTCTTGCAACCCTATTCAACGAAAGTGAACAAAGACACTTTCGTGTGTTTTATTGCTAACTGTTGTTTGCAGGAACATTTGATGGTTGCAGCTGATCGATATTGAGAAGTCAATTCATAACCGCATGCTTACATCACACACTCCTAATTGAAGAAAATCATGACAATCAAAGACGTATGAAAATGCTTCTGCTACTCTGATGAAAAGATGTTATGATCCAGAAATTGTGAGCATGTCAGTCTAAAAGTTACAACATCACATGAAGGCGATACAACAAAGGATGATTCAGAGATTTACTGTGGCTGATGATCTCAAAGAAAGCTCAAAGATCACCAAGTCGTGGATCAGTTAAAGACCTCCACTGAAAGTACAAAGTATGCGGACTTTGAAGAATCACTGCTAAAGCACAAAGATTGCAGAAATTGAAGAATTGAAGTCTATGAGCTCAAACATGAAGTTAAAGATAGAATGATAGGATTCAAAATGTAACTCATGAGGTTACTTCCCTTAGGGGGAGATTGTTAGGATTTAGAAAATCGATGTTGAAGTGTCGGTCACCCCAACTATAGTCTAGCATATGTTAGCTCGTAGACATTACGTTATTTATTAGTTAGTAGTTAGTTTTAGTAACACCGTGGAGGACGGACGGGTCTTTACCCACTGTATGCCTGATCCACAACCTATAAAGGGCGTGTAGTATGTAGTATAAATACCTCTTCCCTCTAAGGGAAGGGTTGGTGGTTTTCATTTTAATAAACACACACATAGTGTTTTCTCTCTCAAGAAACTACCCTCTCTACTATTTCTCTCTCTAAAATGGCTAACATGTTCTTCCTTAATCCTAGAACTCCCGAATCATAATGACAACATAAAATAATGATCCTAAAACTTTCAAAAGAACCCATCCTTAGCCGCTGATATAGAATTGACGGCCCATATGGTTGCTGTAAATAGCCAGAGGGAATCAGTGTCTCCAAACCCTACTCCTAAAAAGAGAAAGGGGAAGTCTCAGACTGGGACTAAGACCAAACCCAAGTCTTAGGGCCCTGAGGCTTCTGGAACATAGCCAAAGAGGCACAAGATGCCCCATACTGATAAGCCACCCAATGGAGACCAAACAACATCAACCCAGGTGACAAAAAAGGACACTGATACATCACAGTCAGTGCCCTTGGTCCCATCTACTGCTCCCTAAGATCCAGAGGGAAACATACAACCCGCTGGTAGGGGAGCGCCTTACACAACGCCTGATGAGGACATTTGCAAAACAACGATTTTGTCTGAGGGCACAACCATTGATCCCAAAGACTCAGGGGGAAACAAACAACCCACTGATAGGGATCTCACTGCCACTGTTCCTAATGATAGTACTAGGAATCTCCCACACCAATGCTTGAAGGGGCACAGAGGGACAAAGACTCAGAGGGATCCAAGACCCCCGCTGATACGGAACTCATCACCAATCCTGAACCTAGCGAAGGCACCAGGAAACACCAAATCAGTGTCTGAAGGGTCCTTGGGTGAAAAAGACTCAGAGGGACAAAAACCACCCGCTGATACGAAACCCAAAATCCCCTATGGCCTTCTAAGTGTTGCTGATGGTCATGAGTTACTAATGTCTGAAGAAGAACTTGATTATGACAGTGAAGAGGAAGAATTTGCCACTGGTGAAGAAGTGGACACTGATGTTCAACCCCTTGAACGAGAACACCAGCCTGATCCAAAAGAGTCTGAAGAGTCACCCTTTCAGCCTGACAAGACTCTACAACATCTTCCTGCCCTGAAGATTTAAAGAAGTTTGATAATGTTCTTCCCCTCACTGAAAGACAATTGGTAAAGTTTCTGAGGAAAGCTATTTAAAAGTTGTATGCTGGTGTTACTGATGATCTATAGGATAAGCATGTGGAGGCTGCTGCAAGTTACGCAGATCTCAAAGCTGAAGTGGTTGCAAACTTTGAAGATAATGGTGAACACATGAAAATCATTTATCAATCTCTTGACACCCTGGATGAGCATCTGAAGAAGTTCCTCAAAGCTTTCCAGGATGCTCACACCAAGCTTGATGAAATCAAAGAATCGGTTAAGGAAGACCCTGCACTAAACTCTATGGTGCTTGAGGCTACGGAGACGTATATGAAGAACTCTCTAAGCCCCACTGAACTGATCACCATGCTCAACAATTCTAATGTCCAGGGTCTCAACTCTTCAGTGGAAGCAATTCAGTCTTCATTGTGTTCCTTGGATAAGCAAGTTGCGGATTTGGCTATGTCTTCATCCTCTATGGCCTGGAATCTCGGGCCTAGAATGACAACACTGGAAATCTCTCAGGCCAATCTTGGGGAGAAAGTCACTGATATTCAACAAGACACCTCAGAGATCAAGTCCATGGTTTCTGAAATTTATCAGGCTTTCAAGGGTAAAGCAGCTCCCTCACCCTCAGTGCCTCATCCAACTCTTGCTATCACTGACGGTCAAGCAACAGTTGAGGGGGAGAGAACAACTGAAGAAACTCCTTCTCACACTGAGGGGGAGCCAACTCCAACAGTGCCAATATCCTAAATCCCACCAACTCCACCAGTAACAACAACAACAACTCCACCAGTAACAACAATAACAACAACATCTTCATCAGTCCCTCCTCAGGACAAAGGCATAAGCATCATGATAACACCTGAGCCTGTCAAGATCCCTTTTGAGATTAATGGAAAAAGTACTTATTGACTCCAGGCCAGTTGAGCTCCTATTTAGAGAAGGAAGATAGAATCAAGAAACTGGCTGAGGAAGAAAGAAAAAGCAAAGATGCCCTGGTCAAGGTAGTTCATGAAAAGGCTGAGAAATTAGGGATCGATCCTAAGAAGCTGGAAAGTGGATAAGCCGGCCTGAAATTCAAAGCTGATCAGGATGCTAAAATGCTAGCTCTAAGGAAGAGAAGGGATGAGAAGGCTAGGAAAGCTGCTGAGCTAAAGAAAGAAAGGGTGGATCACTACAACTGGACAATGTCTAGCAGAAGAGCCCCTGGGCCTATCACTGATGTTAAGATCACTCCCAACTCTAGGCCAGTTGCAATGAATGTCTACAGGGGAGTGGACAAGAGGGACTTTGAGGTTCATGATCCTCTAAAGTTCACTGACTTTAGGATCACTGAATTGGATGAACTTGGTCCTATCATAGAGAAGAAGAGAAATTTGGTCGTCAAAGACCTGATGAAATCTTTGAGCAGAAGGTATGAAAGACTAAAGAAAGCGCCCACTGAGCTTGGAATACAATCTGCTCTCCCTGAAGCTCAAGGCAATCAACCCCAATCATCCCATAGAAAAAGAAAGAGGATAGAATATGAGCCTGAAGCCAAAGTCCCTGGATTCGATTGCAATAGAGAGATTCCTGAAGGAGTAAGTATTGTGAACAACTTAGTCATCGAGGAGCCTAAAAGAGGACTCTTCTTCATATATGTCTATGGAAACCCTGCATTTCAGAGATGGAGCGACATTGACCTGGCTGGCATTGCTACAATGGTAAGTTACTTGATGGTGGCATCTCAAATCAAGTCCCCTGATAACATCAGGTTCTGTACTGACCTAAATGCAAAGATAAAAGACCATCCTGACAAAGAAACTCTCCTTGAAAAGAAGCCAAAGCTAGAAGCACTGGGTTTCCATATGGAATGACATCAATGCAACATATATCACTTTATCTTTTGTACTAGTTATTAGAAACTTGTAATGACTATGAATAAATGATGTATTTTTGTTTATCAGTGTTCCTTATTATGCTTGCTAGTACATTTAGTGTAAGAAGAAGCCACTTGCTCACTTACAATGATCAAAATACTTAGGCTATTTGTATATCCAAATAGGGGGAGACTGTTGGGTTCAGTGAATACCCAAAACCCTTAATTCTAGGATTTGAATAGAAAATACCCTAAGTGTTTATAACCTTAAACACGAACAAGTCACTGAGCGCATAGCCACTCAGTGAGTCATATTCAGGATGCTCAGTACGAGATGAAGAAGAAAAGGCTCTCCGTTCAGCGAGGTGAAACTCAAAGGGAGAAGACTGAGTCAAGAAGAAGATGAGTGATTCAGTGAGTGATGACAATAACTCACTGAATCTCAAAACTCCTCACCAACTATGATCAATGAAGACAAAGACTGAAGAACAAGACTGAAGACTAGAAGACTGAAGAATGGGCGGGACAAGGCGAGATAAGTTTGAACTTATAAGGAGGAGTCCTTATATGCCATAATTCAAACTTTCCCTAAAAGACTAACAACCAGGATCAGTGTTATCACTGATATCCAAAAAGTTGCCTTGTCTGTTACCCAATATAGGTTCTTGTAAACAGAGACAAAATACATCAATATTTTGTCTCTATAGCTTTTGTCAGTTTGTCATTTAGGATATAGTTAAAATCATACTTGTATAAATAGCCATAAGGTAGGAGTGAAAGTTAAGCTTGTGCATTAATTGTGAAAAAAACACACAAGCAACTTTCACTCCTCCAAATATGACTATGTCCCTGAGATAACTCAGTGGTTCCTGATAGTTGTGCTTAGACTTAGCCTAAGCTTAGTGAGGAGTGCACACATATACTTGTCATTCAATCCCAAGTGCTGTTCCACAAGCACTTGGGTAATATATTCTTTTTGATTTGTTTTAATAAAGAATAAAATGTTGAAAAATCCCTTGTGTTTTTATCTTGTTAAAATATGATTTTAATTGCTTTACTTTAGTCATGGATCACACTTAGTCTTATTTACTGTTTTTGCTATTTATGATACGGGAACAACATATGGTCTTTCGAATCTTCAGTTAGATATTCGTGCAAATATTTTTCGTATGAGGTGGAGAATATGACTTATCCATGATATGGAAATTCAATGCTTTGTCCAAAGCCCGTATTCTTTGTTGGAAAAGTCTACTCGGTAAACTCCCAACTCGAGATTTACTCTTCAAATTCGGATCCATCTTTGAATATCAACATAGATGCTTACTATGTAACTCTAATCCGGAGTCTATTGACCATCTAATTGTTCATTGTAAGACCTCTCTTTTTATATGGTGGTCATTAGTAGATGGATGAGATTTTTAGTGAGTGTTTCCACAGACTTTGGTAGATCTGTTTGTTTGGTGGATGGAGATGGATAATTTTTCGAAGTGTAAAGAAGTATGGGGAATTTCATTTTTCCCAGTCTTATGGCATATTTAAGAGGCCAGAAATAAATTTGTCTTTTCTAGTAAGGAAACATCACCCCCTAATATTTTAGATCTTGTGAAATTCAAGACGGGATGTTGGATTAAAGCTTTCTTTCCATCATGTTCATCTTCACTATTAGATTTCTATGTAGACATGTTCTCGATTTCAATGATTTATTCTCATCAGAAGTATGAAAACCTTCTTACGTTGGTGTGTTCCTGCTCATGGAAATTTAAAATTTAATGTTGATGGGTCAGCTATAGGTAATCCAGGTTTAGCAAGTATTTTTGGGTTGTTACAAAACTTCGAGGGGGTTGTTTTGGCTATTTTTTCAGTTTCAGTGGGTGTTTTGGATTCAAATGTTGTTGAGGTGATGACCATTAAAAAAACATGTAACATGATTAAAGAGGAGGAGGAGGAGGTGAGGTCCGTTAATATAACTATTGAAAGTGAGACTCTAAATGTGGTGTCTTGGGTTAAGCATCCAAATAAGAGACTATGGAGGTTGCTTCATCTCTTCATGAGATTGAGGCTTTTCTATCTATGAGTTCTAATAGATTGGTTACGCATATTAAGCGAGAGCGTAAAAATGATGTTGATAAGTTGGACAAAGAATGTGTATCTCGATCAGTTCCCTTGGCTATTTGGCAGATGGCTTGAGTATCATCCATCGGGGTTTGTTTAGGTTGTTTGTTGGATCATTCTTGGATTTTTTTTACCTTTTTATCGTAGTTGTAGGTCTTCTGTATTGTGTATGTTCATTGCAATTTTAATAAAGACATCATCTTTCAAAAAAATAAGGACCCTCAAACGACCTTTTATCTCCTCTTCCACCTCAACTTTATTTCTCATAAACTACTTCCTAACCAATTTGATGTAATAAAATGACCCACATCACAAAACACATACCCCACAAAATTATTATTTTTTATTAAATACTCACGCACATAAATGAATGCACAAGTCATTCGACTACCCAACCAACATCCATTCGTTTTGCTAGTCGACCGAGTTGGTAAGTTTCCAGTGTAATAAAGGGACTCAGTAGCTAAAGGGCCATGCGGGCAAAAACTCGGTCGCCAAGGTCCTATTACATCCAGCCTAATGTTACCACTTTAAATGCACAACTAAAGTATGATATAAAAAGTCCTTAAATATTGCTCAATCAATTGAAGTACTTGACATACATTGATTTTAATAACTAGCTAGTTGTTCATTCTATATTCTTAAGTCAAACAATTCTTAGACCAATACCATACATCCGGGTATCGTTTTGTAACCTTTGACAAATAGTACTCCATAATTGCTATGCTTTAGCCTAGCTCATTTTTTACAAAGACAAATCGCATAAAAAGGTATCAAACTTATGTTCAATCTCAATTTAAGGTATCAATCTTTTTCTTTTTTTTAACTAAAGGTATCAATCTTTTTTCTTGACGCAATCTCAGAAAATTAGTAGGTTTGTAGGTTACAAACCAGATTAAAATACCAAACACCCCTTTATCTCTTGTTACACCTAATTCCAGATACCTTCCTTCTTCAACCTCCATCATTTATCACTAACACATCTTTATATTCCATTCCTTGTCACAGTTGATGGATGGATGATCGAAGACTTTGTGAAAAATCTCTAGGTTGTTTTACTTAGATACGGGTAAAGAGGGTAGCGTGAGGGAAAAGGGAATTTGGGTAAACGGGTCATCGCATTAGGAATGGGATTGGCGGAGGAGTATTAGTAGTATAGTGGGTAAGGAGTTAGAGGATTTATTGAGTGCGTTGCAAAATGTTGTTGTTTCAAATAGCTGTAAGGATACATGGAGGTGGGCGCTAGTCGAGGATGGGGAATTCATGGTCAAAAGGTTAACAAGTTTGATCGAGGAAAGGATTCTAAAAGTCGATAGTGGAGCTCAAGAAACACTTTCGAACAAATTGTGTGGAGAGCTTTGAAACGAAGACTTCCAGTTCGTGAGGAGCTTGATAAAAGAGGTATCGATTTGGATTCAGTTATATGTCTGAGTTGCACTAATGTTGTGGAATCATGTGCACATATTTTGGTCACTTGTGACCTAGCTATGAGTGTTTAGGATAAGATTTTTAGTTGGTGGAAGATGGGAAGTGTTAACGCTTTCTTTATTGATGAATTATTTTTATCATATGCTAACGTTAATGTTCCTAGTAACATCTTTCGTGTTTGGAAAGCGGTTATTTGGACATCTGGCTACTTTATTTGGAAAGAAAGGAATGCTCGCGTGTTCAGAAATAAAGTATCAAGTACTAATAGAATCGTTCAAGATATCTAACTTAAAATCTACGAATGGATAGTTCGAAGATCGAAATAGTATAAAGATATTAATTGGCAGCTGTGGTTATTTAGTCCTATAAAATGTATCTGATTTATTGGTATAAGTTGTGTCAGTTGTATCTATTTATGGTACTATGATTTTATTGTTTAATTGTTTTTGTCAGTAAAATGTAGTGTGAAAGTCTATGGTCTGGTCAAGGATAATTCCCTGGTATGTCATGTTTGGTGCCAAAATAAAAACATGGTTGTTCCCTCTACAGTAGCATATGGTGGGTTAGCCTAATTTTGTTTTGTTCTGGCCATCAATATGACTTGATAAATGATTTGAATCTGAAACGCTTGAGTACTTTTTTTTGAAAATAAATAAATTATGGAAAGGTTGTTTTTCTTTGACTGGGCATGGTCTTTCTCCTTGGTTGTCATTTCGTTTAGTCTTTATGTGTATTTTAGTTTATTTTCTGTGTATTACACGATTGTGGGGTTGTGTTGTTAGGGTCCTTTTCGTTAATTGGCTTTATTTGGAAAGTTAACTGCCTTTGTTTTGTAATGTTTTGTTGTTGTTGTAATATATTGTTGCCTTTGTAAAAATTAAAAAAAAACATTAATTTTTACATGTTCCTCCGACACCAGTTATCGACTACAAATCATTAATCATTGATGGATAATTATTTTGTGTGTGTTCAACTATAACATATAGTTATCAATTTTAAATTCAAATTGTATTTCCAATTGTTAATACCGTATCCAATCATAAACGATGAGTGCCAAAAGTTTCTTATGCAAACTTTAGTTCATATAAATATTTTTGCGAAAATCAAACTTTAGTTAATGTACAAATTTCACGAGCATTGTACCAATTTTGTGACTAATCCAAATAGTTTAGATTTAGCAATTAATTTGACTTTGACGCGGTGTGATATTTGATGATGGTGGTGGATGAAATGTAGAAGAAAGAGAGTATTTGGATTCAAGTTTAGTGATATGTTACCTAACTAGGAGGTAAAAATATCCTTAAATTATATAGCATAATAAGTTAGATACCTTAAATTGAGATAATAAAAAAAAATAAAAAAAAAATAAAAAAATCGGATACCTTAAATTGAAATTGAACATAAGTTGAATACCTTTTTATACGGTTTCCCTTTTTACAGTGCTGTAAAAATAAGACTAGGTGGCCGATTAATCGGTGCTTAAACACTAGGCGGAGATTAACCACCCGGATTGGCGGATTTAGACTAATTGGCATTATAAATCAGCTTGGTAAAAAATTAGTCACGATGCCGATTACAAATTAGTCAAGATGCCGATTAATCGGATAAAAATCAGCCAAATCTAGCATAAATTAGATAAAAATAGGCCAAATCGAGCATAAGTCGGCCAAATCGGACAAAAGTCAGCTAAATTGGCAAACTTGGTTAACGCATGTCAACTTTTTTCGCAAATTAAAATTAAGTTTTTTTTTATTTCAATATGCCTCTCGTTTTTCACAAATTTAATCGACACAGTCATTTAAAAGCACCTCGAACAGTGATTTAACACAAAATGTGAATGTATGCTCTTTTTCTTATTTTAATCAGCGTTGTTAAAATCGGCGTAGACGGGGATTAACAGCAAGGATTTAAACTAATCAGCATTATAAATCGGATTGGTCAAAAATCAGTCAACGTGCCAATAAATCGTATAAAACTCGGCCAAATCTAGCATTAATCAGACAAAAATTGGCCAAATCGAGCGTAACTCGGCCACATCAGACAAAAGTCGGCTAAAATTGGTAAGAAACGTTTTCCAAAAATTAAAATCAAGGTTGCTATTCCTATATACCTCCCATTTTTCATAAAATTAATCGACACAGTCATTTAAACGCACCTCGAACACTTATTTAATACAAAATATGAAGATATGCTCGTTTTTCTTATTTGAATTGAATATTAATGAACTAATTGGATTTGTGAATTGATTTCTATAAGTTAATAGGTTTAAAGTCATTTGTAGCATTTCCTTTTGTTATATATAACTTTAAAACTTCTAATTTTATATATAAATATTTCCAATCCGATTAATTTCTGTATAATCGTTGCGTAAGTGATTAATCGCTGAGCGGTTTTCGACCACCCAGATAGCGTCTAGCGATGTTTGCTACATTGATTTCAATTAAATGTTAATGACACTAATTGAATTCAAAAATTTATTTATGTAAGTGAATAGAACCATTTAAACCTTAAACCTTAAAGTAATTTGAAGCATTTCATTTATGTTATTGATAACGCTCAGAATGAGCATGTTTTTATTAGCGTTATTGTTAGTTTTGTGCATGATAATCAGTTATATTTACACATAATTGTTGCGAGATTGCAAAGGAAGCATATTTGTATGTAAATGTAGCCAGGTATTTTAAAAATGAAGAAATGATGAATTGATGCACATTTGGATAACTCCCGAGAAGGAAAAGAAAGAAGAAAAGACTCAAAGACTCAATGATTCGAAGCACGATGATTTCTAAGTATCTACATCAATAAAATATCAAATTCTATCATAGAAATCAGTGCCGGAAGCAAGGAAAAAGACATGCATCAAACTGAGTCAAGAAAAGTCAAGATTTGCCGTACGGATGGACTCCAACCGATCGGTTGGAGCCCACAACTGGATCGGATGGATGGAGTTTTTGGGAGGAACCAATCGGCTGCAACTCGCAACCGATCGGCTGGTGAGTGCAGTTGTTACAAAATTCACATTTAATGAAGCCATTACTTCCATCACTTATTGAAGTCCGATCATTTCTTGATATTAACTCCTGGAGAACGTTTTTGGCTTGATGGTTAAGGGTTCTTGGCTATATATTGAACCTAAACCTATGTGCTTAGTGTGACACACCCCAAGAAGTAATAGACTTTCACCAAGGCTATTACTAACCACTTTTATTCAACCCAAAAGTCATATTAAGTCTGTAAGACGTCCAGGAACTTGTTGAGTACAATTCTCAAAAAATTTGGTAGTAATTTGGAGTTGTTACGGGGTAATATAAGGCGATTGGAGGCGCGTGGTTGCTACAGCTCCACAAATTCTAGTTCTTGTAATCCGAGAATAGGTATTCTTTGTTACTTTGTCATGAATTTATGTTCTTATGAATTATATGAATTACATGTTTACTACTTGTGTTTTGTTATGGTTATAATGGAGTAATTCTTGGATATACTTGTGTGTAAGATGTAGGCAATTTTTGGGAGTGTTCTTATATATGTGATGCATGTAAATTGTTCTTGTTTAATGAGTTTGTTGGAATAACATCTAGTCTTGTTTAATTAGTTGGTAATAACATTTGTAAGATAAATGGCCGAAAGGATTTCTCTTTATGTTTTATTCCAAAACGTTAGTGACAAACTAGTATGGGGATATGGTGATTGACACTCATCACATTTGCTTATTAAACTAGACTTGAAACGATTCCATCACGTAAAGGCCGAAAGAGTTCGTAAGAACTAATTAGATAAGAATCATTTGCAAACAAATGGATTTTCAAAAGAATAGTCAATTGGTTAAGGACCGAAAGGATTACCTATGTGATTGTATTCTTATAATGATTTTTACATGACATAAACCATGGATTGTGAATCATTTGCCTATGATTTGTGCATTGCATCAAGTGTACACCAAGCTCTCCTGAACACTCTAGATAATTGGCTATGACCTACACACAAGTATATGTTTCTTTAAATTGGTTTTTAAGTTAACAAAAATTTTGTAGAAAGCTTGACAAGCTTTCTTGTTTCAAACAATTTGATAACTACAAATCCCTTGGGACGATCTAGACTTATCCACCTTTGCTATCATGGACGAGTATAGTTGCTCGTATGTGTTAATGTAATTGTCCGGTTAAATCGTGGTTATAAATTTTTAAAGCTTGCACACGTTTAGCCGGGGATTTGATTTGTTATTTTCTGTATTTTGATATTATTTGAAGTCTTAGTATAATTGTTTTCTTAAAAAGAAAGAGAAGAATCTAAAAGTTGGTTTAGGGCCAACCGATTCGACTGTGCGAGCAACCGATCGGTTGGACACCTCGTTAAAATTTTTGTGTTTTTTCATTTTCAATCGTTTGGTTAATCTAGGGTCTTGTGTTTATGTGTTTAGTTTATTTTTCTGTATTTCCAGTTTTCTTAATAATTATAATGCTTGTTTAGATTATTTTATTATTTTATTATTTTCTTTATTTCTAGTTAATTTAAGTCTTTAATTAATTATGTTTTAATTTGCTTTTAATGCTTTAGTTTAATTTTCAGTTTTGGTAGTTAAAGGTTACTTATAATGATTAGTAATAAATAAATTTATGTTTATTAATGTTTTTAATAAAGGTTTAATTAAAGTTTTTAATTAAAGGTTAATGAGTAGTTGCATTTATTAGAGTTTAAGTTTAAGTTAATTGTCTTTTAATAACTAATGAATAAATTAAAAATATTTTACCGAGCCGATCGGCTGCAGCCCGCAAGCGATCTGGCTGGGTAAAGTTGATCAGGAAGTTTTTCACCAATCGATTCGGTTGGGAGTCCAACCGATTCGGTGGAGGTCTCGTTAAAATTTTTTAGCTTTTCATAATTTCAGGTTTTAGCTTGTGTGTTTAGTTTTAGTAAGTGTCCTAAGCTGTTTTGATTTTATTTTGTAGTTTGTTCTGGTTTAATGAGTTTGTTGGAATAACATCTAGTCTTGTTTAATTTGTTGGTAATAACATTTGTAAGATAAATGACCGAAAGGATTTCTCTTTATGTTTTATTCCAAAACGTTAGTGACAAACTAGTATGGGGATATGGTGATTGACACTCATCACATTTGCTTATTAAACTAGACTTGAAACGATTCCATCACGTAAAGGCCGAAAGAGTTCGTAAGAACAAATTAGATAAGAATCATTTGCAAACAAATGGATTTTCAAAAGAATAGTCAATTGGTTAAGGACCGAAAGGATTACCTATGTGATTGTATTCTTATAATGATTATTACATGACATAAACCATGGATTGTGAATCATTTGCCTAAGATTTGTGCATTGCATCAAGTGTACACCAAGCTCTCACGAACACTCTAGATAATTGGCTATGACCTACACACAAGTATATGTTTCTTTAAATTGGTTTTTAAGTTAACAAAAATTTCTTGGAAGGCTGGACAAGCTTTCTTGTTTCAAACAATTTGATAACTACAAATCCCTTGGGAAGATCTAGACTTATTCACCTTTGCTATCATGGAGGAGTATACTTGCTCGTATGTGTTAATGTAATTATCCGGTTAAATCGTGGTTATAATTTTTTAAAGCTTGCACACGGTTAGCCGGGGATTTGATTTGTTATTTTCTGTATTTTGATATTGTTTGAAGTCTTAGTATAATTGTTTTCTTAAAAAGAAAGAGAAGAATCTAAAAGTTGGTTTAGGGCCAACCGATTCGACTGTGCGATCAACCGATCGGTTGGACACCTCGTTAAAAATTTTGTGTTTTTTCATTTTCAATCGTTTGGTTAATCTAGTGTCTTGTGTTTATGTGTTTAGTTTATTTTTCTGTATTTCCAGTTTTCTTAATAATTATAATGCTTGTTTAGATTATTTTATTATTTTATTATTTTCTTTATTTCTAGTTAATTTAAGTCTTTAATTAATTATGTTTTAATTTGCTTTTAATGTTTTAGTTTAATTTTCAGTTTTGGTAGTTAAAGGTTACTTATAATGATTAGTAATAAATAAATTTATGTTTATTAATGTTTTTACTAAAGGTTTAATTAAAGTTTTTAATTAAAGGTTAATGAGTAGTTGCATTTATTAGAGTTTAAGTTTAAGTTAATTGTCTTTTAATAACTAATGAATAAATTAAAAATATTTTACCGAGCCGATCGGCTGCAGCCCGCAAGCGATCCGGCTGGGTAAAGTTGATCAGGAAGTTTTTCACCAATCGATTCGGTTGGGAGTCCAATCGATTCGGTTGGGAGTCCAACCGATTCGGTGGAGGTCTCGTTAAAATTTTTTAGCTTTTCATAATTTCAGGTTTTAGCTTGTGTGTTTAGTTTTAGTAAGTGTCCTAAGCTGTTTTGATTTTATTTTGTAGTTTGTTCTTGTTTAATGAGTTTGTTGGAATAACATCTAGTCTTGTTTAATTTTTTGGTAATAACATTTGTAAGATAAATGACCGAAAGGATTTCTCTTTATGTTTTATTCCAAAACGTTAGTGACAAACTAGTATGGGGATATGGTGATTGACACTCATCACATTTGCTTATTAAACTAGACTTGAAACGATTCCATCACGTAAAGGCCGAAAGAGTTCGTAAGAACAAATTAGATAAGAATCATTTGCAAACAAATGGATTTTCAAAAGAATAGTCAATTGGTTAAGGACCGAAAGGATTACCTAAGTGATTGTATTCTTATAATGATTTTACCTGACATAAACCATGGATTGTGAATCATTTGCCTATGATTTGTGCATTGCATCAAGTGTACACCAAGCTCTCATGAACACTATAGATAATTGGCTATGACCTACACACAAGTATATGTTTCTTTAAATTGGTTTTTAAGTTAACAAAAATTTCTTGGAAGGCTGGACAAGCTTTCTTGTTTCAAACAATTTGATAACTACAAATCCATTGGGACGATCTAGACTTATTCACCTTTGCTATCATGGAGGAGTATACTTGCTCGTATGTGTTAATGTAATTATCCGGTTAAATCGTGGTTATAATTTTTTAAAGCTTGCACACGGTTAGCCGGGGATTTGATTTGTTATTTTCTGTATTTTGATATTGTTTGAAGTCTTAGTATAATTGTTTTCTTAAAAAGAAAGAGAAGAATCTAAAAGTTGGTTTAGGGCCAACCGATTCGACTGTGCGATCAACCGATCGGTTGGACACCTCGTTAAAATTTTGTGTTTTTTCATTTTCAATCGTTTGGTTAATCTAGTGTCTTGTGTTTATGTGTTTAGTTTATTTTTCTGTATTTCCAGTTTTCTTAATAATTATAATGCTTGTTTAGATTATTTTATTATTTTATTATTTTCTTTATTTCTAGTTAATTTAAGTCTTTAATTAATTATGTTTTAATTTGCTTTTAATGTTTAGTTTAATTTTCAGTTTTGGTAGTTAAAGGTTACTTATAATGATTAGTAATAAATAAATTTATGTTTATTAATGTTTTTACTAAAGGTTTAATTAAAGTTTTTAATTAAAGGTTAATGAGTAGTTGCATTTATTAGAGTTTAAGTTTAAGTTAATTGTCTTTTAATAACTAATGAATAAATTAAAAATATTTTACCGAGCCGATCGGCTGCAGCCCGCAAGCGATCCGGCTGGGTAAAGTTGATCAGGAAGTTTTTCACCAATCGATTCGGTTGGGAGTCCAATCGATTCGGTTGGGAGTCCAACCGATTCGGTGGAGGTCTCGTTAAAATTTTTTAGCTTTTCATAATTTCAGGTTTTAGCTTGTGTGTTTAGTTTTAGTAAGTGTCCTAAGCTGTTTTGATTTTATTTTGTAGTTTGTTCTTGTTTAATGAGTTTGTTGGAATAACATCTAGTCTTGTTTAATTTTTTGGTAATAACATTTGTAAGATAAATGACCGAAAGGATTTCTCTTTATGTTTTATTCCAAAACGTTAGTGACAAACTAGTATGGGGATATGGTGATTGACACTCATCACATTTGCTTATTAAACTAGACTTGAAACGATTCCATCACGTAAAGGCCGAAAGAGTTCGTAAGAACAAATTAGATAAGAATCATTTGCAAACAAATGGATTTTCAAAAGAATAGTCAATTGGTTAAGGACCGAAAGGATTACCTAAGTGATTGTATTCTTATAATGATTTTTACCTGACATAAACCATGGATTGTGAATCATTTGCCTATGATTTGTGCATTGCATCAAGTGTACACCAAGCTCTCATGAACACTATAGATAATTGGCTATGACCTACACACAAGTATATGTTTCTTTAAATTGGTTTTTAAGTTAACAAAAATTTCTTGGAAGGCTGGACAAGCTTTCTTGTTTCAAACAATTTGATAACTACAAATCCATTGGGACGATCTAGACTTATTCACCTTTGCTATCATGGACGAGTATACTTGCTCGTATGTGTTAATGTAATTATCCGGTTAAATCGTGGTTATAATTTTTTAAAGCTTGCACACGGTTAGCTGGGGATTTGATTTGTTATTTTCTGTATTTTGATATTGTTTGAAGTATTAGTATAATTGTTTTCTTAAAAAGAAAGAGAATAATCTAAAAGTTGGTTTAGGGCCAACCGATTCGGTTGTGCGAGCAACCGATCGGTTGGACACCTCGTTAAAATTTTTGTGTTTTTTCATTTTCAATCTTTTGGTTAATCTAGTGTCTTGTGTTTATGTGTTTAGTTTATTTTTCTGTATTTCCAGTTTTCTTAATAATTATAATGCTTGTTTAGATTATTTTATTATTTTATTATTTTCTTTATTTCTAGTTAATTTAAGTCTTTAATTAATTATGTTTTAATTTGCTTTTAATGCTTTAGTTTAATTTTCAGTTTTGGTAGTTAAAGGTTAGTTATAATGATTAGTAATAAATAAATTTATGTTTATTAATGTTTTTAATAAAGGTTTAATTAAAGTTTTTAATTAAAGGTTAATGAGTAGTTAAATTTATTAGAGTTCAAGTTTAAGTTAATTGTCTTTTAATAATTAAATAATAAATTAAAAATATTTTACCGAGCCGATCGGCTGCAGCCCGCAAGCGATCCGGCTTGGTAAAGTTGATCAGGAAGTTTTTCACTAACCGATTCGGTTGGGAGTCCAACTGATTCGGTTGGAGGTCTCGTTAAATTTTTTTAGCTTTTCATAATTTCAGGTTTTAGCTTGTGTGTTTAGTTTTAGTAAGTGTCCTAAGCTATTTTGATTTTATTTTGTAGTTTGTTTTGATTATAACTAACACTTAGTAATGATTTGGTTGTTTATGTTTTTGTTGGTTTTGTTTTGATAGATAAGTAATTTTATGGATAGTTTGAGCGGAATTTCAGAGTACCTAAGGACTTTTTACGAAATGTTCAAGGATACGGGAAGTTCTTTGGAGAAGATAGGGAAAATTTTAGAGAAAAGTAAGAAGGAATTGATCGGAGGAATGGAGTTTTTAGAAGGAATGGGGGAAAACAAAGTTCGAGTACCTAAGGGGAACAAAGTCGTAGTTTTCACTCAAGCCCCTCTCAAGGGGTATGATTCTCCGATCATGCGGTTTGCTACGCCTTGTGGTATCGAGGGCGTGAGTGCATGGGATGCTCAAGTCAATATGGCTTATGGTGATAATTATATTGTTGATACGATGCTTGATAAGCTTGGCCATGTGAGGCTAGATTATGAAGGTTACGGGAGAAAGATAGTCAAGAACTTACGCATCAACATTCATGGGCATATCTTTGAAGTTGATTTTGTTGTGCTAGATGGAGGAAACGCGGATGAGCTTGATGTTTGCTTTGGGAGAGATCTTCTAGTTACTACCAAGTGTCAATTGGATTTCGCGCTTGGGGAGATGAGAATTAATATAATGGATTTGGAAGAGGAAAATGATGTGAATGAAATGTTGACGGAGCTATGTAGGAATATGGAGCATGGAAAGAAAGAGAACGTGGAGGTTGTTAAGATGGGTAAGGCTAATCGAAAGAAAACTTCACTAAACAAACTCACCCCTACTACCACCACCATCAAAAATGGATATTTCACACCATCACCGCCAAATTCACCACCAACCTTTAAACCATTGACCCAAGAACAAAAAGAAGCCATCTTGGAAAACTTGGAGCAAAAAATTAATGAATTAAATGAAAAGAAACCTGTTATTGAGGTTTTGCAAGACTATGTTATGTACCGCAAGAAACTTGACGCGGTAATGCTAGCAAGGGCTCATTTGGAGGATAAGAACTTAACGGAAGAAGAAAGGGATCAGATTTCGGAAAGGGGGTTGCCAAGAAAGGAGAGTGATCTGGGGAATTTTGTACTACCCATCAAGGTGAACGGTACCACTCCAATTTATGCACTAGCGGACACGGGGTCTAGTGTTAATGTTATACCATACTGATCCGTGCCAAACCGTCAAGTTTTATCACTCAAGCCGACCACTTGTGAATGGCCGACCGTAACAAACTTAGAACGGTTCAAGCACGAATGCAATGAAGATCAGGGGAGTATAGTGTTTCCCCGGGTCGTTATGTCCCAGCGAGCTATGCAATGGATCACCAAACGTATAGTGATCGAGAAATTTGAACGGAAAAAGGGATTTTGAATTATTATAACTACAGAAATAGCCGATAATTACAAAGGCTTAAATGCAAATTAAAGAGGATTAAAAGATAAAAAATATTAAATAAACGCTATCACTATTTGCAAAATGATGTTTTTGATTTTATGTTTTTATAAAACTTGAATTAAAAACTACGCGACGTACAAGAGAAAATGTAAAATTTAAACAATATAAATCCTAAAAATATGAAAATGATATTTTTACAAACCTAATGATAAAAGAAAATTTTTTAGAAAAAGAAAATTATTTTTATAACTAATTATCTAATTATTATTAATTAAAAACTATTTTTAACTATTAAATAATAACCTACAATACAAGAAAATATGAAATTAAGCTAGAAAAATGAAATTATGACTTGGAAAAATCTAAAATAACAAAGGAGAATTTTCAAAACTATTTTTGTAATTTTTTTGATTATTTTTTTATTTTCTACTAATTTAAAACTATTTAAATCTAATTTAAATTGTGAAAAATACCAAATAAAGGGGAAAAATAAGGAAAAATCTTTTTTATGCTTTTTATATTTTTCTTAAACTGGGAAAATTGAAAAATTATTTTTTGGAACTTTTTCTTAATTATTTGCAATAAAAGCTATTTAAAAGTGATTAAAAAACTGTTTTAAATCTAGAAAAATAGCAAACAATGACCAAAAATTATGAAAATCTCAGGAAAATTCTCAAATGTTATTCTGGTTCTAAGAAAAATATCAAATATGATGCTTATGTGTGAGAATGGTGAGCTGCAGTGTAACTGATGTGGCAATAAGCACTTAGAAATAAGCAAACAAGTAAAATAAGCCACCAAACTATTACAAAAGCTAATCAATACCAAAACTACTCTAGAGCAACTATCTATTGCTACTCCTAACCTCAAATAAGCAGATTACTAAGATTATAGCTAACTGATTTTTCTACCCAGACAGCTAATACAGGTCCCTACTTTAAGCTACTCTATAAGCTTATTCAATGAGCTAATGCTAAAACCAGATATGTGGACTTGAAGACCACCCAGCAAACTGTAAATGGACCAAAAATGAGACCCTAACTAGCTGTATTGGACTCTGTGCAATGTCTGCAAGTTCTGCATAAAACTGATTTTTGACATGGTTTTGACTTTTAAAAAAACAGTTATGAAGGTTGACTTTTGTGAGATGTAAAATCAAATGTTAGACTGATGGTGATGAATACTGATGAAATGCAACTATAACAACCTTGTTTATCAAATTCTAAACCTATATGTGAGATTGTATCAACTGATTCCAACAGTTATAAGCTTAATGACAGTTGAGATCAAAATTTGACTTTTAGACTAATTTATTGCAAGTAAACCACTATGATGATAATGACAATACTACTAGAGACTACTGCAACAGATTTTAACTAGTGACTAACAATCTAACTCAGTTTAAACAAGCAATCCAAACACCCCTTTAAGACTGATATGCAATTTATTTTAGTTTAAACATGATAACAAGATTAGCTAAACTGCAAAACAGATTGAGAGCACTAAAATGAAACCAAATGACAGCAAATAACACTACTTATAACAGATTAAAAAGAAACACTATCTGCTACCATGTATTAAGCTAGAATTGAAATGAAAGTTGCACTTACAAGAAGCCCAGCCACAATGGCTTGCAAACCAGCTAAAGAACCACTAAACCTAAACCATTTAACATCAAATCAACCCAGATCCATCATCATAATCAACCCATTTCCATTTCTGAACCAAGAATAGCACACAGTTGACTTTCGTTGACCAAATTCCAAAATTACTTGAAACTTGAACTTGAGCTTACAAAAAGCTATGATAAGCTTGCATAAGCTTATTTGAGCTTATAAATAAGCTGTTGAAACCTTAATATCAGATTTTGAAATGGAAAATTGCAACAGTTGACATAAATCATGAAATGTGAACAAAAGCTTGAATTGATACTTGAATTGAACTTATATTGATGAAATAACTTGAGTTTCAGTACATGGATACAAAAGATAACAACTTAAAGCTTAATTTAAAACATAATTATATAAACGACATACATATTTGAAAATAAACTAAGTACTCTATCCTTCTTCCTTCTCTTTGCTTCTTTTTATACTCCAAACATCCTCTCTCACCTCTCTCTTCAAATCCCAGCATTAATCTGAACCATTGGATGCTTTGGAGAGATGTTGGCCACTGGATTGGTTTTGGCGCCAAAACTGTTTTTTAACAGTGGGGTGCTTGAGTGTTTAGGGGAGGGGCATTAAATGCAATTTGGAGGTTGTTGAGGTGGGGGGAACAAGGATGGAGTAGGGTGGCTGGAGGTGAGGGGGAGGGGACATGGTGGTCGGGGAAGACAGGAAAAGGGAGGGGTTTGGCGGTTTATTTTAAACCGTGGGTGGTTTCGGGTTAAAGGGTTGGGTTTGGATATTGGACCGGGTTAGATATAAGTGGGCTTGGGTTGGGTTATTATTTGTTTGGGATCCGGATTGGATTTAGGATTTAAGTAAACAAGGACCAAACTTGCAATTCCACAAAACCAAGGGACCAAATCTGTAAATTATGAAGTTGTAGTCCAAGGGTTGGTATTGCCAATCTCAAATAATATAAGGACCATTTTTGCCAATTGTGAAACCCCAAGGACTAAATATGACAATTCTAAAATCCAGGGATCAAAACTGAAATTTCTCAAAACTTTTGGAACTTTTCACCAAAGGACTAAATATGACAACATATGATTTCAAAAGGACCTTTGGTGACTTTTCTTTTAAAATAAGTGCCTAGGGATTGATTTTGCCATTTTTTGAAAGTCGGGGGACTGAAACTGCCAATTATGCAAACTTAGCTCATTTTTCATCTGATTTTAAACATTTTACATCTGAAACAAATAAAATGCAACTTTGAGATATTTTCAGTATTTTGATGCATTTCTGAGCGTTTTTAGACGTTTTGCAGTTCCGATTTGACCAAAAATGATGAGTATTTACACACTCATCAATCCCCACACTAAACTATTGCTAGTCCCTAGCAATCTTTTGAGAAAAACTTAATGGATTTGAATCTCTTTACCAAAAGCCATTACTTCTGGAGTAGCCAAATGTTTCAGTTCAAGTAAGAACTATGGTACACCGATAACCATGTGATTTTGAGCAAACCACCAGCTTCCAACGGATTTGATTTGTCTTTACCAGAAGCCGTTTGCTTCTGGACTAGCCAACTCTTAGATAAATTATCAATATTATCTTTGGTGAGCTGATTACCAATTATGGTTTTTCCACTGCCTTTACCACAAGCCATAAACTTGCGGGCTAGCCAACTCTTCACTTTTTAGGATATGGTGAGCTGAATACCATACAATTTTGGGCAAATTGCAAGCCGTCAACGGATTTGAGATATCTTTACCAAGATCCGTTTGCTCCTGGATTAGCCAATCCTTTTGTTTTTTAGACATGGCGGACTGATAACCAATTGAGTAAGTGTAAAACACTTACTCCAAAAAAATTTTGGCCAAAAACGGGGGGATTGGGCGGTATAATTACATGATAAAATTCGTGAGAATTCCCCCCACACTAGAAATGAATATTGCCCTCAATATTCAAAGTACCGGCGGTTATGCCGAAACAAAGAACGTAAAAAGGAAATACTACGGCCATTATTTTGATTTTTTTTTTTTTTTTTTTTTTTTTTTTTTTTTTTTTTTTTTTTGGACATTATATATACACAACATGTGGGGCAACCCCCCCACACTAGGGTGGTAGAAAGATAGAAAGAAGTCAGAAATATGGGTGAAAACCCATATGGCATGCTACTGTTTTTGATTCCCGAGTCGCTAGCTTGACTCGATCCCCGCATTCATTGGTTCATGGGGAAAGTTTGAAGATCCGGGACAACCACAGGAGGTATGTCCTCTCCAAAATAATGCTTCAACCGATGACCATTCACTTTAAAGTTTGGACCATCGGGTTGAGATAACTCAATGGTTCCATATGGAAAGACCTTTGTGATGGTAAATGGTCCAGACCAGCGGGATTTTAATTTTCCCGAGAAAATCTTCAATCTTGAATTGAAAAGAAGGACTCGATCACCGACGTTGAAAATGCGGTTCTTGATTTTTGAGTCATGAATCTTCTTTGTCTTTTCTTTGTAGATCAAAGAGTTCTCGTATGCTTGATCACGGAAGTTCATTTAATTCATTCATTTGAACTTTCCGGTGATCACCAGCTGTCTGAATATCAAAGTTGGCATGTTTCAAGGCCCAGTATGCCTTGTGCTCAAGCTCAACCGGTAGATGACACGCCTTCCCGTACACCAGCTTATATGGAGTGCACCCGATGGGTGTTTTGTAAGCTGTACGAAAGGCCCAGAGTGCGTCATCTAGCTTATCCGACCAAGAGGCACGGTTTTCGCCAACCGTCCTCTCCAGAATTCTTTTAATCCCCCGGTTGGAAACTTCCACTTGCCCACTTGTTTGGGGGTGGTACGCAGTAGAGAGACGGTGAGTTACACCATACTTTTGCATGACCTTATCAAATTGGTCATTGCAAAAATGCGTACCACGATCACTAATTATGGCTCGTGGAGTTCCAAACCTAGCAAAAAGAGATTTTAAGAATTTCACAACAACTCGGGCATCGTTGGTGGGCAAAGCTTTCGCTTCAACCCATTTAGACAGATAGTCAACGGCCACGAGTATGTATTTGTTACCGCGAGACGAAGGAAATGGCCCCATAAAGTCAATGCCCCATATGTCAAAAATCTCACACACTTGAATGGCGTTTTGCGGTATTTCGTTTCTTTGTGAGATATTCCCGTGACGTTGACAAGCGTCACAGGTTTTGACAAATTCATGGGCATCCTTGTAAATCGTGGGCCAATAGAATCCGGAATCAAACACCTTCTTGGCGGTGTAGTTGGGACTATGATGTCCCCCAGTAGGTCCAGAATGGCAAGCCTTGAGAATGTCAATAGCTTCCTGACCATACACACATCGCCTGATGACTTGATCCGCACAAATTTTGAACAAGTAGGGGTCGTCCCAGAAATAATGTTTCACATCTTTAAAGAATTTATTTTTCTGTTGGGACGACATCCCTTTCACCACAAAGTTACCCGCATGGTAATTTGCAAAGTCAGCAAACCATGGGGTAGAAGAGTTTCCACGAAAAGAAACCACATTGAGTGTCTCGAGAGGAAATGTTTCATTTATTTCCTTTTTCTCGAACACATCTTGGTGAGGGTTTTCTAGACGGGAAAGATGATCAGCAGCCAGGTTCTCAGCTCCTTTTTTATCACGTATAATGATATCAAATTCTTGTAGGAGGAGAACCCAACGGAGCAATCTCGGCTTTGCATCTTGTTTTGCAAAGAGATATTTGAGAGCCGAGTGATCCGTATACACCATGCATTTGGTCAAGATGAGGTATGGCCGAAATTTCTCAAACGCATACACCACAGCTAATAGTTCTTTTTTTGTAGTGGTGTAATGGGTTTGAGCTTCAGTCATAGTTTTGCTTGCGTAGTGGATCGGCTGAAAATGCTTGGTTTTGCGTTGCCCCAAGACTGCACCGATAGCAAAATCACTTGCATCGCACATGAGCTCAAAGGGTAAGTCCCAGTCGGGGGCAACTAGAATGGGTGCTTCCGTAAGCTTTTTCTTCAATGTTTCAAAAGCTTCGACGCACTCAGGAGAAAAGATAAAAGGAGCATCTTTTTCAAGAAGATGGGTCATAGGCCGAGCGATTTTAGAAAAATCTTGGATGAATCTACGATAAAACCCGGCATGACCTAGAAAACTCCTAATACCTTTGACGGTAGTAGGGTGAGGTAATTTAGCAATAACATCAACTTTTGCTCTATCTACCTCAATCCCGTTTTTAGAAATCTTATGGCCAAGGACTATGCCTTCTTTGACCATAAAGTGGCTCTTCTCCCAATTTAGACATAGATTGGTGTCTTCACACCGTTTTAGCATTTTGTCTAAATGGGAGAGACATGTATGAAATGAGTCCCCAATGACCGAGAAGTCATCCATAAACACCTCCATAGTTTCCCCGATCATGTCGTGGAAAATTGCCATCATACATCGTTGGAACGTGCCAGGAGCATTACATAAGCCAAAAGGCATACGTCTGTAGGCAAACGTCCCGTATGGGCAGGTGAATGTGGTCTTTTCTTGATCCAGCGGATCAATGGGGATCTGAAAGTAACCCGAGAAACCATCAAGGAAACAATAGTACTCGTTCCCTGCTAATCTCTCAAGCATCTGGTCCATGAAGGGTAGAGGAAAATGGTCTTTACGGGTGGCTTCGTTTAACTTACGGTAGTCAATACACACACGCCATCCCGTAACCAATCGAGTTGGAATTAACTCATTTTCTTCATTTGTGACAACAGTAATGCCACCCTTTTTTGGAACGCAATGAATTGGGCTAACCCAAGGACTATCAGAGATCGGGTAAATCAGACCGGCATCAAGAAGTTTGAGAACCTCTTGTTTGATAATCTCGTGAATCTTAGGATTCACCCTTCTCTGATGTTGGACTGCTGGTTTGAAGTCATCCTCCATTAAGATTTTGTGAGTACAAAATTCAGGGTTGATACCCTTAATGTCGGAGAGTTTCCAAGCAATTGCTTGCTTGTGTGACTTCAAGACCTTTATGAGAGCAGTTTTCTCCTCCTCAGTTAAGTCTTTAGCAATTATGACGGGTAATTTATCATCACCCTCCAAGAATGCATACTCGAGATGAGGAGGTAGGTCCTTAAGTTCAACCTCGGGAAATTCTTCAGTAGAAGTTTGTACTGATTTGATTTCCTCAATTGTGATTTCTTTCGGAGGGAGTGAAGGTAAAGGATCTTCATTTAGCAATTGCTCAAGATAAAGAATATCCCCCTCCGAATCATAAACACCATCAATTCCAGGCGGAATTGATTCATCAGTAGCAAGAAATTCATCGATCTCTTCCAGAAGGAAGTCACCTCCCTCAAACGGAGTGAGAGAGGGGGAAGAGTCGGCAAGGATTGGTTGAGAAGATGTGGTGGAATCCCCACTCACAGAATTATGAAGATAACCAAGAAACTCTTGAGAGTACTCCTCTGAAGCAATATCAATTAAATCGACTCGATTAATTGATTCAGTATCATAATTTGAGGAGTACCTCGAAGTTTGATCAAGGTTAAAGGTAACAGCTTCATTACCCACACGTAAAGTGATTTCTTGCTCAAATACATCAATGAGAGCACGGCCCGTTCTCAGGAATCCTCTTCCAACAATGAGGGGAACCCGAGGATCGGCATCGAAATCAACAACCACAAAGTCAGCTGGAAAATGGAACTTTCCTAGTTTCACGAATACATCCTCGGCGATGCCAAGAGGACGCGAGATAGAACGATCTGCAAGCTCAAGAGTCATGCAGGTAGGAATAAGTTCCGGAAGAGAAAGTTTCTTCCACACTGAATAAGGCATCAGATTGATGCTTGCACCAAGATCGGCAAGGGCAAAGCATTCAATCATCCCAGGAAAAACACAAGGAAGAAGAAATTTTCCGGGATCTCCAAGCTTCTCGGGAAGCTTCTTTAACAAGACTGTTGAGCAGTTCTCGTTTAAAGGAGTTTTGGCCATTTCAAACAGCTTTTCCTTGTTGCTCAACATGTGTTTGAGAGTTGATGCAAACTTGGGCATCAACATGATAGCATCCGCAAAGCTTATGTCAAAATGAAGTTCTTGGAAAATTTGAAAGAATTTTTCCATTTGATGACTAGCTTTCTCGCGGAGCTTTTGCTCATGTAAACGTGAGGGGTAAGGAATAGAAGTTTTGGATTTAGGGCTACCAACTGGAGGTTCAAAAACAACTCCAGGTTTGTTATTGGGTTTCACGACAACCTGAGGATGGACATTACTGGTACTTCCGTTATTAGTAGGAAGTTCCTTGTCCTTTGTCGCCTCAGGTTCGCTTTCCACTACCTTCGGGAGAGAGGAAGAAGAGGTAGTAGGAATAGCGGGTCCAGCATAAGAAGCACCACTTCTGGTTGTGATCGCCTTTGCATCGCCCCTCAGATTAGCGATCGTGTTGCTAGGTAAAGTACCTGAGCCCGAGGGTCGATCATTTAAAGACTTCTTAATGTCAGCAATCTGGCTAACCAACAACCGATTCATTTCTTCTTGGGATTTCATGAATTGTTTCAACAACTCATCAGATGATGGTCCAGTTGGAACAATGGCTTGAGTTTGCACAGGAAAATTCTGGCCTCTATTGTAAGGATTAGGGCCTTGATTTTGAAAATTTCCTTGATTATTGCCATGAAAATACCCTTGGTTGAAATTTCCCTGGCCTGGGTTTCTATTGAAATTTCCTTGGTGTTGGAAATTTTGATTCTGATTTTGAAAACCGTTGTTTTGACTAAAATTACCTTGGTTTTGAAAACCTTGGTTTGGTCTGTTTTGATTTTGATTACGGTTTTGGTTGAAACCGGGAGGTCCAGGGTAGTGGTTAGGACGGTGGTTCGGGTCTATAGGAGCACGATATTGGTTGCCTCCTTGATTAGAAATCCCGCCCACAGCATTAGCTTCAAAAGGGTTACCATCGGTGGCCATACAATTGTAATAAGCATGGGGGCCACCACAAGTAACACATACTTCCACTTTCTTAACTTCAGCAGGAGGTGAAGTTTGTGGAAAAGAGACTTTCTTTTGGTTGGAGAGAACCAAAGCTTGAATAGCTTCCGTGAGTTTGTCAATCTTAGCATCGGTGCTAGATTGACTCACGGGCGATAAAGAAGAAGGACCAACACTGACTTGGGAAACAACAGGCTTGCTTCGTGCAGTGCGGACTTTAGACTTGTTTTCAATGATCGCTAAAGCTTCTTTGACAATTTTGCTCAAGAAATTTCCTCCAGCGGAGGAATTGAGAGAATCTTGATCAAATTGACTCACTCCATTATAGAAAGTATCGAGTTGCATCAACTCAGAGAAACCGTGGTGAGGACATTTGCGAAGCAATTCCTTGAAACGATCCCACGATTCACTGAAGGGTTCATCAAACTTTTGAGTGAATTTGATGATTTCATTTTTTAGACTCGTGGTTTTGGAAGGTGGATAGCATTCATTCACAAATTTCTTCACCAGATCTTCCCATGTCTCTATTGACTGAGGGGGTTGTTTTTCAAGCCAAATCCGGGCTTGCCCCTCAAGAGAAAATGGGAACAGAAGAAGCTTAACAGCATCAGTAGGGACATTTTTGTATTTGATGGTAGATGCAATCTTGTTAAACCATCGAATATGAGCATGAGGATCATCCCGCTCAAAACCGTAGAATTGATTTGAGGTTACAAGATTCAGTAACCCGGTTTTGAGTTCAAAATTTTCAGCCACAATGGCTGGTACAACAATAGCATCTCCATACCCGTCGATGGGTGCCTGGAGAAGCTCACACATAGGGCGTTCTTCCGCCATGATAACGGAAGTAGTGTGAGCAGTCCGGATCTCAGATCCGACTGATGGAGCAGAAAGTCTACGAACACGCCTTCTTGGAATCTTGACAAGCTCACGAAATGGGCTCACAGATCTAGAAGAGCGAGTGCGCATACACTAGAGTTAACTCTAAGGAATCTCAGAGTTAAGGAAAGGAATGGGAATTATGAAAATCTTTCTGATGAGAATGGGAATTATGAAGATATTTTATGAAAATGTGGTGAGAAGAATCTTTTTAGGTTTTCTGGTTCTGAAACGTAGATATCACAACAAAATCAATTAAAACAAAATCGAGGCAAAACAACAGTGAACTTAACCAATAATCACAAGATGAATGGCTTCTTTGAAAAAGGTACACCAATCACAAGGACACAAAGGCAAGTTTTAAATCTTTAGTTCGGGAACTTATTATGGTCGCACCCCCAGTTAGGTAGTGCACTGCCTTGGTTTGCGGTGGTAATCTTTTATGTTGTTATTATTAAGAAAACGACAAATCTTTTTGTATTTTTATCTTTGATACATATATAGAAACAAAAGGAAAATATTTTTGTGTTTTATACGTTTTTGGATGTTTTTGGGTTTTTGGATTTTTTATAAGAAAGTATGGATATATATATATAGATAGATATGGATGATATGAACAAAGAGTGAGTATTCAAACTACTAATCTGCTAGACGGAAGATAATCAGCACAGCTCCCCGGCAGCGGCGCCAAAAATTTGATCCGTGCCAAACCGTCAAGTTTTATCACTCAAGCCGACCACCTGTGAATGGCCGACCGTAACAAACTTAGAACGGTTCAAGCACGAATTCAATGAAGATCAGGGGAGTATAGTGTTTCCCCGGGTCGTTATGTCCCAGCGAGCTATGCAATGGATCACCAAACGCATAGTGATCGAGAAATTTGAACGGAAAAGGGGATTTTGAATTATTATAACTACAGAAATAGCCGATAATTACAAAGGCTTAAATGCAAATTAAAGAGGATTAAAAGATAAAAAATATTAAATAAACGCTATCACTATTTGCAAAATGATGTTTTTGATTTTATGTTTTTATAAAACTTGAATTAAAAACTACGCGACGTACAAGAGAAAATGTAAAATTTAAACAATATAAATCCTAAAAATATGAAAATGATATTTTTACAAACCTAATGATAAAAGAAAATTTTTTAGAAAAAGAAAATTATTTTTATAACTAATTATCTAATTATTATTAATTAAAAACTATTTTTAACTATTAAATAATAACCTACAATATAAGAAAATATGAAATTAAGCTAGAAAAATGAAATTATGACTTGGAAAAATCTAAAATAACAAAGGAGAATTTTCAAAACTATTTTTGTAATTTTTTTGATTATTTTTCTATTTTCTACTAATTTAAAACTATTTAAATCTAATTTAAATTGTGAAAAATACCAAATAAAGAGGAAAAATAAGGAAAAATCTTTTTTATGCTTTTTATATTTTTCTTAAACTGGGAAAATTGAAAAATTATTTTTTGGATTTTTTTCTTAATTATTTGCAATAAAAGCTATTTAAAAGTGATTAAAAAACTGTTTTAAATCTAGAAAAATAGCAAACAATGACCAAAAATTATGAAAATCTCAGGAAAATTCTCAAATGTTATTCTGGTTCTAAGAAAAATATCAAATATGATGCTTATGTGTGAGAATGGTGAGCTGCAGTGTAACTGATGTGGCAATAAGCACTTAGAAATAAGCAAACAAGTAAAATAAGCCACCAAACTATTACAAAAGCTAATCAATACCAAAACTACTCTAGAGCAACTATCTACTGCTACTCCTAACCTCAAATAAGCAGATTACTAAGATTATAGCTAACTGATTTTTCTACCCAGACAGCTAATACAGGTCCCTACTTTAAGCTACTCTATAAGCTTATTCAATGAGCTAATGCTAAAACCAGATATGTGGACTTGAAGACCACCCAGCAAACTGTAAATGGACCAAAAATGAGACCCTAACTAGCTGTATTGGACTCTGTGCAATGTCTGCAAGTTCTGCATAAAACTGATTTTTGACATGGTTTTGACTTTTTAAAAAACAGTTATGAAGGTTGACTTTTGTGAGATTTAAAATCAAATGTTAGACTGATGGTGATGAATACTGATGAAATGCAACTATAACAACCTTGTTTATCAAATTCTAAACTTATATGTGAGATTGTATCAACTGATTCCAACAGTTATAAGCTTAATGACAGTTGAGATCAAAATTTGACTTTTAGACTAATTTATTGCAAGTAAACCACTATGATGATAATGACTATACTACTAGAGACTACTGCAACAGATTTTAACTAGTGACTAACAATCTAACTCAGTTTAAACAAGCAATCCAAACACCCCTTTAAGACTGATATGCAATTTATTTTAGTTTAAACATGATAACAAGATTAGCTAAACTGCAAAACAGATTGAGAGCACTAAAATGAAACCAAATGACAGCAAATAAAAGAAACACTATCTGCTACCATGTATTAAGCTAGAATTGAAATGAAAGTTGCACTTACAAGAAGCCCAGCCACAATGGCTTGCAAACCAGCTAAAGAACCACTAAACCTAAACCATTTAACATCAAATCAACCCAGATCCATCATCATAATCAACCCATTTCCATTTCTGAACCAAGAATAGCACACAGTTGACTTTCATTGACCAAATTCCAAAATTACTTGAAACTTAAACTTGAGCTTACAAAAAGCTATGATAAGCTTGCATAAGCTTATTTGAGCTTATAAATAAGCTATTGAAACCTTAATATCAGATTTTGAAATGGAAAATTGCAACAGTTGACATAAATCATGAAATGTGAACAAAAGCTTGAATTGATACTTGAATTGAACTTATATTGATGAAATAACTTGAGTTTCAGTACATGGATACAAAAGATAACAACTTAAAGCTTAATTTAAAACATAATTATATAAACGACATACATATTTGAAAATAAACTAAGTACTCTATCCTTCTTCCTTCTCTTTGCTTCTTTTTATACTCCAAACATCCTCTCTCACCTCTCTCTTCAAATCCCAGCATTAATCTGAACCATTGGATGCTTTGGAGAGATGTTGGCCACTGGATTGGTTTTGGCGCCAAAACTGTTTTTTAACAGTGGGGTGCTTGAGTGTTTAGGGGAGGGGCATTAAATGCAATTTGGAGGTTGTTGAGGTGGGGGGAACAAGGATGGAGTAGGGTGGCTGGAGGTGAGGGGGAGGGGACATGGTGGTCGGGGAAGACAGGAAAAGGGAGGGGTTTGGCGGTTTATTTTAAACCGTGGGTGGTTTCGGGTTAAAGGGTTGGGTTTGGATATTGGACCGGGTTAGATATAAGTGGGCTTGGGTTGGGTTATTATTTGTTTCGGATCCGGATTGGATTTAGGATTTAAGTAAACAAGGACCAAACTTGCAATTCCACAAAACCAAGGGACCAAATCTGTAAATTATGAAGTTGTAGTCCAAGGGTTGGTATTGCCAATCTCAAATAATATAAGGACCATTTTTGCCAATTGTGAAACCCCAAGGACTAAATATGACAATTCTAAAATCCAGGGATCAAAACTGAAATTTCTCAAAACTTTTGGAACTTTTCACCAAAGGACTAAATATGACAACATATGATTTCAAAATGACCTTTGGTGACTTTTCTTTTAAAATAAGTGCCTAGGGACTGATTTTGCCATTTTTTGAAAGTCGGGGGACTGAAACTGCCAATTATGCAAACTTAGCTCATTTTTCATCTGATTTTAAACATTTTACATCTGAAACAAATAAAATGCAACTTTGAGATATTTTTAGTATTTTGATGCATTTCTGAGCGTTTTTAGACGTTTTGCAGTTCCGATTTGACCAAAAATGATGAGTATTTACACACTCATCACATACCCACTCTATAAAAACTTAGGGCTTAGTAACCCTCCACTGAACCAAGCAAAGTTGACGATGGCCGACAATTCTCAAGCCAAGGCCATGGGAGAAGTTAATAATGTAAGAGTGAAAATCGGTTACCAAGCTTACCTAGCCGATTTTATTGTGTTGGACATTCCGGTGGATAAGAGTTTACCTCTTTTTCTAGGTAGACCGTTTCTTAGAACATGCGGGGCAATAATTGATATGGGACGAGGAACCATGACCATAGATGATGGAATCACTAAGCAAACATATTTTTCTAAACCCATAGGAAAAGTTTTGGAATTTATGGAAGATTTGGAGTTTATGGATGATGACGTACCCTCCGATCAGATCGAATGACACCCCTTCGACCTCAGTCGAATTTGCATTAGGAAGACCCAAGTCTTTCTTCATAAGTCATTGGTGGCATAAAATCATTCATCATTGATATGGTTACCAGTTGGGAATTCGCCAGCCGATGGCCTATGCCTTTCGGAGTCTTCTCTTGAAGGCACCAAGACAAAGGAGAACCTTGACTTGGTCTTCCCCCACGTTCCCACTATCTTCTTAGCTTCCCCGCCAAGACAGAGAGAGTGGGGATGAAGCCCTAGCGGTTACCACAAATCATGGGACGCCCCTATGATCTCCGAAACGTGTGCTAACACTCTCCAAGCTTATTTCCCCATCTATAAATAGGTTGGGCGAGTCATTTCAATGGTATGTTCACTCAACACAGTACTTCACATACTCCATATTATTTACAACACATATCACATACTTACTCTCACGCCGGAGGTGGTTCGCAGGGCCCAACCCCTGCGCAATCACTTAACGAAGTGTCTACTATTTCTTATTGCAGATTGGCTACAAGTTTGGCGCAAGCATATCACCCCTCATACCCTTCGATCACCATCGAAGGCCTGGTCGTACAAATTATTGTACAATCAGTGGCGCCATCCGTGGGACCCGCTACTATTGGTCTCGTTATTCTAAACTTATACCCAGTTAATCACACTCACTAGCTTTACGGCATGAATCAAGGAAGAGAGGATACACCCCCTCCGGGTTTCTCGACCTTGACACCAATCCCAGTCAATGATCCTAACAACCTCCCCAATATAACCGCATCCACCTTTACCACACGATCTCACCCTGAAATAACTCCCAACAACCATGCTTTAACCTCGGCTAACCCTGAACCGGTAATCAGTCCATCATTTGTCGAAGCTAACATCGAAGCACTAGAATCTTTACTGAGGGCTTGAAGGAGGCAAGCTCCGAATGTGGAGATGCGAAGGGAGTTGGAATACTCAAGCGATGAGTATGACGAAGAGTTGGAAATGGAGGCTAGGCCTTTGGCTCCTGGGGCTACATGCTCAGTGCTGAGGATCGGGTCTCCGAGCAGTCGAAGGCCGAGTGAAAGGTCGGTTGGTTTTGAAGATGTTCCGGAGAGGGCTCCGACGAGAAGGGAAGGAACAATGGAAGGCTCCAATGGAAGGAGTCATCGAAGGGAGACTACGGAGGTTAACTTGCCACCACTATTGGCAGCCCATCTAGCGAGAAATGAGGCAGGGGTTTTGTTGCAGCCTTCTCACGCATCCGTCGTAGAAGGCAATCCATCTCAAATGAACTGGGGAGGAAATCTTCCTCCTCATGGTATGTACCCTCCTTTTCAGGCTCAATCTTACCCTCAAGGGGTCTATTCCCCACCTATTGGGCAGGCTAGCAACCCCAGTTTTACTCAACCATACGGAAACATGCCCTACGGGCAACCTATGGTATACCCTTCGTACCATGTCGGAAGTCACCCACCTTATATACCTACTGCTTATCCTCAATATGTTAACCAAAACCCTGTCAGGGTACCTCCGAACCATAACCCATATAATGCTGTCCCCAGTTACGTGCCACCTTACAACTGCCTTTATTCGGAGCCCATGGGTTCCACAACACCCTTCGTAAGGTGGATAGAAGACTACCCTTTGCCCGATGGGTTGAAAATGCCCGCACATATTGGTACTTATGATGGGAAGGGGGACCCGAATAACTTTTTACACCTGTTCGAAGGGGCTATCAAAATGCAGAAATGGGTCATGCCCGTTGCTTGCCACATGTTTACATATACCCTGCGAGACTCTGCTCATATATGGTGGAACGGGCAAAAACCAGGTAGCATTGTGAATTTGGATGATCTCAAGGCCAAGTTCAGATCACATTTCAGTCAACAGAAAAAGTTCACAAGAACACACCTAACAGTGCACAACATCAAGCAGAAGGAAAACGAGAGCACCAGGGCTTTCATCACCAGATATACCGATGACACCTTACAGATAATGGGCATGCATGAAGATCAACGCATCTCAGGTTTCGTGCATGGCCTACGAAACAGGAGTTTGGTTGAATTCCTCTCCACTGACCTTCCTGCAACCTACAAAGGCTTGGTGGAGAAGGCTTACACCTGGATCGAAGCCAAAGAAGTATCTACTAATGGGGCTCTGGTTGAAAACAAAGAAAGTCACAGCAAAATCTCGAAGCATTCTTCGTGGGAAGGGTCAAAGAACAAGCACAAAGGCAGAGACAGATTTACACCCTACCACAAAAACATCAATCACGGACTCTTGGCTAATCTGTCCAAATCTCCAAGGGAGATACTTGCTACAGAAAGGGCTGCGAAAGCCTTTGATCCTCCTCCGCGTTTGGCAAGTAGGGGAAGAAGCAGGGATACCTCCAAATACTGATATTTCCTTGACGATTACAGATACGACACCAACAATTACAGAGAGCTCAAGAAACAGATAGAAGAGGCCGTGAAGTCCGGTCAATTGGGACATTTGGTGAAGGGCATAAAGAAAGGTAAAGAAAAGATCTCCGACACACAGTTTGGGAAAGACACCACACCTGTCGAAGCACCTATCCACATGGTATACAGGGATGATTCTGGTTTAAAAAGGAAAGCAACAGAGGAAGCATTATGCGGAGTAGGAGATGTCACCTTTCCTTCGATCACAGGCAAAGTTCTCTCAAATGACCCCGTGGTCATCAAAGTCTTGATCTCCGACAGAGAAGTAAACAGAGCCTACATAGACTATGGTAGCTCTTGCGAAGTGATCTACGAACATTGTTTTCTAAAGCTCATGCCTTCGATAAGGTCGAAGAGAGTAGATTCGAAGGTAGCCTTGGTAGGGTTCTCAGGGGAACACTCATGGCCCTTGGGAGAAGTCCCTCAAGAGGTTACGATTGGAGAAGGAAGGCTAAAAAGAACAGAAACCCTGGTTTTTGCGATCGTAAGGTCTGAATCTCCCTATAACCTGTTGATAGGGAGAACAGCAATGCAGAAGATGGGCATCGTTGTCTCCACTAAACATGCCGCGGTCAAATTCCAAACACCTTTCGGTATTGGAACGGTTTTCTCCAGCTACAACATGAAGAAGCCTATGGAAGTTGGCAGGTCTTGGAGGAGCCTCCGAAAAATGTTCTCAGCTGCACTAATGCCGAAGAACGCATCGTAGTAAATGATCTCTACCCTGATCAGATGATGGTAATTGGAAAGGAACTCCCTACCTCCTTTAAGGCTGAATTGGAAAAAGTACTACGGGCTAATGCAGATATCTTCGCATGGACTTACTCTGACATGACGGGAGTCTCTAGAACTCTCACCATAGATGGAAAGCCCTTCGGCATTGAACACAAGCTTAATGAGTTCAAACACATTGAACCTATCAAGTAAAAGCGTCAAAGCCTGGCTCCTGAAAGAAATGCCGCAACATGCAAAGAAGTGGATGAGCTCGTAGCAGCAGGCATACTCGGGGAGGTGAAGTATCAAACTTGGGTAGCCAATCCGGTGATGGTCAAGAAGCATGACGGAGGGTGGCGGATGTGTGTAGACTTCACAGATATCAACAAAGCCTGTCTGAAGGACTGCTATCCTCTGCCAGAAATTGATTGGAAAGTAGAATCCTTGTCAGGGTTTCGGATGAAATGTTTTCTAGACGCTTATAAGGGTTACCATCAGATACAAATGGCGGAAGAGGACGAAGAAAAGACAACCTTTTTTTTACAGGAAAGGGCGTTTATTGTTACAAAAATATGCCTTTTGGTTTGAAAAATGCAGGTGCTACCTACCAACGTTTAGTGGACAAAGCCTTCAACAAACATATAGGTAGGAATCTCGAAGCGTGCGTGGACGATATGGTCATCAAAAGTAGAATGGAGGAAGACATGCTCTCCGACATAAAAGAAACCTTCGACCAGCTTCGCGCCATCAACATGAAGTTGAACCCCAAGAAATGTTCCTTCGATGTAGAAGAAGGACAATTTTTAGGACATCTGATCACCAAACAAGGTATTAAGGCCAATCCTTCGAAGGTTAAGGCCATCATGGACTAGCAGCCCTCAGCAGATTCTTATCGAAGGGTGCAGATAGATCTTTGCCATTTTTCAAGACACTCAAAGGATGCACGGATAAGAAGACGTTCCAGTGGAGCACATATGCAGAAGCTGCCTTTCAAAAGCTCATGGAGTTCATGGCTATTCTACCTACACTTACCGCCCCAATCAAAGGCGAGGTGTTGTTTATGTACATCGCAGCCTCCTTCGAAAGCATCAGTGTTGTGTTATTGGCAGAAAGGGAGAGGAAGCAAATCCTTATCTACTTCGTTAGCAGGGTTCTACAGTGAGTGGAGCTAAATTATCCAGCGTTGGAGAAGCTAATCTTGGCTTTGGTCCATGCTGCGAGGTGCCTTCGAAGGTACTTCCAAGCTCATCCCATAACCATACTTACTGACAAGCCTATTAAATAGATACTTTCGAAGCCAGAGAAATCGGGAAGAATAACTAAGTGGGCCATCGAGCTAGGAGAACACGAAATTGAATACAAGGGTAGAAACTCGGTCAAAGGACAAATATTGGCAGACTTCTTAGCCGAAACACCTTCCGAACCAAAGCAGGACACAAAAGTTGCTGAAAAGAAGCCTGTTAAGACGGTCGAAGGGTGGAAAATTTACACCGACAGAGCCTCCAGCTCTGACGGTTCTGGCGCAGGTCTAATGCTTGTTGATCCTGAAGGGAAGGAGTATACTTATGCACTCCGTTTTGAATTCGATGCCACTAACAATGAAGCAGAGTACGAAGCCTTGCTAGCATGCCTCCGACTGGCTAAGGACATGGAGGTAGAAGACTTGGCTATTTTCGTTGACTCACAATTGGTGGCTAATCAGATAAAAGGCTCCTACGAAGCGAGACAACCTGTGATCAAGCAATACTTGGATAAGGCCAAGGAGATGCTCGAAGGGTTTCCATCCTACAACATAGAGCATGTTCGAAGAAACCAAAACAAGAAAGCGGATGCACTTAGCAAACTGGCATCAATGGCATTTGCTCATTTAACTAAGGAGGTTCTGGTCGAAGTGTTGGCAGACAGGTCCATCGTCCGAAAGGAGGTGTCTGACGTAATACTGGAGGTAGACTCAAACTGGATGACTCCAATAAGAGAATATCTGATAAGTGGTATACTGCCGGAGGATCATAAACTAGCTTGAAAGGTCCACATCAAAGCACCGCAGTACAGAATCATGGGGAACTACCTATACCGAAGGTCATTTTTGTCTCCATGGCTTCGTTGTGTGGGACCTAGGCAAGCCGCCAACATCATTCAAGAAATGCATGAAGGATCCTGCGGGCTTCACGTAGGACCTCGCTCTGTTGTTTCTAAGATCATGAGGATCGGATATTATTGGCCCTCGATGCACAGGGACGCAGTAGAAATCATCCAGAAGTGTGAAGCCTGTCAAGTTCACTCAAGGGTGTCGAGGCTACCAAAACAAGATATGACCTCTGTAACGTCCGCATGGCCTTTCACCCAATGGGGAATAGACATCGTAGGCCTGCTCGAAGTAAGTGTCGAAACAGAAAGGATCATGAACTTCGAAGCAGCAGACAATGAAGAAAGACTCCGTAGCAACCTAGACCTGCTCGAAGAACGAAGGGAAATAGCCTCAATCAGGGAGGCTATCCATAAGCAAAAGATTAAAAGGTACTACAACAATAGGGTTCGGCCTTCGACCTTCAAGCCAGGGGAATACGTCCTCCGACTTAACAGTGCAAGTAAAGCTGAGTACCAGGGTAAACTAGGGCCTACATGGGAAGGCCCCTACGTTGTTAAGGAAGCATATGGCAACGGAGCCTACAAGCTGGAAACCTTGGATGGAGACGCTATTCATAGAACTTGGAATGGCACTACCCTTCGTAAGTTCTACGTATGAAACTTACAATGTCCAAGGACATTTTTTAATTTGCTTTCAATCAATGTATTTACATTCTTCTCACTTGGGGAAAGAAGCATTAATGGTAGGCGTCTAGTATTCATTTCTTAAAATGATGTAATCCTCCCTACCCACTTAATGATATAACGCATTTCCCTCAAATCTCTTGTTTCGTTCAATACAACAAAGATTTGTCCGACAAGTCGCTTTTATAAGTTTCAATGTCGAAGGGATGTACAAAGACTAACAACACGTCTTGCTCATATGCATAACATCCATCTCAACTTCACATTAACTTTCCTATATGGCCTTAAGGTATTTTAAGCCTTTCGCTACCCAAAGGATCAAGATGGAGTGGGTTGCAACCCTCTGTCAGCAGTCAAATTATACGATTGCTATATTCTTGGTGAAGTAATTACACACAATGAGGCTATGCATCTACCATACACCTTAGGTTGTAAAACTTTTTTACGCACAAGTAAAATGTAAGGAGACGAATCACACATGGCAAAATACAAGCCCTAGTGGCTTTGATGTAGATATTAATTAATGACTAGTTTAACTAGTCTAAACAGGCCGTAGCCTTAACGATCCAAACAAACAAAACATTGTCTTAGGCCGAAGCCTATACCACACACACCAAATGTTAATTATTTCATCAGGCATATATCCTGGAAAGGGACACAGACAAATTGTTTTAAAATAGGGTACATACCACCCTGGGGATCAAATTACTACCACATGGTAGCCTACATCAAACTTTGGAATGGGTCGGATCAGCTGAACCTGGGGATGGAACCTTGGGAGATGGAGTCTTCTTCGAAGGGGATGGAGGCTGGACCATCCTTGGCTTCTTGGCCAGCAGGTCCTCAATAGAGGCTGCTGGGTCCTTCAACATTTCGGCAAGGAAAGGGAACTCTGAAGCGGTTAAGGCATTGCCTGCATCATCATACTCCTTCTCATGAGTTGCCCTGTAGTATGGAACTTTTTCCCGCTTCACTGGTTCCTCTGTCGCAGCTATCTCCTCCAAAGTGGTACACTTGCCATTAAATATGGTCGCATTTACCAGGTTCCCAATTGAAATCCCCACATCATCACTATGGTAAAGTTCCATGGCGATGTAGGGGATGAATTTGGTTACCAAGTCCACGCTATCCTTCTTAAGCATCTTCAACCGAAGGTTTAACCCATCTACCTTCTCCCTGAGCTTGATCTCCTGGTCCAACAACTTAGCTCTCTTCTTCCAGGCCTCCACACTTGGATGAAAGAACAGATATTTACTCTTTGTAGTCTATGACCTTCAAGCCTTCGAGAGTTAGCCTGCTGCATTCCGCTTCGCTTGCTTCCAGTTGACCTTTGAGCTTTTCAACATCAGCTCTGAGATCTTGCACCAAAGGGTTCTTGTCAAAATCCTCCATTGCATCTTCACATTTTTTCTCTAGGTCTGCATACTTCTGATCCCTAGCCTTCTCCCTGGCAAGCATGACATCCATTTCTTCTTGAGCCTTAGTGACAACACGGTGCAGCTCCCTTGTCCTGTTATTAAGCTGGTTGTCCAACATGTATTGTCTGACATAACTCTTGTCATGAAGATCGCAGAGCCTTTCCATGGACATGTTATCCATCACCCTCTTCCAGCTGGACGGGGTCACACGCTCCACAAGCAGATGATAAGCCAAGGGAGAGGGAAGCTCCTTCGTATCAGGAAGTCCTGCAGCATATGTAAACTTGTTAATATATTATTACTTGCATCTCATTCTTTGTAACAGGAAAGAAACCTTACCATGGATGTCATCTCCACTGGGCCCTTCGATGGCTGGAAACACCACAGCCTTACCCTGGGCACTCTTTTGCCGGGTAGTTTGAGAGGGAGGAGTAGGGAGGATAAGCTTCCTTTTTTATGCAGATTTCACAGACTTCGCACTGGTACCTTTCCTGCTTCGGACTCTCTCACCAATGCCGGAGGGTCCTACTATGGCCAATTGTCCTTCTGAGATAGGTTCATCTGATTCAGAAACATTCTCCACAAGCTGGTCTTCAACATCTATGGGTTCCTTTGAAGGAGGAGAAGAGGACACGGGTTCGATGGGCTGAGCATCCACATCATTATTGTTTACCGATACTGAAGGAGAGCCCAAGCCATAGCTCACCTCCTGGGGATCCTTCGAAATGAAACTGACCTCCTTTGCACCACCAGCAACCACAAAGTTTCTGAATGACATTTCTGCACAAAGGAACAAATAAGATGAATATCAGAAAGATAAGTTTTTATCACTTATTTTAATCAAAAAAATACATACTTTCTCCATCACAAATAATCTCAGGAACCCAAGGAGATCCCTCCCAGCTTTCAGCAAGACCAGCCATGAAAAGAATTGGCTCAGGGAATGTTTGGCAATCAGCTAGATGACGAGCCAAACGCTGACACAAAGGATTCCTCCTCACAGTATAGGGCAAGGGATCGTTGAACCTTTTTTCATCATATTGAAATTCTGGGTTTAACAATGCAGGGAAAGTTGGAGGAATAATGGTACTCTGGATGTAAAAGAACTTTCCTTTCCAGTTCCTGATGTTTGTAAACGGCCTATCTATGAGAATGGGCACATCCCTCTCACCCCTCTTTGCCAATGTCAACCAATCTCCTCCAGGGTACAAGTTCAGAAATCCTCTAAGCACAGTTAATGATGGTTCAAACCCATAAGCTTTACACATTACAATGTATGTCGTAAGCTTGGCTAGGCCAAAAGGGTTAAACCTAGATATGTGTACTTCGTAGTACTGGAGGAGTTCTAAATTTAAAGGGTGCAAGGGTATCCTAAGGTTGGAGGTAGTGAATGCATGGGTGTATAAGCCTACATAGTTTTCTAGGGCATCAAAAATACCTTGATTTTTACCAGGTAACATGATTTTATGCTCTTTGGGAATTGGATAATCGGTGAGGAACGCTTTGAGCTCCTCCCTAGTCAAGGTGCAACCTTTTTGTTTGATTACAAATTTCTTATTTGTTGACATTGATCCTCCTAAATCGACAATAAAGTATTTGAAAACGTAACAGATACGAAGGAGTACTTTACCTGTTTGTTCGAAAGCCTGATCGAAAGAGGATTTAGTAGGTGAAAAATTGGGCGTGAGATAAAATGGTGTTAGGGTTTTACTGTTTTTAACTTTAAATACCCCCACATATGTTAAATCTCGGCCCTACAAGTGTCCTAAGTTATCCCTTTACCTTCGGATTTCAAACCCTTTTTTAAATTTTGAAATGACGTTTTATTTTACCGAGGAAAGGGGTATTTAGGATAAATACAAGCATTAATTACGGTCAATAGTTGCTAGACTTTTCACCTTTGTTTGTTTTTTGTGACGAAGGGGAGGTTTCGTTTCTATTTTTGAGCCGTAAGCAATATTTCTTGTTCGTACATATCACTTTCGACTAGGGGGCTTGATGACGTACCCTCCGATCAGGTCGAAGGACACCACTTCGACCTCAGTCAAATTTGCATTACGAAGACCCAAGTCTTTCTTCATAAGTCATTGGTGGCGTAAAATCATTCATCATTGACATGGTTACCAGTTGGGAATTCGCCAGCCGAAGGCCAATGCCCTTCGGAGTCTTCTCTTGAAGGCACCAAGACAAAGGAGAACCTTGACTTGGTCTTCCCCCACGTTCCCACTATCTCCTTAGCTTCCCCGCCAAGACAGAGAGAGTGGGGATGAAGCCCTAGCGGTTACCATAAATCATGGGACGCCCCCATGATCTCCGAAACATGTGCTAACACTCTCCAAGCTTATTTCCCCATCTATAAATAGGTTGGGCGAGTCATTTCAATGGTATGTTCACTCAACACAGTACTTCACATACTCCATATTATTTACAACACATATTACATACTTACTCTCACGCCGGAGGTGGTTCGTAGGGCCCAACCCCTGCGCAATCACTTAACGAAGTGTCTACTATTTCTTATTGCAGATTGGCTACAAGTTTAGCGCAAGCATATCACCCCTCACACCCTTCGATCACCATCGAAGTCCTGGTCGTATGAATTATTGTACAATCAATGGATAATGAAGTATTGACATGTTTTGAAGTTGGTCGTGATGACCAAGGAAGGGCAATGTATGGTTCAATTGTTCCACCTTATTTCGAGTTGGAAGATGAAATGGAAAGGGCTCTAGCAATGGAAGCCTTCTATAATCCTTTTAAAAATGTTCTTGTGTTTAAAAAGCTCACAGATTTTCTCGGATCCTTGCCCGTGCAACTAAAGAATTCAGAATGGGGACCCGATGGAGCAAGTATTTACAAGAAGGAAGAAGGAGACGGAGAATGACACGTGAAGTTTGATATTTTGTGCCCGAGTGGGAGAAACTTTGCAAGGAAGTTCAAGACTCATGCAACTACCCGTGAACTATCGAGAAAGTTTCAAAGTGAAGACATTTTGAAACATGAGTACTTCGAAGGATGAAGAGAATGGAATATCACAAAAATAAAAATCACTTGCTTGTGCTTAATCGTTTGATTTAAATTTACTTTTATGCATTTAGGAGTTTTTATATTTCTTTTATTATGATGATTATGGTTTAAGGTTTATCCTAAGACAATCATTTTTTATTTTAAGTTTTAATGATGACAAGGTTTTTGAATTTAGTTTGAGTTAGTAGTTAGAGATTGTTAATTTAGAATTTACAATTGGTTGACTAAATGTTGTGTGGATCTTTCAATGAATTCTTGAATAAAAATAATTTTTACTTGGTAGGTAAAATGACCAAGTGAAATAAAAAGTTAAATTTTCTGCAAAAATACAAACCGATTCAGTTGAGCTTATGACTGATCGGTTGGGAGGAAGTACAAGTACCAAAAATTTATTTTTCCAGAAAAACACACACACACACACACACACTAATCCTCCAATTGGGTTCTAAAAATTCGACCATCAAGAAGTTTATTCAAGGTTCTAGGATTATTAAAAGTTCATCATGGCTCCCAAGCAAGTATGCATTTTCAATCAATTAGCTTAATTAAGGTTTAATTTGAGTTTTAATTCGAAATTGCAAATTAGGTCACGAATTAGGGGTTTTTGATAGAATTCGAATTAAGATGAAATCTTTTGGAATTAAGTAGGTAATTGATGTAGGAATACATTGCAAAAAGAATTATAGTGATTGATTCAACTTTGGAAGATAATTAGTTGATTGAATTTTCGGATTCAATTAGGTTGAAGTCTGGAATCAAATTAAGTTCCAATTGTTAATTCCCAGTTGTTATATGATTCATTATCTGTGATTTTAAGATATTACATTGTTGTTTAGAACATTAATTAAGGAATTGAAGTTGAGATATTATTTTGTGTTGTAGGAATAATGAATAAATCATGGGAAGATGTTTTGAAGTGAATTAAGGACGAATTGAGGTTGTAGAAATTATCATTAGGATTCAAATGAAGTGTTGGAGTGAATTAGAATTGGTAGAAATCTAATGAAAAGTCAAATAGGAAGGAATTTTTCGTCTGCAGAAGTCATAACCGGATCGACTGCGATTGCGAACCGATCGGTTGGAGTACGGTCTGTGGAGCATTCGATCGGCTGACTCCACAACCGAATCGGCTCCTCAGTTCTATGAAGGAATTTTCAATTTTTTGAACTCGACTCTCGAGGCTTCTATAAATTGTAACGTTGGTTCTAACACTCTTATATTAACTTATATTTATGATTTCTATAGAGAAATGTTGTAGGTTCTTCAAGCTCAACGCGGATTCCGATGAACCCGCTTGTGAAAAAATCTTGCCAATGGAACGTGAGAAAGAAGGTCACCTATAGTATGCGAGTGGAGGGGAATGAGAACCTAAAGTTTAGTGATCTATCCAAGGAAGAAAATCACACATTTAGGGAATGCCTTTTGAAGTTGCAAACAAGAAATATTTTGGTTCCTCAGTTGATAGATTGGGATTTGTTCAATGAATATGAGTGTGAGGAGGAGTTGAGAGGTATGATGCAGATGACTTATGTTTACCCGAATGATGGAGACATGTTTGAGGATCTTTCTTGGGAAAGAGCTTTTAGTATTCATGAGGATGTTTATCGAGAGTGGTGTTTAGAGTTTTTCTCAACTATGTACTTTGAGAGAAAGGTAAATCTGCGTAATGTCATGAACGAGATTTGTATTTGGTTTAGGCTATGTGGACGGGATCATGCATACACTTTTCAAGATTTTGTAGTTGCACTTGGTTTATACGAGCCACATTAGATTAGTTACAGATTGTTTGAGATTCATTTTCTTAGGCTTAAGAGGTTTGAAAAAGACTACCCTAGTGTTCCAGCATATTGGAATCACGTTGGAGATCCTTCATGTGTTTGTACGAATTCATAAACTCTAAAGAACCCGTTGTTGAAAATCCTACACAAATTGATTGTATGGGGGCGTTCCATAGCAAAGGGAGTTGGGATAAATGCCAAAAGCCGGATCTATGGGTAATGGAGTTGTTGGAGGAGACGAAGGATGGGAATGCGGCTTGGATCATAGCCGAATATTTTTCTAGGAGAGCTCCGGGCATAAAGGACAAGAGTGACATATGTGGAGGACACTATGTGACAAGATTGGCGAAGAATCTTGGGTACTTTGATGATAATGAGTTGGACAAGTGTGCTGACCCACAAGTGAGCAAGACGTGGGATGACAAGGGTTTTGGAAAAGATTTAGATAGGACCAGTAGGGTGTTGGGAGCATGGAATAACCCAACACCACATCAACCAACGGATAATGTGCCTAGTGGTACAACGAGTAGTTTTGACTCGGGATGGGGTGATTGGAATCGGGAATTGAATGATATTGAGTGTAGGGAAGTGTGGAGAGATTCAATGATGTTGAGGAACAATTACGTGAATGATTACTCAATGCCGTTCTTTCAACATATGGCGCATGAAGCTAACTATGATTTGCCTCCCTACAACCCACCCAATGTTCCACCATATCCTTTCCCGTATACTTCATACCCTGGTCCTTATCCATATCCATATCCTGGATATGCACCTTTTCCTGACCCTGTGTCGATGTATGGTAGAGTGCCCGAGGTCGGAGGATCTAGTTACGATGTGGGTGGTTCTTCATCTAGAGCTGGATAAAAGAAGAAGAGGGGAACGAGAATTACGAGACTGAAGGAGAGGAGGAAGACGATGATGAGATGAGTGAAGACGATGCATGATCGTGATGATCATGATTTGATTATGGTTTGGATGATGATTTGAAAAACAATGATTATGGTGTGTCGAACAATGTTTTATCTATTTTTCTCTAACTATTTCTTTAGGACTAATAGCGTACTCTGTTTGTTTGTTGATTTTTAATTAGCATATGGTTTGTTTTTAGTTCGTTTTGTTTTGTTTGTTGTTTATATTTTTTCAGTTTTGTTTGCAGGGTTGATATGCAGAAAGCTTATTGTTGGTCAATGTTTGGAGTTGGAGAGCTCATACGCTTATCTATGGCCAAATATGCATATTGCGTATTTACTCTGGTAGTATCTTTTTAACTAATTTCTTTTCCAATTTTCTTTAATTTGAAGTTCATTTTATTACATTGAGGATAATGCAAAACCTAAGCATGGGGGAGGGAAGAAAATAGGAAAAATGATACGATCTTTAAATTTTTAGTTATTTTTAGTTTTTAGTTTTTAATTTTTAGGTAATTTTCGGATTCAAGTAGCTAGTATTAGTTCGCCCTAAATTATCTAGTTGTTTTCACACGTAAATAAAAAGACAAATATCAGTAAAAAGAATAAAAAGATTTTTTATTTTTTAAAAATTCACCAAAAATTCCAAAACAATTCCACAAGACCGGGTATGTTGGTGCATAAAACTTTTGTGAAAACTTTTTGTATAATTTTGAGTTTTGATACGTTTTTTTAATGCACAAAAAAAGAATTTTGATGCGCAAAAAAATTTTGATGCACAAAATTTTCAATTTGTTTTAGTTAGATGCGAAATGTTATTTTGATGAAAAAAGTCAAAAGAAGTTGGGTACTGATGACGTACCCTCCGCTCTGCTAACGAGCATTACCGTCACTCTGGTACTTAGCTTACCATTTGTACAAAGGGTATGATGTACCCTCTTAAAGGAAGAAGCCTATGCCTTCGACCTACACCCAAAGCACTCACAGTGTCTAACCTCTGTCACGGTTCGGAGCCTGGCCTCAGTCAAGGCCTCCGTCACTGTTCAGAGCCCCCTCCGTCAAGGCCTCCTTCATAGTTCGGAGCCTGGCCTCCGTCACTGTTCAGAGCCTGGCCTCTGTCATAGTTCGGAGCCTGGCCTCCGACAGGTTCGAAGCCTGACCTCTGTCAAGGTTCGAAGCCCTGTTTGGAGCCCCCTCCGACAAGGGTCGAAGCCTAAAGGTTATAGCCTATCTGCCTATGAACGTGGGTATGATCGAGCTGGTCAAATAAGATTTGGTCAAACATAACTGGTCAACAACCATGATCTTAGCCATGACCCTCTGTAACTGCCATGACCTCTGTAACTGCCTCCACACACCCTCTGTAACTGCTCTGTCAGATTCTTATGCCTATAAATATAGAAGCCATCACAGAGGTATGTAACCTAACTTACCCCAGGAGATCTCATCTTCTCCACCTTAATACTTTCATGACATAATCACCATGACTGATTCTCACACCGGAGGCGGTTGGCGGGGGCTTCCCCTCGCGCTCCGTCTAATGTAGTGTCTTCTATTTCTTATTTTCTAGTTATCTTGCACTCGGCATCACCACCATCACCCCTAACTCTGTCAATCACCATTGACGGCCTGGTATGTGCATCGTTTTGTACAATCAACGGCGCCATCCGTGGGACCCGCAACAATAAGTCCCGTTTTCCGAGTCAAATAACCGTTTTCCATAAATAACGGTCGAATTCAACCGTAATTCCCTACATCCTTGTTACCACATGGTAGCACCACTGAAATCTCCACTTTTATATCTAATCACGAGATTTTCCACCAAACACAAACTTTACCTTTACCATTTCAACAGCCTCTGTCGGGTTTAAACGGAGCAGTCTCTGTTACGGCCTCTGTTATGTTCGAAGGAGCCTCTGTTTGGCTTCATTTAAGATGAAGGGTCAAAGTCGGCGACCTATGTGGAAATATTTGTGGCATCTGTCAAAACCTCTGTTTGGGTTCAATTTAAGAAGGTTCAAAGTCAATAGCCTTCGTAAGAGCCTCCGTTGCAGACTCCGTAGCAGCCTCTATTTGGGTTCGTTTTATGAAGAAGGTTCAAACTCAACAACCTTCGTAGGAGCCTCTGTTTGGGTTCATTTTGAGAAGAATGTTTAACGTCAATAGCCTTCATAAGAGCCTCCATTACAGACCCCATAGCAGCCTCTGTTTGTGTTCGTTTTATGAAGAAGGTTCAAACTCAAGAACCTTCGTAGGAGCCTCTGTTTGGGTTCGTTTCATGAAGAAGGTTCAAACTCAACAACCTTCGTAGGAGCCTCTGTTTGGGTTCATTTTGAGAAGAAGGTTTAAAGTCAATAGCCTTCATAAGAGCCTCCGTTGCAGTCTCCGTAGCAACCTCTGTTATGGTCTGTTTTGGAGAGAAGGTTCAATAACCTTCGTAGGAGCCTCTGTTCGGGTTCATTTTGAGAAGAAGTCTCTGTTGCAGTCTTCGTCATGGGTTTTCCTAAGAAGAAGGTTTGAAATCACTAGCCCTCTATTCTAGTCTCTATGGCAACCTCTGTTGCAACATTCGCACGGATTCATTTAAGAAATTAGGGCACATAATGGTACACTCAAGTAGGGCCAGAACCTTCCTTCGCAAAATGGTTACCACAAGGTGAACAGAGACCGTACATTAATGACGGAGGATACCCTTTGTCAATCTGGTATGTATTCTACGAAACTAATACGCTATATTGTCTCTGTTTCACTACAAATCAGATTATCTACATATGAAACTTTTGATGTTTATTAAGAGCACTATAAACCATCTTTTATTGAGCCTCTGCTTGTGACACCATATATCATTAAAGATCGTACAACATTGACAGAGGATACCCTACGTTCCTAGAAACTCTGTTAGAGCATCACATATGCTGACATAAGCCTCTGTCGATATGACTACGGAGCATCACATATGCTGACATAAGCCTCTGTCGACACAACTATAGAGCATAGCCTCTGATTCATAGGTGTCTCCTTCGACACGATTACGGAGCTTCGACTCTGTTCACATAATACATAGGTCTCTGTCGAGACGATTACAGAGCATATCCTCTGTTCATATGATTTATGTGTGTCCATGTAGACATAATTACAGAGCCTTGACTCTGCCAATATAATTACATAACCTCATAGATGTAAAACTTATCTTATTTTGTTTAAAATCAATGTTTAGAATTCTTCTCACTTGGAGAAAGAAGCATTAATGGTAGGCGTCTAGTGTTCATTTCTTAAAATGATGTAATCCGCCCTACCCACTTAATGATATAACACATTTCCCTCAAATCTCTTGTTTCGTTCAATACAACAAAGAGTTGTCCACCAAGTCGTTTTATAAGTTTCAATGTCGAAGGGATGTACAAAGACTAACAATACGTCTTGCTCATATGCTTAACATCCATCTCAACTTCACATTAACTTTCCTACGTGGTCTTAAGGTATTCCATGCCTTTTGCTACCCAAAGGACTAAGATGGAGTGGGTCGCAACCCTCTGTCAACAATTAAATTATACGATTGCTATATTATTGGTGAAGAAATTACACACAATGAGGCTATGTATCTACCATACGCCTTAGGTTGTAAAATAAGTTACGTGCATATGAAATGTATGAGAAGAATCAACATCAAATCAAAATCGAGACATAGTCTCTAACTGTAGATATTAAAAATATTCTAGCACACCTAGCATAAGGCCATAGCCTGGAAGATAAGTCTGAAACATTGTCTGAAGGAAGGCCGAAGCCTAGATTACATAAAGTAAATTGTCCAAGGACTACTACTTTATTTCAATGAAGCTCATAAGCTTCGTATACATACAAAATATACGACCTTCGAGGTCTATATTACTTAACGATTAATCCTTGTTCGATTTATCACAAGGAAGTATTTCTCTTAAGTCGAAAGCATTACATTCGAAGTGTACGCATCACTTTCGACCGAGGGGATTGATGATATACCCTCCATTCAATTTGAAGGTCTCCCCTTCATACTCACTTTGGAGCTACATTCCGACATACTTGGCAAACCTCCAAAAATCTTCTTTGGCGTAAAACCATTCATCTATGATATGGTTACTAGTTGGGAATCTGCTAATCGAAATCCTAAGCCCTTCGGGGTATGCTCTTCGAAGATATTAATGCAAAGGTTTCATAAGGCCAAGTCAAACCCACGTTCACAACCCTATCAAGGCTTTCCCGGCAAGATAGGGATCGTGACCAAGCGGTTACCTAAAATCATGGGACACCCCCATCGTCCTCGCATCAGGTGCAGGAGCCTGCTAGAGCCTAACATGTGCGATAATATGCCATTATGGCATGCATTACAAAACAAAGCCAAGTTTGTACGCAAACCTTGGTACCTTTCGAGAACTCAACGTATACAAATAGGTTCCAATAAAACTCGCTTATAACTAAAAGCGAAAGTTATATGGCAAAACCTAATACACACGCTCCTTATATAACAAAGGGTTTCTGGACTACTTAATTCTAATCTCATGCCTCCTACGAAGTCATAACATTAGACTGGGGGGGGGGGCTTAGTGAGGTATCCACCGTGAAATAGTCAAATTTGGACTATTAAAAACAAGTATAGCTACTTTTATATTGGATTTGACAAAAGCAATGATAAGTCTAAAGCCATGCACTCTTCGTATGCATAACATTAGACTGGGGGCTTGATGACGTACCCTCCGCTATGCTAACGAGCATTACCGTCCCTCCGGTACTTAGCTTACCATATGTACAAAGGGTATGATGTACCCTCCTAAAGGAGGAAGCCTATGCCTTCGACCTACACCCAAAGCACTCATAGTGTCTAACCTCTGTCACGGTTCAGAGCCTGGCCTCAGTCAAGGTGTAGGATCAAAAATATTTATTGTGTTGATGATTCTGGTGGTCTTGGATGATGAAAATACATGTTTGCCATAGTTAGAGAGAAAGAGATGAGAGGGAGTTTCTTGGTAGAGACTTGCTTCACAAAATGCAAGGTTAGATTAAAAGAAAAGCTCTACCCCTTCCATGGATGGAGGGGTATTTATAGTTACAATGAATACGTCCTCCTGTCGGACTGTGGATCAGGCATACAGTGGGTAAAGACCCGTCCTTCCTCCACGGTGTTACACTAAACTAAACTATGCTACAAACTAAATAATTAACTACTAAACAACGTAAATAACTACAAGTCTACGAGCTAACATATGCTAGACTATAATTGGGGTGACCGACACTTTAACATGGAATTTCCAATTCCTAACAATCTCCCCCTAAGGGAGGTCACCCCATGAAATACATTTTGCATCATAGCATTCAATCTTTGTCTTTAGTTCTGAGCTCGTAGACTTCAATTCTTCAAATTCCACAATCTTTGTGCTTTAGTAGTGATTTTTCAAAGTCCGCATAGTTTTGTACTTTAAGTGGAGGTCTTTGAACTGATCCACATCTTTGATGATCTTCGAGCTTTCATTGAGATCATCAGCCACAACAAATCTCTCTGGATCATCCATAGTTGTGTTGCCTTCATGTGATGTTGTGACTTTTGGACCGACATGCTCACACTTTTGAATCATGACATCTTTCCATCAGAGTAGCGAAAGCTTTACTGGTTCATGATATTTGCAGCAGCGTAGCAGAAGCATAGTATAAAAATATCAGAGCCAGGTTATGTAGATATGCACCAGTCATGATTTCTTCAATTAAGTGTGGATACTGTGAGCATGCGGCTTTGGATTGACTCCTCAATTCTGATCAGCTGCAACCGTCCAAATGTACCTGCAAACAAGATTTAGCAATAAAACACATGAAAGTGTCTTTGATCACTTTCGTTGAATTGAGGTACACGGCCTCCGGTTCCCCGTTGATCAGTACAAGTACTGCATGTGATCAGGTATGATTCCGAAGAATCTCCTTGACAGGGTTTCGCAGCTGTTCTAGCTGTTCTCAAACTGGAACGTCTCAAAGAAGACAACACGGAGTGAGTGAACCAGCGAATTGAGATTCAGTGATTGATAAAAAATGATTTGAAAAACAATCGTGTATTGCTTAGAAGAAAGAGTTTTGCAATACGATGAAGATTTTACGAGAAAGATCAATTTTCAATCATAAATACTTTTTATATTTGAAAAGAGTACACATTCGATGTGCTAGATAAAAGAAGAGATTCGCACATCGAACGGTTTTTCCAAAAGTATTTTTTCAATCAGAAATACTTTTTGTGTTTGAAAACATAAATACACATTCGGTGTGTTAGAGAAAAGAAGATTTGCACATCGAACGGTTTTTCCAAAAGTATTCGTCAATTCCATTCCTGGACCAAGGTTGATTCACGAGTGAATCGCCCCATCGTTTCTATCTAGTTGTCACAAGCTTGATCTTTAGAAAAGATCTCACATGTCACCCACCAAGAGCTTGTATGATGTTGGCTCTAGAAGGATTTCCATCTTCATCGTGAATACTTTACATATCACTCGGATGTTCTGGCAATACCACAAGGATAATGCGTAGGACTCTCAATATGTACTTACTTTCCACATTGTGTGAAACAGCAAGACTTCATTAATTTTGTGTCCTAATGAGATATTGTGGATGATCTCTTGGCTCTAGACTCAATCGTGCATATTTGGTTCCTATGCCGGAGACTAGGGAGAGGGTCTCCTTCTTCAATATCAACAATCTCTAAGAGAAAGTCGATAGATTATGTCGGTTCCCTATGAGAATGAAACAAGCCCTTTTAAGAGGAACTTGAGTAGCTTGGGAAGTTATAGTGCAGTGCGTCACTGGGTCCATGACGTCTTGTCTTCAATACCGGCGTTACCTTGGTAACCACCAGTAGCATATGTATTGAACCCGGTTACTGCCTAAGGTTGAATTATTGGAGGGCTATTTCTTTTCACCCTTTTTCATATTCATTTCTTTTTCATTCTTCAACCCCTTCAGTGCTTACCGAGACTTCATAACTAGAACCTTATTGGGTTTATTCCAGTACTAGCTCTGTCTCAGTTCGCACTCTTCCCATATCTCACTTTTCTCCTTTTTTTTCATCATACCTAAGGACTCTACACTATCTAGTGGATTGTCCCTGGGTAGATCCCTCCGGCTCTGGCGGGATCGTGGGAATGAATACCTAACCTAACCATCCTTATAACTCCATACATAAAGTAAAATGGTCGGTCTTTTGGTACAATTCATTCTTCCGTGAAACCAATTGAAAAATCATTTGAAAAACAATCAAGGTACTTATGATATAAAGTCAAAGCATTTTGTACCTTAATAGTTTTGATCATTTAGAAATGTTCCCCCTCAACATGTGCGTATGATTTTTAAATTGATTAGCACATGGAGGCAAGAGTACTTTGAAACAATTTCTTTGATCACAATTTCCTTAGAAAAAGCCATTTGATTTTCTTGGTAAGTTCTCCCCCTCAATATGTGCATAGGATATTTGAAATCATTTTATCACATAGAGGCAAGAGGTTTTTGAAGCACTTCCACGATTGTATTGCCATACAGAAAACCATTAGAAAATCAATCACGGTACTTTATGTTGAAACATAGAATCTTTTGTACCTTGAAAGTTTGTTTTCTTTTGAAATGCACCCCCTCAATATGTGCTTCGAGATTCGAAAACGTTTAGCACATATGGGAGAGCAGAATGCACATTTGAATCAAATCGATCATCATTTATCAGATTTCATTATTAAATCACAAATTCTCCCCCGATCAAAAATATCAAACCCTTTGAGATTTTGGATCCCAAGTGATTTAATAAGGTTTAGAAAACATGGGAGAAAATGTGGCCTTGATTAAATACTCATCTTGTTTTTGGATAAATGCTCCTCCTCAATCATGTGCATCATATATTGAAATCGTTTGGCACATGGAGGCAGGAGTGCCTTTAAAGGACTAAAACAGATTAGAGATTTAAATCACGATCTCTCCCCCGATCAAAAATTTCAACCCAATTGAGATTTTGGATCCCAATTGATTTAAATCATTTAGAAAAGTTTGGGGAAAGACGTGGCAAGATTTAATATTGAAAAATGACTGATATAGATCAATATAAGACATTAAAGATTGTTAGTGTCAGGTATGATAGTTTTTAAGAGATCTTTAAGTAAAATAAAACAATTTCACAATCAAACAAGAACAGAAAAAATTATATTTTGAAAGATCTTGATTCTTAAAGAAAAATCATACCATGACATAACATTAAATGTTTACATCACCACTTATTTTGTACAAACGGACCTTTTATGAAGAAATATTGTTTGAAAATATTTTATTTTAAATCACTCTCCCCCTCAATCAATGACCATAGTTGATGATTGAGTGACTTAAGTTTTGATAAAAAATGAAGTCCGGTGATTTTCAAAATTAAGTCCAATTTATTTTCAAAACCAATATTTTTCCATTTTTCAAAACAATATTATTTAAAAGATTGTTTAAAAAAATGTTATCATCCACTACTTGTCCTGCACAAAGATACGTTAGGTGGTTGAGCTGCTTATTGTTGTTGTTGCTGTAGGGTTTGGAAGAAAAACCGTCTGCTGATGCAGTGAGACTTCTTACATTGCTTTTAATGCCAACTGAGGTCAAGTTAAGCTCCGTTTCTTCATTTGCTGATGAAGAAAACCATCTGCTGATGCAGTGAGACCTCTTACGTTGCATTTTTCCATGCCAACTCTCCATAGAAGTCCAATTAAGCTCCGTTTCTTCATTTGTCAACACAAGATATAGTTACCCTTTCCTTTCGGCATCCAATCATCTTCAATTGTGGGATCCGGATCGGGAACGTTCTTATATACCAATATACCTGCATACGTTAGTGAACACACATACAGATATATGGTGGTCGACATCACCCAAACAGCAATCGACTATTAACAGTCAATTTCAACATATCAATCAGATCATGTAAAGGCATGGGAATAATGTGTTCATCAAACTCTAATCATCTAATCATGACAATCATATCCTAGGCACCTAGTCCTTCAACATAGGTTAACATGATTTTTAATTAAGCATATAGGATAATTAAGAAAGCTCGTTAGATGATATAAATTTGAAAACATTCTCCCCCTCAATCAATGACTTATTTTTCTGAAAAGTTTAAAAGCGCTGAAGTCATTGATTGAGTTTTCAATTTTTACGAAAAACTCTGAATCTGATTGATTTTTTAAAGCAACTCATTTACCACTATTTTGTTAAAACAAATATTTTTCTGAAGAATTTTTGAAAGAAAAATATTTGAGTAGGAACAGCAGTCCTTCGACATACTTTCCTCATTTTGTTTTAGGATAAGTGCACGAAATATTTTGAAAATTGGTTTAGCGCAGCACTTTCCTTTCTTGAAGAACGGGTTGCTATCAGAAATAATAGCAAGCCATAGTTAAGCACGGGTTACAGTCTGAAATAACTGCAAGCCATATTTAGAGACATGTTTTGAAAAAGAAATATTTACACCTTCTGCTCGAACTTCATCTATGGTCCCGTGCCATTGTTGAATGACATTTCTAAGACCGCAGATGTTATCGATACCAGAAGACATGTCTTGAGAAAACATATTTTTGGTCTTTTTCAAATTTTTCAGATTTTTATGGGTTTTTGAAGATTTTATAATTTTCTATTTTCTTTTTGCTGGTTTTATATTTTTGTATTTTGTTTTTGATAAATATATACAAAGATAGAGAAGATGATATAGTTTAAGAGGATGATGATACGAGTACCGAGATAAGGATATCGAGCAGCACATCGTAGAAGGTAGAATTCGTCATCTCTTAAACTTCTACCACCAAAGCTTCCGAGGCTCCAGAATAGAAGATAGAACATGAGCCTTTGAGAAAGAGAGACTTTGGCAGCTTCCCCCCAAACCGAGAATCTATTAGATGAGTAGATTCGAAACTCTATTTCAAGTTTGCCTTAGCCAGGTGGACAGAGAAGCACACCATTATCATAAATCCCGCTGCTCCTTTTAAGAACGATATTCGAGATTCTTCGTTCGGGGTTATATCATCAACAAGAACAGCAACGTATCATCCCACTCATAAATAATCTTCTCAAATTTCATAACCACTGAAGTCTGAAGCTATGCATCCCCAACGACTTGTCAAGAGACCACTTCCCCTAAGTAGATGAATAGATGCAATCAGTATCTTAGACTAGAGCTCACGAACCCGAATACACATACTCGAAGACAAAGAAACTTATACCATCGAAGTAGCAGATTAAGTCTAATAGCCAAAGAATAACCCCGATGTATACTTTTCTCTCCCCCTGAAGAAAGTGTATGAAGCTCAAGAACTCGAAGTACCCGAATGCCCAAAGAGAGAATAACTAATAACATTGAAGAAGCATGCCGAATCACTGATTATCTCTGCGGGTGACAATCTCTGCGGATGTCAACACCGGAATAAGTGATTTTATCTCTGAATCACTGATTAAGCCCTCAAGTGAAGCAGCTGAGCACCCCCAATGTACACAATTCTCTCTCCCCTGATGATTGCAATAACATCGAAATCATCACACACTTGTGTACATCTTTCATCTTCAGAAACTAACTCTTCCATCTGTTCCCCCACATAGTTGGAATAAGAACACTAAACGACATGAGTCAAACCTTGAGTTTCTCTGCGGTAATGACATTAGTCTTCCCGGGATATCTTCAGTCACTTAGAAGTATTAAGCTCATCAATGTTTACTCGCGTTTAGATGTGTGTCTCCTTCCCCCTTGCTGGTTTTGATACTTCAGAATCAACAACTTATTGCAAGCCCGTATACTAGAAATCATTTGAGAAGAACGCAAGAATTCTTTGTGAGAATCAACTTGCTGAAGTATGTGAGCAAGTCTAATTGGGGATTAAATCAGACATTTCACTCTCCCCCAATTAGTGCTCTCCCCTAAACCGACAATCTGTTTGATAAATGCCCAGATTACGAAGAAGTCTTTAGATCGTTAAATGCAACTCGTCTTTAGTCTTCTAACATGCATCAAAAAATGCAGAACAGACTGTAGACTTGACCTTCTTCAAGATTGTCCAGTTGGGGAATAGAAAGTCAACATCTTCAACTCACAAAATGCATTCCCGTTAACTTAAAAATAGCAAATCCCCTTAACTCAAATCCCTCCCAATCAAACAAGAACAGAAAAATGTTTATTAAGGAAATCAGTCCCGCAATTGGAAGCACTTTGTCATTAATCAAATTAGCCCGTGTGAAGATGTCAACCAACGGCTCTTAGAAGAAACTCCATGTAGAAATGACCCGATAAGAAGAAGCTCGGTTCTTACATGAGTTTGGAGCCGTTTGACCATTTATTCTCTAATATCAATCAACATGCAGTAGTTTCACACTTCTTCTCCCCCTCAAGAATTGCATACGGAGATGCCATTCTTGATTAAACAAGTGAAAATCTTTAAAATGTAGTCTCTTCACACTTCTCCCCCGCAAAATTAGCACATGATGTCGCCATCGTCATTATAGTTGAGCAAGTGGAATAAGAAAAACAATCAACGGTAGTCCGGTTCACTTGATGACTGAAGCGCATGGAAAAAGCATGAAGCATGTTGATGAGAATGGTCATAACAAGAAGATTTCTCTTCTTCAGAAGATAATGCGCACTGAAGGGTACACATTTCTTTTCTTTGAGGAACGAGGCATGAACTGTTGTGTTCATACGTCATAAGAAGATTTCTCTTCTTCTTGAAGATAAAGCGCACTGAAACGTACACTTTTCTTTTCTTTAGAGTACGAGGCATGAACTGTAGTATTCAAACGTCATAATATCTCTCTTTTCAACATCTCTTGGCAAAACATGTAAATATCACCATTATCATTTATTACGCTCTTTGTAGTGACAGCTGATGGAGATAACCCAATATGATGAATTTGACCCTGAAGTAAACTAACCCGAACTCGTGACTTATACTTGCACATATGTAACAAAGAGCGGTGCCGATTTCCATTAGCATCTCTAAGTACTCTATACTCTTCATCCAACCAACCATCAAGTAATAGACGTACTTTACCTCTTGAAAATCCACAATTGAATGTGACACTGAGCACTACAACGTAACTCCTTAACGTGATAGTTATTTTGATGTGATAATAGCCCAATTCCCCCAAGTGGTAAAAAGAAAAGGTAAAAGTCACCCAACAATAACTAGATTTCCAAGTCTTCATTTTTTATAATAAGCTCGAACAAGGATCTTGAAGAATCTTCATCCAACCATCCCCGATACCTTCAGATACTAAGTACACTCGCCCGTGATATTTCACTTCAACCTCAAATAAATAATATTGAATTAACGCCGTTGTCACATCTTCTGATTAAAAGCTCATATCTAGCCTCCTTTGTCGTTTTAGGTGAACTATGATAATGGTTTTCATCCCGACCATGGTTAACAGCACATAACCCCGTAAAACCATGTAATAACCAAACTGCCATGACGAATATCCAGTCACACATCCAATTCATGAAGTACACGCTTTTATCTCTTCTTTGAAACAAAAACCGTAGCACCAGCATCAAAAGAGATCTCGAAATACACTTTCCTTTCTCCAAGATGGTTCCATCATTACGGGATTTTACAATTCTATGGTTTAAACCGAGAAATAGTTTCTTTCGCGGGATTTTACAAAACCAAGAGTAAACCATAAGATAGATCCGGAAATGCACTTTATTTAAACCGAGATTTTTCCATTGTCACGGGATTTTACAAGTCTATGATTTAAACCGAGAAATAAGTTCTTTCGCGGGATTTTACAAAATCAAGACAAAACCGTAAACAATGTCAGCTGGAATGTGTTATGACAACTTTGGTTTCGGTGAATATCTGTTTTAGGGGAACATGCAGCGGTTCATCAACTGTTCATTATCCAACATCAAGATTATCATCAACCATCCAATAAACACCTTGGTAAACACATCACTCACGCATTCGGTCAGCAATTGCAGTGACAACATGGAGAAGTAAATCCGATATGCCAAACTTGATCATGAAGTGAACCTCCCCAAATTTTTTACTTAAACTTGTACTAATCCTTGTGAAGAAGAAACGGTGTACCCAATGTACAAAACCTCTTGACATTCTCAACTGAGTGAGACACCGAAGTGATAGTTACGTTGTGGGTTAAACGAGAAAGAATCACAACCGTAATTAAATAGCCAAGTCTTTATCACCCTCAATAAACGCCCAAACAAGTCATGTTCGCGGAAGGGTAGAAAGAAAGAAGACGAAATAAGTAACCGCGCCCGGAAAACCTCACGACAAATCCAAATAAGAAATACCAAATACAATCAACCCCGTCATCAACTTTGTTCAACCATCAATTCAAGCCGAGACATGATATTATTTGTGAAAATGTATATACCAAAGTATCCAACCGAATAACACCACAAATCTCATTATCAACTCTCATTAATTCTCAAATCAGATCATCAAATAGCACGTTTCATATCTTATCATCATCAAATCACTTCAACAAATCTCATAATATTCAATTAAGAGAAGCCCATCAGTTCATCATTCAAATCCAAATCATCATATGCTTCTTGGGCACAATCCATCAAAAATAACACCCGGTCTTGAAAACAAATTGTACATATCAATGCAAGCCTACAACCGGGTTTAGTTTTTGTCATACCTGTCATATTTTCAATTATGTTGAAATATTGCATCCACAGTAATTTGTATCACAAAAATACGGATAACAATAATTTCATATTCTTCATTATCACCCAATCCTATAAGCCCAAAGGATGCAAAGATACTCGGCCCCAATACTAAACAACCCAAGTCCAAATTCGTTTAGATGAGAGATATAGCCCATCACATGATTCCAAAGGCCCACACGAAATAAAACCCAAATCCACTACCAATGTTATATGCAAAACATTTAGTAAAAGTGGGGATTCCCTAATATCACGGGTATAAAAACGTACTTATCCCACACACACATCCTAATACCACTAAATTCAAACCCTAATTATTCTCTCACTCAAATACTGAATCCGCCTCCTACATCTCTTATCTCATCCCAACGCAGCATAAAAATTCTAAACCCTAATCTCACAAAACAATTAAACGTCTCCCATCTTCACTCAGTCACTTTACTAAATCCTTTAGCATCAAACACCCTTACCAAAACCGATTCATAACACCTCCATAATAAGATGATTAGTCCGAATGAGACTCAGTCACAGGGATGACTAAGAATCCTTCATTAATACCACAGGGATGGTACGATATGTGTGATGGTTTGGAGTGTTAGTATTGCGACGGCTTCCAGGTAGGTTTATCATATCATTGTTTTGAGTTTCTCTTTTGTTGAGTCTTGAACGAATCAAAGAGATAAAAATAACAAACTTGTTATATTTTGTTTCTTGAATGATTCGAATATCATTGAAGCTTGACTTCGAAAAGTGATCAATGATGAAAGTCAATTTCGTGTTTAAGACGTTTGGTCTTGATGTTGCTTTAGAGTACCACGAAACTTGACAACTGAGATCTCATGAGTTTCTATTTATGATTTTGTTAGATAGGAGTTGAGGTAGTTGAGGTTTTGACTGAGATTGATTGGTAATGAGATAGGATATATGTTGATGCAGTTTGTTAATGTTTCGGAAAAGTTGAGATGAATTTGTTGCAACACGTTATAATGTTTTGAGAACCATGAACCAATGAAGTTAGATGCTAACAGAGGTCGAGGTATATAAGTTGTGGTCAGTCCTGGTCTTACTAGTCTTTTCTTCTTCAACTCTTTTTTGTCAAGTCGCTACTGGGTCATGAGTCTAAGTCGCTAAACCATTGAGTCAACTTATGTAGCAACAAGTCGCTAGGTCTAATATAATTTTTTCACAAGTCGCTACCTTCATTTCTTAACATAAGTCGCTAGCTTGTAAATACAAGTTGCTAGGTCATTTAAGTCTCATAACTCGCTATGCTCAAAAGCAAGTCGCTATGCTACAGATACATGGTCAAGTCGCTATGCAACAGATACATTGTACATGGACAGGTAGACAAGTAGACAACTCGCTAAGAAGAACAAAATGCTAAATAGCATTTTGACAATTCGCTAACTTCATCTGTTAAAAAGACCATTTTATTTTTCTGACGGTTTTTTCCGACCATGTTTTCCGACCACCTTCATAATAAACCCAGAAACACATCATAAAAACTGCAACTTTTATCCAGTTTGACCAAAGTTTTGACCATTTAAGACCATATATACTTCACAGAAATATTGGTACAAAAAGTCACATATTATACCATTTGGACCAACAGAAATGGACACCAAAATAGATGATAGCAAAAACAGACCATATGACACTTTTGACCAATAAAGAGGATACAAATCTGAAAGAACATGTATAAACTGTTAATCAAAAGGATATCAAAAATATTTTTTTCGACCATAAAAAATACCAAAAATAGTTTAGAACAAGGTACAAAAACCACCATAAATCAACACAACACAACAACCCTGGCTCTGGTACCAATTGTAGGATTGAAAATATTTATTGTGTTGATGATTCGGGTGGTCTTGGATGCTGAAAATACATGTTTGCCATAGTTAGAGAGAAAGAGATGAGAGGGAGTTTCTTAGTAGAGACTTACTTCACAAAATGCAAGGTTAGATTAAAAGAAAAGCTCCACCCCTTCCATGGATGGAAGGGGTATTTATAGTTACAATGAATACGTCCTCCTATCGGACTGTGGATCAGGCATACAGTGGGTAAAGACCCGTCCTTCCTCCACGGTGTTACACTAAACTAAACTACGCTACAAACTAACTAATTAACTACTAAACAACGTAAATAACTACAAGTCTACGAGCTAACATATGCTAGACTTTAATTGGGGTGACCGACACTTTAACATGGAATTTCCAATTCCTAACACAAGGCCTCCGTCACTGTTCGGAGCCTGCTCCGTCAAGGCCTCTTTTAATACAAATAAGCCGTAAAAACGTTTATTTATATTTTACGATCTTCTAATGTTTTGTCGATAATAAAAGTAAAATCATATTAACGAAACAAATAAAATACGTAAATGGTTTGAACTAATAGTTTTCTAACATACTCACATAAAACACTAAAACAAGTATAAGTGATTTTATGATCTAGATATATATATATATATATATGTACAACAACTAGTGTTTACATATTGGCTTAACAAGTATAAGTGTTTCTATGATTTAGATATATATGTACAACAACTAGTGTTTACATATTGAGCTAACACATACTTAAGCTAAGTATACTAAAATGGGTAAAAACTAAGTGTATGCTAAATTGGGTAAATACAAGTATATACAAAAAGGGTAAATACTAGCAAATGGTTTTGACCCATAACCCATGGTTTTATATATACCACTTAACCAAGTACATTGTATCTAGAAAGAAAACCATGGATCAACCCATAACCCATGACCCATGACCCATAACCAAAAATACCCATGGGCAAAGAGGAGCGGACCACGGATCCCTAGCTTTGTGCTAGCCGGATCCCAAGTGGAAGGGATCCGTGGGATCCGGGGAAACAGTAGGTTTTTTCCTCTATAAATAGTGAGCCATTTCTTCATTATATCTCACCCCTCTCTAACATACTTTCTCCCCTGAGTTAAATCTCACTAACCTTAGATCCAAGAGATCTATGTTTGTAGTTCTGTTTTTGTGTGATCTTTGAGGTTCCTCTTAAAGGCAAGATCACCACCTTTGAAGTCGAGCAAGCTCAAGTCCATGAGTTGCCATGCTTCCTCATCATCAAGGCTATTGAAGTCCTCTTGTTGATGATCCTTTTCTTTCTTCAAAGAAGTGTAGTGTTGAAGACATTAGTGAAAGATGTCTCAAGTGTCAAGACGAAGATATTAGTGAAGAGTATCTATCGTCTATAGGATAAGCACTTGTGGTAGGTGCTTAGAATTCAAGACAAGAAGCATTAGTGAAAGGTGCTTAGAAGTAAAGACACAAGACATTAGTGAAAGGTGTCTTGTAGATCTAATCAAAGACATTAGTGAAAGGTGTCTTGTAGATCTAATCGAAGGCATTAGTGAAAGGTGCCTTAGATGTACATTCGATATGGTGTTTTTCGATGTACTAGATAGAATAGCATTAGATCCAAGGATATTGATGTCCTTGATGATGTTGTAAAGGAGTAGATCTCCTTTGGGATTAGTCGTTGGTGTAGTGTGGTAGTAGTTCCTCCATTGCAATGGAACTAGGTGCTTAGCCTAGTACCTAATAAAGGGTAGGCAACGTTGTGAAGGATTAGTTCTCCTAAGGTGTGAAAGAACTCGGTGGTTAGCCTAGCACCGTATAAAGGGTAGGCGACGTTGTGTTAGGTGTGGTTCGCCTTGGTGTGAAAGAACTCGGTATTTAGCTTTGTACCGGAAAAAGGTTAAGCGACGTTGTGAAGGCTTCTCCGCCATAAGAAGATTGGTGTAGTGTTTACAAACTCTCGAGTAGGTGACTCGGGGAGTGGAGTAGGGCAAGGAAGGTGTCCTTGTAGCCGAACCACTATAAATACTCGCGTTGTGGTTTTGTGCTTCTTACTCTTATCTTTTCATTACATATCTTTATATGCTTGTTTATCAACATCCAACACACACAACCAAATAGATTGACATAAGTCGATCTAAATAGTTTAAAAGGAAGTTTTAATTGGTAAAACTATTCAACCCCCCCCTTCTAGTTTTCCACAATTGGCATCAGAGCTTCGTTACCAAGTTTCTTGAAGTATATTGTACTTTAAAAACTTGATACGATCCATAGTTAATTGAAAACTACAAAGAAGGTTTTTCATAAAAACAAACACCATGTTTTTCAAAAACGATATGTTTGGATGTTGATTTGATAACAACATTTTTTTTATCTTTTCACTTAATTGCACTAATCTTCTTTGTGTTGTTGATTAGTCAAAGCTCATACCCACCAAGCTTTAGGAGTTGCTTGGTAACAAGAATACCTTCCTTAAGAAGGCATCTTAGACGCAAAGGAGCGGGAATCGTCTAAGTGACATTTGTCATTTGTAAAGACATTCCTAAGTGCATTCGAGGTATGACTTTCTACTTATGTCTAAATGATATTGGTTTAGTATATAAGTGTTATTTGCTAGGCTTTTATTTGAGTAGATTTTTGTGTTTACACATGATTTACATGTAGCTTCGTTAGGAAGCCTTTTTTTCTCACATACGTGTTATTTTTCTCGTCTATAGTCATAGTATATAGAGCTTATGTTTTATTTCTTCTAATAAAACAAAAACACGAATTTCAAAATTTCCTCCTTCCCTATTAATAAACCCACTCAACGCCCACTTTTTCAATCCTCACTTTTTCAAATTTTCCAATTTCAAAAATTCCCTCTCATTCAAAAACTTCATCTTCCTCCTCATTCCATCTCTTCCTAAACCAAGAAGATCCGTCATCAACATGGTTTACATCGCACTCGTGCTCATCGCCCTAACACTCATCGCACTTGTGTTCCTATGATGAAGTTCACATACGGAGACATTTACTTTGTGTTGTTAATCTATATTGGGGTCATATACCCAATCCTTTGTATCATCCTTAGCATTGAAATGCAATATTATTGATAATCTATTTTATCTAGGATGTTTGTGTTATAATGTGTGTTTCATCTCTTTTGATCTATATGTGTTATATTCTTTTGTGATACATTAGATGTCATGTATGCATGCTAAAAGAAAATGTAGGATAAAACATACTTCGTGGTATAAAAACTGTAAAACCTATTTTTTTATAAAATCTGTTTCTGTTACTACAGATTCACGGATCCCGGAAGATATACTAGCCGGATCCCTTTTGTAAAGGAACCGTGGGATCCGTCCTACTGGAAAACAGTTTTCATGCAAGATTAAAAACCTCTATCTTTCTAAAAGTAATAATCCACTAGAGTTTCAAAAACATGAGTTAGCTAAATACTAAAACCATTGTTAATAAAAATCTAGTAAAAACGTTAGATTATTATAGGTTGACCATAAACGTCTTCCCATATTAACCCATCACTTCTATAGGTTCAACTATGACGCATGAATACAAGTTTGATTTTTCACTCACTAGCGTCTACACCCCGAACATCTCTCTTGAGCCCAACACACCTGGCAATCATGTCCGTGGGTTCAATAATCTCGAAAACCGTCACTTCCATGAAGGACATATTGTAGACACCTCTCTACAATTCGAAGAAGGTATCAATACCTCCTTCCGAGCCATAGGACTAGAATGTCTTCTTGAAATCAACGAGAAGATATGTCCAAGGTTCATAATGGAATTCTTCCGTCAAGTGAAACTCGTTCGTAACAAGGATCGCTCTCTATCTCTTTGGTTTTATATCAAAAACCAAAAATTCACTTTAAGCCTTGGGCATCTTGCTCACATCCTCCGAATTCCAAACCATGGACAATGTGCCTTCACCGGAGATTGGTCTCTTGATTCTCTCTTCAACTTTCGTGAAGAAAATAGTCCATATTGTTCACACATACCCTCTCCGGAAGATTTAACGCGCATGATATGCAAACCTCGACCATATTACTCCAACCCAAACATTATCCATACACGGGATATCCGAGAAGAGTTCAAGCCTGTCGCTCTCATTCTACTTGAAAATGTTTGGAGTCTTAGGGGAAATCGAGATATTCTTCCCGCTTGTTGTGCTCACATGTTGTACTGTTTGCTAACACAACAACCATACAATCTCGCCTACTTCTTCGCAAGGCGAATTGCAAATCTTCAAGGCTCCAAGAATAAACTCATCCCTTATGGAATGTTCTTGACACGCCTCTATCACAACGTTATGCACTTCCATCCTCAATTTCAAAGTCCGTTGTACATACTTGTGAACAAGATGATGGAACCGCTAAACATATCTCTCATGAAAACTTTCTTCATTCATGATTCCACCAATACCCATCAATCACATAATGATCCTCCTAGTGAAGACACTCAAGGAACCTAGAATAGTCAAATAGGATCAATTCTACTCTACTCATTATATTATCAATGTAATCCTATCTCTTTCATGAAATAAAACATCTTACATTTGATATCCTAGTTTTAGAACTCCTTTAAACAAAACTTGGAATATAATGCATTGTCAAAGATCATTGCATACCTTTAGTAAAGGTTCTGTCTAGCAGATAGACGGATCCCAAACGTTGTACTAAACGGATCCCTACATCTAGGGAACCGTGGGATCCGGGAAAACAGAAAATGCAATTGCAAGCATTATATGTCAAACACATCCTTAGAACATCTCACACTAAGCTAAACATAGTGTCTTAAGGTAGATTAAGACTTTATCAAGATAGGTTGATCTTTCCTACTCATTCCAACTCACAAAGAACACACTCTAAGATATTTATAGATCTATCACTTTGTTTTAATCCATCACTCTTTCGCTCTCAAAACTCACATTTCATTTTTTACTTGATCCCTCACAACTAGGATAGAAATCTTTCGATTATGACAATATTGATCATTAATCAACCTCACCTCAAAATTGATCAAATTTGATCAAATTCTTTTCTCCATCACAAAACCATTAGGATATTTTCCAAAACACAATCCTAAGTCACCACCTGATCTCTAGGATCACTTAGCTTCAATTAAACACTCTCATCCTTAGTGTCATCCTTGAACACTCATTGGTACTCATGAAAGTTCCAAATCCTTCCATAAAAGACAATCATTAGCTACATCACTCACCACTTTCAAGTACTTAAGCACCCCTTCATTTAAGACACTTAGGAAGACTGAAAACTCAAGACATTATAGGTCTTAGATCTTAGAAACATCATTTCCACTTTTTCATAACTGCTGATAGCCGGATCCCTAGGATTAGCCTATACGGATCCCTATGAGAAAGGAACCGTGGGATCCGGATGACAGTATAGGTCAAGTCTTGGTAAAACAATCATTTCAACTCATCTTCCTAACTCAAACACTCCATCTCATCTTAAATGAGTTCCTAGATCAGTCCATCCTCTGAAGTTGACTCTTGTGCATGTCAATCATCACATTCCAATGAATCCTAGTGGCTTAAAGCTTAAATGCACTTGCCAAAAATCTTAGTTTATAAACCACCTTGTTAGGACCTCCATAGTCATCACTCTCACTCTAACTTTCAGCTCTTGAAATCATTTCATCATGAGAAAAACCCCAAGTAGTAACTTATCCACCAAAGAACCATCCACGAAAAGGGACCGTGTTATACACGAAATCTCTTCAACCGAAACATCTCCGGTCAAGCCAACAAATGATAGGATCCTCCCTCTTCCAATCAAACCAATTCCTAAAAGGATAGTACCCACAAAACTACCAATTCCAAACACCACCATACCTCCTAGGCCAAACAATATCATCTCCACTAAACCATCACCATTGGCTCCTAGAGCTATCTCATTTACATCCCCACAATCATCACCACAACTCTACAATTTAGAGGACTTGCCACCTAGGCCGTCTCATCCGCTTCCGCCGACAACATTCTCCTCATTAGGAGGAATAATGATTCAAAATCAAGGTGTTGAGTCAACACTTGCTCCGGCTTCCTTTTCGCCGTCTCCATCATATAATCCTATTTGGATTATGAGAAATCATCAAAGTCAACCACCCGACCTTATGGAAGTTGACACTTCTTTACCACCACCATCATTCTTGGTCAAGGCATTCTCAAATGCACCTCCACCAATCCCGCCATCGTTTGAAGCTCCACAAGCCGCCTCACTTGATCCTTCGCATCAAGCCATTTTATTTCCTCCACCACCACTACCTAGCCATGACAAAGATTGCTATCATTGTCAACATGTTGAAAGTTTGATACATGAAGTACGAGAAGACCAACGTTTCATGTTCTATCATCTCCTCGAACGTTTCGACGAGATCAAACCTAAACAAAACTTGAGCTAGAAGATTTTAGTGGTGTCCTAGCATCAAGCATTAGATAACCTAGAAATTCCTAGTTATGTATTGTCTATTTTCTTATTTTTAGAGTCATGTATATCATAACTCTTGTTTTATTAAATGGAATTACATGCTACTTGTTATTTTTCTGAGAATATGTATTCATATCTCATTTATGTGATAACATTACTTGTTATATCACCTTTGCTGATTTTAGTCATCAGGCAGACGGATCCCTCAGTATTGCATAGACGGATCCCTACTAGGAGGGAACCGTGGGATCCGTGAAGTCAGAATGTTTTTCTTTATCACATTTGCAGGAAATTGTGAATTATACTTGTTTTCTAACCCTTGTTTTGCAGTTATTCAATTAACACATAATGTTTTTGACATCCTAAAGCTAGGGGAGCTTGGTGTCAAAACAATACGTTGCATAATTACTTGCAATATTTGATTTAAGTTTCATGACTTCCCGTTGCAAATATTGCAATCATATAGGGGGAGCACACCCGTCACATTGACGTAATCTTTTGCATAAGTTAGTTGAAAATGAACTAGATTAGAATTAGTTCCTTGACGCCCTTACTTAGGGATGGACTCGTCAAGGGGGAGCAAAGACGAGATCTATTCCCGTTACTTGCTCTTTATTTCTTCTTTTATTTTTCTTTCACATGTTTTTCTTAAAAACGATGTGTTGCTTTTCTTCAAACACTTTTTGTTTCGACAAAAAGGGGGAGAAGAAAGTAAAAACTACAAATTCAAACGTTTACGAATTTTAGCTTTTCCTTAAAATAATTTTATGTTTTGTCATCAACAAAAAGGGGGAGATTGTTAATACAAATAAGCCGTAAAAATGTTTATTTATATTTTACGATCTTCTAATGTTTTGTCGAGAATAAAAGTAAAATCATATTAACGAAACAAATAAAATACGTAAATGGTTTGAACTAATAGTTTTCTAACATACTCACATAAAACACTAAAACAAGTATAAGTGATTTTATGATCTAGATATATATATATATATATATATATATATATATATATATATATATATATATATATATATATATATATATATATATATATATATATATACTAGTGTCAAAACCCGTCCGATGGACGGGTATGACCTGTGATTTTTATTTTTAGGATTTAGTAGAACAAATATATACTAAAAAGTAATTAAAAGTTAAATGAAATGGTTAAGATATATAATTGATGTTACCATAATCTATAAAACGGCTAAAAGCAGGTAAGTACTTTGATTTGTGATTTTTAGTTTTAGGATTTAGTAGAAGAATTATATACTAAAAAGTTATTAAAAGTTAAATTAAACGGTTAAGAACTATAATTGATGTTACTATAATCCATAAAACGGCTAAAAGGAGGTAACTACTTTCTAACATTTTGTTCTAAACAATATTAATCATAAACATCTTTTACATTTGATAATATTATTAACATTTATTATTATTATTATTATTTTATTTTTGTTAATTATGTTTATTTAGTTGTTGTGTATAGGTGCTTCCAGGTGTTATTTTACTTATTTTACCAAATTTAGATGATGTTGACGAATTTGAATTATCTGTGAATGGATTTATGGTTTTGTTTGATGTTTGTTGTGATGAGAATATGTATGTATTGTCGGGTTACAAGTGGAGTTTTATTGAAACTTAATATTAGTGTTTGTTAAAATTGAATATACGTGACTTCTTGGCAGTTAGAGTTCCACTTCCTTCAGTTCTCTTGAACTCTTTTGTACCGAAGGTTAAATCACATACCCTTAACTTATATTGAGGCAAAAAAGAGAAAGTAGATAACTAATACAGTTAACTTGCCATATGTTTTATAAACCATAATTCTTTCATAGATCAATAACATATAACATCATGTCAAGAACGACGAACATCTTTAGTTACAAATTAGACCATTCTAATGTTACTTGTAACATACTCTTAAGACTAAGACCATTTTAAGACCGATATATGCAATTTAACAAACAAAATTGATGATGTTACCATAACAACAATAAATTATTGTAGGCTCCGGTCCAAGTTAATGTAAAATGTCATTTACAAAACATCTTCAAGGAACCAAAATAACATTGATTGTTTAAACAGAAAATAGCTAAGAAATAAAGAGCAGACTTATAGTCGATGAAGGACTTCTTTGTAGACAACGTTTTTTTTAGAATTGTAATAGTTGTCATATTTGCCCCAACATAACACTTTTAGACTCTTCTTGCTATTTACTCTTGATACGGTTACATATAATTGTCCGTGTGAAAAAACACGTCATTCCAAATATAGACCCACCTTAGCCAAAGTTTGGCCTAGACTTCTGTTAATTGTCCATTGGACGGGCTAGCTTCAAAAATTCTTTAAAAGATAAAAGGAGTAAAATGCTTGATTAAATCACGTTAAAAAAAATATAATATTACAACGAAATAAATAGACTCATGTTTATAAAAACAGCAAGAAAACAAAAAATACTTTATTCTGAAAATACTTTATTTTGAAAAAAGGAGAATAACAAATACAGTTACGCTGAAATAGATAGATCCTTTGTATACATAAGTATGCATTACAATTAAGGATCAAAAAGTTTATTAACAACGTGGGATCTTGGTTCCATGAGGAGTCTCAAAAGCTTATTTTCTTTAATATTCTTCACCATTAGAATCTCAAAAATAAGTGCTACATCCAAACGATAAATAGATCAAAAATTGAATATAAAAAAGGCAGCCTGGTGATCAACAGTAGAATTTTATTAAATTTAGTGTGGTATGATGTTGTAACAGAGCAACTTAAGATGGTTTTTATGCTAAGTGGTATCATCTTGTATTCTAAGTTTTAAACCAATTAATGAATTAAATCCTAATCTTGATTGGCTAAGAAAAGATGAAAAAGAAATAGACTAAGAATTATGCTAAAATGTCGTTTGATTTCAAACCACTAATATTCTTTTTGTTTTTTTTAGATAGAACTTCAAAAATGGTAAAAAGAATTCCTTAAACTGGAACATAATTTTTCGAATTACAAAATAAATTAATAACTTGGGAGATGTTTAAAATCATCTAGCATGGATGATAATACCCATGCTCTTCAGGCAACACGCAACTGACACATGATAGGGCAAAGAGTAAGGACATGGCAACTTAGAACACTTTGTTTTAAGTTTCTTTTAGATGGTTTACATGCATAGTTTATACACCAACTAAAGTTTTCATTTATTGATACTGCATAGATCGTGCTAGAGAACTTGCTCACATAACTGGTGGAGAGGCTATATCTCTTGCTGATTTAAGCACTTACATCCCAGAAGGCGGTGTGATACTTGCAAACACTACATCAATTGGTATGCAGCCAAATACTGACGACACTCCTATTTCCAAGGTTTCCTATCTCTCCCTCGACTTTAGAACCTTATGTGTCTTTGATGTCGCCCGAAACATCCTGCAGCTGTACGCAACGATAAAGTTCAAATATCATAGTTTTAAACCAACATGTAGAGGTGCCAAGTCCAAGCGTTCAAATGAAAACGGGTCAATTTAGGTTGTATATTTTCTATTGCGGGTTAAATGGGTTTCATAAAAATATTAATAAAAAAGGGCCAATGGTGTAATCAACCGAGTAAAAACACCTATAGATTAACAAAGTGAAGGATAAATGACGAACCGAACTTCTAACCCATACTTTAAAGAGCTAGTTTTGAACTGTTACCCATTTTGGCACCTCAACGGCTCAACCTCAAGATAGCAAGAAACACAAACAATCTTACCCCCAAGTTCTTTAAACTGACGGTTACGTCTTCTTGTTGCTGCTCTTCTTGTTGCTGCTGTAGAGTAGTTCTTAGTTCTTGAAATTCCTAGAGTATATACACGTGATCCTAATTAGCATATAAGGTCAATGAAGAATTATAGTGTTTAGTTATTGCAATGGTGCTTACAGATTGAGGCTGGTCCACTTGCACATTGAGAGTTTTCTTCACGTCTGAAAGCTCCTGCAAAAATAATTACGATTTTTTTTTTTTTTTCATTTTGTTGGTAACCTTGAGTAACAATTTTTAAGGCCCTTACTAATTTCATTATGATCAAAGGTCGAGCTTTGCTGCAATGTTAAATCAGTACATGAGCTGCGGATTCAAGCAGCAAAACAGTCTTGAAACATTTAACAATATCCAATTCTAAATCTACTGTAGCAATGGCTTTCCGATATAAAAGAGATTAAAAAACGAGTATTTATCTAGCTGCAGCACAACAAATATCTATTACTAATACATATACCGCCTTGCGACCATAAAAAGGAAGCAAAAGCAGTAGGCAAAAGACATGGAGTATTGCAACTTGAGAAAATAGAATAACTATAAGCCTTCTTATTCTCAGTTTGCTTTTATTCAGTTTGATAATAGAGAGTTACAGCTAAAAAACATTTATAAGCTTTTTACTGAAAATTAGTCAAATAGAGACTTGAAAATATAAAGAAGACACTAATAAGAAAGACTTGAAATGGAGAGTCAAACGCTTGGAACTTTCAAGGGATGGAGGAAGTACTTATAATGATATGCTGATGTGTAGCTGATGGGTCATACAGTTGGATATGTCGGAGCAAATATGAAGTCTAGTTATACCTGACGTCTATCAAATAATGCAGATAGGTTCAATCCTTGATAGAGGGTGATCATCTCAAATGCATTCACTGTTAAAGGGGATATTTTCTCCTCAGATCTATCCGTCACATATTGGTCCTACAAATTGATAACCACCAGTCAATAAGGAAGCAAAAGCAGTAGGCAAAAGACATGAAGTATTGTAATTTGAGAAAATAGAATAACTATAAGCCTTCTTATTCTCGGTTTGCTTTTCTTCAGTTCGATAATAGAGAGTTACAGGTAAAAAACATTCATAAGCTTTTTACTCAAAAGTAGTCAAATAGAGATTTGAGAATATAAAGAAGACACTAATAAGAAAGACTTGAAATGGAGAGTCGAAAGCTTGGAACTTTCAAGGGATGGAGGAAGTACTCATAATGATATACAGTCACTTCCCCTGAAACTCTATTGGTTTTGATAACATACTTAAATACCCTCCAATAAGATAAAATAAAGACTTCATAGACCAACTCAACAAAATCAATACATATTAGTAATGTTAATTAGTAAATAAATCACATTTTAAAGTACCAACTGAACAAAGATAAAGATATTATTTTGAGTTTGTAACTTCTATCGTATTTTTTATTTGAATGAGTTGTAGGCATATAAATTAAGGTTAGTACAGATGGTATCAATGTATCATGCTATATTTTATTTCGTAATTAGAACTCCAGAGGACAAAATGGGTCAGGTCCAAACTCCTAAGTGATATATAGGTTTATACTTTTTTAAATAAATAAAAATGTTAAAACCAAGAAAAAAAACAGATAATGAAGCTTATAAGTATTAACCTTGAGCCCAACTTTTGCAGCGAACTTGTGGTCGGCTGTATACCTGTATCAACAGCTTATCCATACGCTTCTAGAAACAACACAATGCAACATAAACCTGAAATCAATTTAATGTGATTATGGGTTTAGTCAAACTTTCATATTCAAATTTTACACAATCACATCATGATAAACTAAATCGGTATATTTTTCATAAAAATATCTAACAGTTTCTCCAGATTCAAACCTCATATTTAAAACAGCGACCAAACCTTCATCTGGAAATAGCTACGGGTTTGACATAAATAGAATTTTAATGAACAATTTAATTAAATGTCACCAAATTAACATTGCTAACCTGCTTGTCGAGCATTATTGAGAAATCCCTGAGATTTGTGATGGATTGTGGCATTTCCCTAATGAGATTTGTGATGGATGAGTCATACTTTTGGTGTTTCAGAAATGAGATATTTTCTATTCAGAACTTGTAGCTTTGATTCACCATCAAATGCGAACTTGCAATAACGAATGCGAAGAGGAGACACCCAAGGGCCTGCATAAGATAGAAGTTCAGCATCATTATGTTCACATGACATGACTAACCTCATTCTATACATGACCAATTCTACATACTCAAATATCAACTTTTTTTTTTCGCGTATAACGGCTTTTGTAAAGAATGGAATTGTCTACAATAGGGCTTCGTTAAAGTTAATGCAAGCTTGTCAGTGTTCCCATTACCCGAAACATAAAATTCACATTTATACGAAATCATAAAAAATTCAATACAAAATCAGAAAAGGAAACCCACCTAAGGGAGTGTTTGGGATTACTTTTTAAGAGTACCTATCTGCATAAAATAAGCTTTTAAGTGCTTGCATGTCGTAAAATATAGTATACAGATGATGACAATAGTAGCCTCTTTTCATAATATGCTTTGCTATAGTTTCCTAAAATTTATATATAGCATTTATTTGATAGCATAAGAATTAAAGCTGTATGATATTATGGTTAATATATTTTCATATAAGACTCCACAACTTTCTTATCACTTTCTTTTCTCGAAACAAACTCAGAATCATAAGTCTAAAACTCTAGTCTTTTAATGTATAACATGCTACATTGAACATGCAGATGAATCATGATTGACCTCAATGTTGTGATAGTGCTTAGAAATTAACATCCAACTGACATGTCACATCACACAAATCCTAGATCAAACTATTTAAGCAATCCAAGCTCATCCAATCATCAGAGACACATTGGGATATAATCAAATACCGGGTCAAAATATACACATCAGCAAATGGTAGTTCATTAGAACAACATTGCTATCAATCAACACATCAATAAATGTATCCGTGTCAATAAACCTTATATCAAATGTTGAAAAAGAGTTTATACAGTTTCAAATTTTGAAACTAACTCGCTTGTTCATCCATAGTTTCTGAGTATCACTAAGTTTTTATTTTATTTTATTTTATTTTACTTTATTTTTATGTTTAGTAGCATCCAGCCCACTAACTCAATAAAGAATAGGAATCCCAAGGGGAGATCAATGGTACAATAAATTATGAAAAGACTCTTTATGACGTATCGAGTTATTTTTCTCAAATGTGTAGCTGAAAAAGCATACCTAAAGATAGCATCAGCAACTCCATCGATACCAATCATGCACATTAGCAACGACTTTTGTCTTTTTTGATCCGTTACTCAAAGCTATTCCTAAAGAAGCTAACTCAATCATTTCAATATCATTTTCGCCATCACCAATATCCATCACCTACTCATCATTGGTTTAAAAAGTCAAAGATTAACATTACCAAAGAATTTCAAAAAAGAATTGATAATAACTGTTTCTGAAAAATAAAAGGCGATTATACAAAACCTCATTATGGAGTAACGCCAAAATGGTCAAGTAACATTTGCACTCCACTGCCCTTTGAAGAATCGACGGGCACAATTTCAAGCATATCCGGATGTGCTTGGCTGCAATCAACAAAGGGAACTTGATGGTATACCATCCCAAGCTTCCCGCTGGAAAATACGACTTTTATTTATTTTCTACACGCGAAAAACACTATAAGCAATCGAATGTTTCAAAGATGATATGATTAACACCTAACAGACAACGGATAAATTACTCTCGTCAATCCTATCAGCCTCCCTCTTGTACATTGATCTCAATTATTACAGCTGCCAACAACGAAAATCTTGCATCAAATCTACTTATCTTTTGTCCTTTAAATGATAATATTTTTATCTGATATAGAAAGTCATTACCTGCATATAAGAAAAGATTATTAAAACTTGTTAGAATATTGATTACAACCCACTTTCGAAGGATACATAGTTAGATAGAATGTGTATTACATATAATGCATATTATAAATTATAAATTACAAACCTAATTCAATAATTGATAATGAGATTGGTTGGTTTCATTTTTCTGACCGAGTGTAGTTTTTGATAGATCTTTTAATCAAAAAGGAGCCTACAAAACTAAATAAAGACTTGGTTTGCAAATCAAACAAACACAATAACGACATATCAACATAGGTATTTCTACCAGAAGTACTACTCATCCTAAACCTTGGGGCATCCGCCATCTTTGTTATGACCCTGTCATAGATGACTGGTCTGACTCCTCATCACTTTCCCATGCCCATCAAGACCTCGATCTTCCTTTCTTTACCTCCAAGCTCACCCTCATACCCGCCCCTGTTCATGATATAACCCGCTTTGCATCTCTGTTCAAAGGAACCGACACCATCTGGACATTTTCACAAATATTCGACTCTCGTAATCACCCACATTATGGGTACATCTGGGGGACGAGGCATCAGGATGAAGATGCTATTCGGATTCCTATACAGCCAATTTTGAGGAATAACGGGATGATTAAATTAGGTGTCGACTTGGCTCTTCTCTCCATTTTAGGCAGCTTACTTCTCCTGAAGGTCAAGTCAGTCAACGATGTGGTTTCCTTGATGGTTGTTGATCTGCTTGGTAGCTGTTATCGCTTTGTCACCTCGATCCAAGTCCCAAATGAACTTCATGAATTCAACTACAAGCCCCATGTTAACTTGATACCATATCCTCAGTCACCTCTTGGCTTTAAGATTGTTTATGTCCGGTTTGAAGACGGAAGAGACATACCGATGTACTCCATTTTTAATTCCAAAACCCATGTATGGGAACTTGTTTCTGCTGAAGCCACCCTCGTTCCAAACAATCTGAATCTGGAGACCACTGATCATCGGTCCATGATAGTGTCCAAAGGTGGGGACTATGTCTACTTGTTGTCGTTCAATGGGGACAACCTGCCCGTTTTCCAAAGACGTTTGAAGACCGACCTCCTTGTTCCTGCTCTTAATACAATCCAGCTACCTGACCCGCTTGAAACTTGGATAATGAAGAGAACCATGCACTTCTCTGCTGGAAACGATGGCTTGGTTGTACTTATGGTTAGTAATGCTCATCCGGATTTCCAGGAATTTCCGTGTCTCAGGATGCTTGTTGTAGCACGCATGCGCAATGATTGGCAAAATTATGAATTTATTGATGCTTTGCCTCCGCGTTTGCTCTACAATGAAGTGTTTATCTTTGATGAGGTGCTAGATATGCAAGTAAAACTAACAGACCACCATATCAACATAGGTATGGTGGTTTTTACCCATAGCACCGTTGGGCCATCCGCCATATCTGCTACGACCTTGTGAAAGAAGATTGGGACGACCATGAGTTACTCTTCCATGACCCACATGAGATCGGTCTTCCGTTCTTTACTTCCAAGCTCGCCATTGCCCTTGCTTAGCTTGGTAAGGTTGCATAAAAACTCTTTTAAGTCTATACCTTTACACATATTTGCATCTCAGTAAACATATGCTTACAGATTCTATAGCTCAAGGTTACATTATTACACTATGTTATCACTCCATGATACATTAATCCCTTTGTGTCATGTTATTTCCTTGCATTTTTTTGACACTTTATTGTCAACTGTCTCAAAATATTGTTTCACTAAATTAAGTTTCACTATGAACCACTAAAGTGAATTCGTTTAAAATACTGATTTGCTTTTTAACATTCATCCACTTAGTTGGCTGGGATGACTATGCGCATCAGTTGTAAATGTAATCTAGCAACATAAAACTCTAGTTAGTTGAATTAAGTCAATCACACGGGAGATGCAAAAACAAATTATAGTGTAAGTGACAAAAATAAAAGATCATATACATGATGACAGTGGACAATTTATATACAAACTAAAAATTTTAATGTAAGAAAAGAGGGAAAGAAACTGCAAGATTACCTGTATCCCCATTCGTTGTCGTACCACAAGACAAGTTTCACGAAGTTGTCATTCAAAGCAATCCCGACCTTGGCATCAAAGATGCTTGACCTACTGTCACCAATAAAGTCGGTGGATACAACATCATCTTCAGTATATCCCAAAATGCCTTTAAGGTTGCCTTCGAATTCCTCCATGTAATACAAAAACACTCATTATTACATTTTACAAAGTAACCTTAGAAACTGAAAATAGAAACATATAATGCTTTATAATAGTCCAAACTTAGTTAATAGAAGCCTCGATCTGCTCATAAGTATCCTTCTTCTCAAGTCTCACAGTAAAGTCAACAACTGAGACATCAACGGTTGGTACACGAAAGGCCATTCCGGTCAATTTACCATTGAGAGCTGGAAAGAATTTGCTAACAGCCTATAAGAACATGGTAAAAATGTGTCGATGAGCTGAGGGAAATATAGGTCTCTCTCAATAGAAACTACAAATGGCAAGGTCAAAAGGGTTGTGGTTGAAATTCTTCTTAAATTTTAAGGAAACGAACACATAAATTAGTGACTACCACCCGTTCTACTTTGATTATTTTAATATGGGTCAAAATGTGGTTTGTTGACTCGTGAAACTTTTTTTCTGATTCTTAAACTATTTATACACAATGAATGCAGCTAAATAAGATTAGTACAATATGTAACTGCATCTATTTTTCAACTTTTAATTAGCTAAACCGTACTTAGTTTACTTACTTATCTGTTTGGGTAAGCTTTATGTATGTTGTTGTGTATAGAGGATTCTTAGGTATGCTCAAGGTACTATGGCTGTCACTTAGCCTTATCAAAACCCTCAAACAGCTTTACAAAAATATAAGCTCCAACTTCTAGCTTATAACATAAGCTCCAACTCCACCAGCCCCGGCCCTAGCCCATTTCGCCAAACATATCCATAGTACCCTACTTAATTGTTTGTCTCGTTTTAGTTTTTGGACATTATTAATAGATGGCTTTATTCATGTTTGAGTTATTTTGTAACAACAAAATTAAATAAAGTTGAAACACGCTGATTAAATAAATAGTGAAAGAAGAATCGCAGATTTAGTGCTTACGGTTTGTCTTGAACAACGTCGAAAAGCTGAACCTGAAAAACAAAAAAGTTTGTATCTCAGCATTCTTTTATTTTACGGGAAATAGCTTATATCTACAATCATCGCTCAACTATTTTTATTGATCATAATAAATAACAATTGGTACGTGCAAATCAAAAAGGAACTTACAAGAAAATTGTTCTAAGTTGTCTCTTAAGCGGACCCCGGAAATCGTCGTTAACGCGACGCTCAAGAAGCCAGATAACAAAAGCAATCAATACAAAAGCTGCTGTAGTGACACACCACATATCTATAGTAAACGGTCTAAGAAATACCCAAGCACTCCCTTTTGAATCGTTAATAGGGACCACTATCACGGGACCAGTTGTGGCATAAGGGTGTGTGTAATCCACAATCTTTGTTCTATTTGTTACAATTGCAATATCCCCAACAGGAGTATAAGCTTTTGTATTGATATTGATGATGGCGGCGATGGTTTTTTTTGAATGATTTTGGGTTTTGATTTTTTGAATGAATCGGTTAGAACTGATTTAGATTTAGGGTTAGTTGCCATGATTTTTTGAAGTGAACGTAAATTCAAACATGCCTATAGTTATCTCACTGGAATCCCACGATTTTAGCAAAATCAATCCGACGTTTATGTTAAATGACATCCCTAAATTTTAGTTAGTTTAGGGTGTACTGGTATTGCGTTTGTGTATTAGGATTTGGTTTAGAAAATCACATCCCAAGAGATTGATAGTTCAGTTGGTTGAGGTCTCATTGTTTGTTGAGTTGGGAGACCATGTTCGAATCTCACTATGTAACAATTTTTAATACTATTTTCGGCTTATTTTGCTACCAAATTTTATGCCAAGTGCCATTGAGGTGATGATGTGGCTTTAATTGTGATGACATGGAAATATGACGTGGATTTATGGGATGCCACGTGGCATTTTATGTGGCATGCCTCCTCTTATATATAATGTATATATATATATATATATATATATATATATATGTACAACAACTAGTGTTTACATATTGGCTTAACAAGTATAAGTGTTTCTATGATTTAGATATATATGTATAACAACTAGTGTTTACATATTGAGCTAACACATACTTAAGCTAAGTATACTAAAATGGGTAAAAACTAAGTGTATGCTAAATTGGGTAAATACAAGTATATACAAAAAGGGTAAATACTAGCAAATGGTTTTGACCCATAACCCATGGTTTTATATATACCACTTAACCAAGTACATTGTATCTAGAAAGAAAACCATGGATCAACCCATAACCCATGACCCATGACCCATAACCAAAAATACCCATGGGCAAAGAGGAGCGGACCACGGATCCCTAGCTTTGTGCTAGCCGGATCCCAAGTGGAAGGGATCCGTGGGATCTGGGGAAATAGTAGGTTTTTTCCTCTATAAATAGTGAGCAATTTCTTCATTATATCTCACCCCTCTCTAACATACTTTCTCCCCTGAGTTAAATCTCACTAACCTTAGATCCAAGAGATCTATGTTTGTAGTTTTGTTTTTGTGTGATCTTTTAGGTTCCTCTTAAAGGCAAGATCACCACCTTTGAAGTCGAGCAAGCTCAAGTCCATGAGTTGCCATGCTTCCTCATCATCAAGGCTATTGAAGTCCTCTTGTTGATGATCATTTTCTTTCTTCAAAGAAGTGTAGTGTTGAAGACATTAGTGAAAGATGTCTCAAGTGTCAAGACGAAGATATTAGTGAAGAGTATCTATCGTCTATAGGATAAGCACTTGTGGTAGGTGCTTAGAAGTCAAGACAAGAAGCATTAGTGAAAGGTGCTTAGAAGTAAAGACACAAGACATTAGTGAAAGGTGTCTTGTAGATCTAATCAAAGACATTAGTGAAAGGTGTCTTGTAGATCTAATCGAAGGCATTAGTGAAAGGTGCCTTAGATGTACATTCGATATGGTGTGTTTCGATGTACTAGATAGAATAGCATTAGATCCAAGGATATTGATGTCCTTGATGATGTTGTAAAGGAGTAGATCTCCTTTGGGATTAGTCGTTGGTGTAGTGTGGTAGTAGTTCCTCCATTGCAATGGAACTAGGTGCTTAGCCTAGTACCTAATAAAGGGTAGGCGACATTGTGAAGGATTAGTTCTCCTAAGGTGTGAAAGAACTCGGTGGTTAGCCTAGCACCGTATAAAGGGTAGGCGACGTTGTGTTAGGTGTGGTTCGCCTTGGTGTGAAAGAACTCGGTATTTAGCTTTGTACCGGAAAAAGGTTAAGCGACGTTGTGAAGGCTTCTCCGCCATAAGGAGATTGGTGTAGTGTTTACAAACTCTCGAGTAGGTGACTCGGGGAGTGGAGTAGGGCAAGGAAGGTGTCCTTGTAGCCGAACCACTATAAATACTCGCGTTGTGGTTTTGTGCTTCTTACTCTTATCTTTTCATTACATATCTTTATATGCTTGTTTATCAACATCCAACACACACAACCAAATAGATTGACATAAGTCGATCTAAATAGTTTAAAAGGAAGTTTTAATTGGTAAAACTATTCAACCCCCCTTCTAGTTTTCCACAGCCTCCTTCATGGTTCGGAGCCTGGCCTCCGTCATTGGTCAGAGCCTGGCCTCCGTCACAGTTCGGAGCTTGGCCTCCGACAGGTTCGAAGCCTGACCTCTGTCAAGGTTCGAAGCTCTGTCGAAGCCCTGTTCGGAGCCCTCTCCGACAAGGGTCGAAGCCTAAAGGTTATAGCCTCTCTGCCTATGAACGTGGGTATGATCGAGCTGGTCAAACAGAATTGGTCAAATAAGATCTGGTCAAACATAACTGGTCAACAACCATGATCTTAGCCATGACCCTCTGTAACTGCTCTGTCAGATTCTTATGCCTATAAATAAGGAAGCCATCACAGAGGTATGTAACCTAACTTAACCCAGGAGATCTCATCTTCTACACCTCAATAATTTCATGACATAATCACCATGACTGATTCTCACACCGGAGGCGGTTCGCGGGGGCTTCTCCCCGCGCTCCGTCTAACGTAGTGTCTTCTATTTCTTATTTTCAGGTTATCTTGCACTCGACATCACCACCATCACCCCTAACTCCGTCAATCACCATTGACGGCCTGGTATGTGCATCTTTTTGTACAATCAGGTGCAAAAATCAATTTTTGATGCACAAAAAAATGATTTAATGTGCAAACGTATTTTTTCATATTTTTTTTTCAAAAAAAATATTGACTTTTAGAAAAAAGTTTTTCACAACTTTTTCATGCACCATCATACCCGATCTTGTGGAATTTTTTGGGATTTTTTCGAAAACTTTTATTGAGTTTTTTATTTTATTTTATCTTTTTACGGATATTTGTCTTTTTATTTGATCTTTTATATATATATATATATATATATATATATATATATATATATATATATATATATATATATATACTAGTGTCAAAACCCGTCCGATGGACGGGTATGACTTGTGGTTTTTATTTTTTAGGATTTTGTGGAACAAATATATACTACAAAGTAATTAAAAATTAAATGAAACGGTTAAGATTTATAATTGATGTTACTATAATCCATTAAACGACTAAAAGCAGGTAAGTACTTTGATTTGTAATTTTTATTTTTAGAATTTAGTAGAACAAATATATAGTAAAAAGTTATTAAAAGTTAAATTAAACGGTTAAGAACTATAATTGATGTTACCATAATCCATAGAACGGCTAAAAGAACTATAATTGATGTTACTTAATTTAGCCGATGCAAATGAACAAAAAAAAACAACACACTGCTTATGAGTGAGCTATGTTTATGCATTTACGTCCTCCCATCATGATTAGAGTCACCTTCTCGAGCCATGCAAAAAAGAGTGAGGCGTCATAACAATCTACCACTAACACACACCACACAACAAACACACAACAAATAGAAGTAATTATAAAAAATAAAACACACAACCACTTACCAAACTCATCCGATCAGATTCTCTTGACCACCTCAGGGTGCTCTTGATGGATGTTTTCTCCTTGGGTTTAATACAACCATTATTAATGTAAAAAAAGCTGATAAATTGCATACATATGACGAATGAAAGATTAACTTGATTGATTTAATTACTCAAGCAATCAACATATATAGTTACTTGGAGTGTAGTTTTTGTTCTTGATCGGTCTACTCCTCTTCCTTTACCACATCACACTCGCCATGAATGAGGGGAGCTCCGTAAGGATATTTCAAGAGAAACGAACAACACTTGACACGTTGAATAGAAGGTGTAATATTATGATCAAAACACCTATTTACAGACATGGCAAGATGAGCGACACAGGGGGAAATAACAGGGCATAATAGATTCAGGGTGAAAATTGGCCATTTTAGTAAAATCCTAATTCACAGTTAGAAACTTAGAAGTAGCACGTAGTGCAGTAGTGTAAAGCTCCTTTCTTGCACAGAATAAAAGAGCAAATTTATAAAAACAATTGAACGCTAGAAACTCTAGTTTACTAAAACTTACACATCAAACCGTTGAACATACATTGAAGCTATGTATAAAAACAGAGCAGCCCTTGCTCCCATTAGAACCACATGATCCTTGTCAGTATCCTTAACGAACACCTGGAAAAAAAATATTTTTTTTCTTGGTAAAGTATAAATCGAAAAGAAAACTTTAGAATTTTAAAAGAAGATAACTTCAAACTGGTAATAAAAACTAACCTCAATGAGAGTTTTATCGACTGTGAGTTTGTTCAACGTGAGAGTACCGGTCTTATCACTAAACAATACATCCATCCCAGCCATTTCTTTGATGGCTGTCATTCTCTTGGTGATTACACCTTGCTCTCACAACTTGTGGGACCCAATGGCCATAGTCACCGACAAAACAGTTGGCATGAAAATTGGAATACCACCAATGAGAAGAACCAATAAATAGTTGATTCCATTCCTGTAAGTTCATTTCTGAATTGGGTACATCACCACTATTTCAATTATGAGACCAATCGCAGTGGAGCATATGCATAAGTTTCCAATGGCTGTCAAATCCTAAGAAACAATCCATTAAAAAGATGTTAGCCTATATTTATATGTTTAGTTTTAAATAACCAGGACGTGCAATCACGGGTACCTATCGGAAATGGCAGACTTGGTTAGTGCTATCGACTAAGTGAGCAGCCTTTCCGAAGAACGTATGGGCTCCAGTCGCAATAACAACTGCTTCAATAATTCATGAGTATGATGTAGACTTTTAAAATTATTCATGTAACTTAATTTTTGTGCCTTTTTCCATCATTATTTCAAGGGCAATACGAAAGTTAAAAAATTTATACTTTTATTTAAGAAATATGACTGTAAATCAAGTAAAGATGTTAAATTTCAAGTGCTTCTTTAATATATGGCATATAAAATAACCTGAATTGCGTTAAACACTTTGGAATGAATGCCGGTTGTTTGTTGAGAAGACGGAAATTGAAGCTTTGCTGAAGCTTTTTTTACATCCGAGTATAATCCAATCATCAGAAGGGTTTTCCATTGCTTTGCATTGCACCATGGTAATCAAGAGCTTCACGCAGCATCATTCGGTTCCTTTAACACGTGCATTATGTTCGTCTATCCATGATTATCTGGTCAAAAGATGCACAGCGAGCACATTATTGTAATAATACTTGATAAATTTTAAAGTGAGTATGGCCACAAAATGATTAACGCATTAAGCATGAGCAAGCCATTCATGTGACGTTCTGTCTTAAAGTGTTGTGTGACTTCTGTTGTTACCTATCACTATATTACGACCTGTTGTTGTGGTTGCTGCTGTGCAGGCGGACGCTGGGCACCAACAGCACCCTAAGGTTCAGAGCTCTCTCCTGCACCGGGAAGTTCGGTTCTCCTCTTCCTTACCATGATGCAAACTAAAACAATCACATAATAAATAGAGATTAAATATCAATAATCGCAAACAAATATTTACCAAATTATTAATAGGACAAACTAAGCTTAAAAAAATTCAAATCAAACTATCATGAATAACTTATATAGAGGGTGTTCAGTTATGCTCATCTGTGAGCTTATGAACTTATGTGATTTTTGCTTACTTTTCATGGACATAACAAAATACAAAGAAAATATTACATATCAGTTCTACAAAAGAAACAATGCGTAAGCTTAGTCACATACATATATTAGTATCTTTTACAGTTTAATTTTTTGTATTATTAAAGAGACAGTGGTTAATTAATATTTTGATGGTATTAGTTTATGTTAGACGATATGTATTAGGCTTATGTATTTAGGCCCGTATGTATTAGGCCCATATGTATCTTATATATACACTCATATGTACCGAATATTAAGAGAGGAATACACAGAAGATTATACTGACTCACATGGTATCACGAGAAACCTAAACCCTAAACCACGTTTTTTATTCCACTGCTTTTTCTTTTCCAGTTTGGTCGACTGACTTTTGTTCCCACTTAGTATTCAATAGTTAAATATTCACAAGTTTATTTGTTGATTCAACCTTTTTGTATTCAACGATTATTAGCTTTTTGTATATGGTCGGTTGACTTTTGTTCCCAATTTAATATTAACAGTTTATTTGTTGGGTTATCTTTTTTCCCCATTTAAGTTTGGTATTCAACAGTTTATTTGCGTAAATAAACTGTTATTGCATAAATATTCAACAGTTTATTTGGTTGGTTTCCAGTTTTAGTCGAAAGTATTGGTCGACAGTTTGGTATTGGCTAAGTTTAGCCCGTTTTCCCTTTTATTCGACCGAAGTTTCAGTCGACTGTTTGGTTTGGTTTCTAATTCCTTAAATTTTTGCTACTCCAATCATGACAATCGACAACCCACCTCCAACACCGGCACTTACCTTATCGGACAAACTCATGGCTATGAATCATTTAACCACATTTTTTCCCGAAAAACTAGACGTTGATGTAATGAATTACTCATCGTGGATGTATTATTTTTCCCATCTTTGTCATGGCTATGGGATTTTGGATCATCTTGTTGATCCGGTTGCTTCTTCATCCACTACGCCTCCTACGGATCTACCACCTAAGAACGCGGAATGGACCAAGATTGATTTCATCATCCGGTCTTGGATATTCTCCACACTTGCTCCATCACTAAGGAGACGTCTAGTTGATCTTAACCCTAAAACTGCAAAGGCTGCATGGACACATCTTGCGGCTATTTTTCAAGACAACAAGCGCCCGCGTGCTATGGCTTTGAAAGCTGAACTTCGCAACTTGAAGCTTGAGACTTTATCTATTGACGGGTATTTTTAGAAGATTGAATCTATTGTTTCGGTTCTTAATGGTCTTGGTTCCCCTCTTAGCAATGATGATGTTGTTACTTTTGCGCTTGAGGGCTTACCTTCCACATATGAGACCATCTCAACCGTTATAGTTAGTCGGGAACCCTTTCCCGATCTCCAAACGGTTAGATCCTTGTTAACTACTCATGAGATGCGCCTAAATTATAAGGTTCCAGACCCTCTTGTCGATGCTACATCCGCTTCTCCAGTGGTTTTAGTGGCGAAAACCAACGCTACGCCTCGGCGTGGTACTTCTTTGGAAAAGGTGAACAACTTGTGTTGGAGTTTTGCTAAAGGTTCATGTAGGTTTGGTGATGCTTGTAAGTATCTTCGTAATGGTGTTCATGGAAAGTCTACTTTGCTTCCTCGTACCTCGGGCTCGGCTTCCGGTGTCTCGAGTGTGGCACGCTCGGATTTGGATATGTTGCAAACATTGTTGGCTAAGTTTGGTTTAAATGCTACTAATTGTTTCACCTCTACAACTCCTGTTGCCTACACTGTTTCTAGCCCTTGTGTCACCCCTTTTGGATCAGCCCAATCTTCGCAGCCCATTGGCTCACAGGGGGTTCAGCAGCAGTTTTTGCCTAGCTCACTTGGGGGGTCATCGTTTGGCTTGACTTGGTTCTTTCCACAGGGGGTTCAGCAGCAGCAGCTAGGGGGGTCATTCCCTGGTCAGTTCGCGACAGGGGTTCATCCGCAGCCTGGACCCTCCGTGCCACTAGTTCAGTATGCGACAGGGGTTCCCCACCAGCTAGGGGGTCGTTTCCAGGGGTTCAGTTGGGGCAGTTCATGCCAGGTGTTCAACAACCACAAAGTGTTCCTTTTCATCCGAGTCAATTGATGGCGTCCGGTTCTCCAGGTTCGGGTCAAGCTACCGTTTTGCCGCATGCATTTACTACCAATACTCTTCAGGATCCGGCCACCGGCAATTGGAACATGGATACAGGTGCGACATCTCATCTTAATGATTCTGTACATTGTCTTAATGATATTCTTAATATGTGCATTTACCCGTCTGTTGCAGTTGGTGACGGGCGTTTTATTCCCGTTACTAACTCTGGGCATAGTGTTCTCTCTACCCCTTTTCGTCCACTTCATTTAAATAATGTCTTAATCACTCCCAATATTGTCAAAAACTTAATTTCTGTTCGTCATTTTATCCGTGATAATTCTTGTACTGTTGAGTTTGACCCTTTTGGTTTTTCTGTGAAGGACTTCCTAACTCGACGGGTGCTCCTCCGCTGTGATAGCACGGGTGATCTCTATCCTGTTACGAAGCCCTCCACTATACCTCAAGCTTTTCTTACCAGTCAGTATACGTGGCATCAACGACTTGGACATCCAGGAAGTGAAGTGTTACGTCGTCTTGTGTCTAGTGATTCTATTTCTTGTAATAAAGAGAAGCTTCTCGTTCTTTGTCATGCTTGTCAGCTTGGCAAACATGTGAAGCTTCCATTTGTTAGTTTGTCTAGTTCTGTTACTTCCCGTTTTGATATTGTTCACTCGGATTTGTGGACCTCCCCAATTTCGAGTCTTTCTGGTTTCAAGTATTATGTTTTATTTTTGGATCATTATTCTCAGTATGTTGGGTTTATCCGTTAATCAATAAATTTGATGTTTTGTCTAAATTTCAATTGTTTCGTAGTTATGTTCGTACTCAGTTTAAGTGTGAAAATAAATCGTTTCAGTGTGATCATGGTGGTGAGTTTGATAATCATGCTTTTCATAACTTATTTTCAACTAATGGCATTCAGTTTAGATTTTCTTGTCCTCGCACCTCTCAACAAAATGGTAAATCTGAATGTATGATACGTACAATTAATAACCTTATTTGTACCTTATTATTTCAAGCACATTTACCACCAAATTATTGGACTGAGGCTCTTAATATGGTTGTTTATTTATTGAATATATTACCTTCTCGTGCCATTAATAATGAGACACCTTTTACCCGTATTTTTGGTGCCAAACCCGATTATAGTGTACTTCGTGTTTTTTGATGCCTTTGTTACCCACATATTGATACTAATCATAAATTAGGTCCACGTGCCACTCCTTCAATCTTTCTGGGGCACGCTGCCAACCATTTTGGCTACCGTTGTCTTGACCTTAACACCAATAAGATTATCATTTCCCGTCATGTTACCTTTGATGAAACCGTTTTTCCGTTTCAAACACATAAATCCTTGCCTCCTCCCTCCTATGATTTTTTGGAAGATTCTTCCGATCTAATTTCCACCATTATCCGTACCACACCCATTGGTCCAAATTCGGACCCGATACCCGCTACATCAACTGAACCACCTACATCACCAACACCAGTTACACCGCCATCACCACCTACACCTCTTACCCCGCCTATGCCACCTACACCACATTCTCCACCACCTATTGTCGTACCTGCACCTCCAATCACTAACCAACCTACTGTATCTACTCATCCCATGGTCACACGTTCTCGTGTCGGGACTACTCGTCCTAATCCTAAGTATGCTGGTCATGTGTCTACTATTTCTCCTTTACCTCGATCGTATAAGGATGCTCTTAATGATCCCAATTGGCGTAATGCTATGTATGATGAGTATAATGCACTTATTAAAAATAAAACTTGGACTAATGTACCTCGCCCTGAGGGTGCCAATGTTGTTCGTTGTATGTGGTTGTTTCGTCATAAGTATTTGGCTGATGGCACCCTTAGTAGGTATAAGGCACGTCTTGTTGCCAATGGTAGAACACAGGTTGAGGGTGTTGATGTTGATGAGACCTTTAGTCCGGTTGTTAAACCAGGCACTATTCGCACTGTGCTTAGTTTAGTCATTTCTCGTCATTGGCCTATTCATCAGCTTGATGTCGAGAATGCATTTTTACATGGTGATTTAGCTGAGACTGTTTATATGCATCAGCCTCCCGGATTTCAGGATCCAGTGCATCCTGATTATGTTTTTTTATTGCAGCGATCTCTTTATGGTCTTAAGCAGGCCCCTCGAGCATGGTTTCAGCGGTTTGCTGCTTATATTACTACTATTGGTTTTAGTTCTAGTCGGTGTGACTCCTCCTTGTTCATTTACAAACAAGGTGCTGATATTGCATTCTTGTTGCTTTATGTGGATGATATTGTTCTTACTGCTTCCTCTGATCATTTGTTACAGCAGATTATATCCTCTTTACATCGAGAGTTCTCTATGACTGATCTAGGTGCTCTTAATTATTTTTTGGGTATTTCGGTTACGCGTGACTCTTCTGGGATGTTTTTGTCACAGCGTAAGTATGCTATTGAGGTTTTAGAGCGTGCACATATGGCTGGATGTAACCCTTCTCGGAATCCTGTTGATACTGAGTCCAAGTTGGGTGCTGGTGGTACTCCGGTTGATGATCCCACGTTATACCGAAGTCTTGCAGGTTCTCTTAAGTATCTCACATTTACTAGATCTGGCATTACATATGCTGTGCAGCAGGTCTGTCTTTTTATGCATGATCCGCGTGAGCCGCACTTCTCTGCTCTTAAGCGAATTTTGTAGTATGTTCAGGGGACTTTGGACTATGGTTTACAGTTGTTTTCATCTACTACTGACTCCTTGATTGCCTATTCGGATGCTGATTGGGCTGGTTGCCCAACTACTCGACGGTCTACTTCTGGATATTGTGTTTTTCTTGGTAACAACTTACTCTCCTGGTCCTCTAAACGTCAACCGACGCTTTCTCATTCCAGTGCTGAGGCTGAGTATCGTGGTGTTGCTAATGCTGTTGCTGAGACATGTTGGATTCGGAATTTACTTCGTGAGCTTCATACTCCGTTATCTTCAGCCACTATTGTGTATTGTGATAACGTGAGTGCTGTGTACTTGTCCTCTAATCCTGTTCAGCATCAGCGGACAAAGCACATTGAGATTGATATTCATTTTGTTCGTGATTTGGTTGCTACTGGTCAAGTTCGAGTTCTACATGTTCCTTCTCGGTTTCAGTGTGCTGATATTTTTACCAAAGGGTTGCCGTCAATCTTGTTTGCTGTGTTTCGTGACAGCTTGAGTGTTCGGTCTCCTCCCGCTCAAACTGCGGGGGAGTGTTAGACGATATGTATTAGGCTTTTTGTATTTAGGCCCGTATGTATTAGGCCCATATGTATCTTATATATACACTCATATGTACCGAATATTAAGAGAGGAATACACAGAAGATTATACTGACTCACAGTTTATGTTAAGTATTGTTTTGAAAGGTGAGTTTGTCATACATTTTAATTGTTATTTTTTTTCTTTTTCTTTTTCTTTTTTTTTTTCATTTTTAAAGGTGGGTGACTTAACTAATATTTGATTGCGGTTGTCAACGGAAATTTATTTGCAAGGATTGAGTGCTTAAGTAACAAAGAATTTTCAAACCTTTTTGGCTCTTGACAATGGTTAAAACTCTGGTGCAGAGTCTTTCTTGTCCTCTAATCAGTTTAAGCTAAAAACCATTCCCGATATCAAAACCAAGACCCTTTTATATTAGAAATTTTAGCCAGTGCTGACATAGCCAATTACCATGGGTATATGAATAAGAAATTATGCATCTTTTTTTAACTGAATTAATTTGAGAATAAGGTTTTTTCTCATAATTAATAAACTCATATAAATTAAAATTGCGCCAAATAAAAAAATGATAATGATATCAGCTAAATGAAAATATTGATATGATAAAATTAAATCAGGCGATTTAAGAACTATAACTACACCTTAAGCGGCTTTTGGCCCGTTTTTCTTGCTCACCCCTTTGGCATCTTTTTATTACCCATTTGACCCAGGAGACCCATTCACCCCTTTGGGTTTTTCAAATCTCCAAAATCTGACAGTGAAAGCTGGGAGAGGTGGAATGATGGAATTTGAAGTGGAACCTTTGACGGATGTGTACTCCAATATGTCGTTGGTGGTACGATAATCAAATGGAGCACATTTTGCACTGGCAAAAGCTCATGCAACAATGTAGTATTTTCACATTGTAACATGTATCACTAACGTGTCCCCATTGTTCACTTTCAAGGTTGGAAAGGGGAACTGTCCATTAACACAGATATTTCTCGCATACAAAGTTCTATTACAATGTAGCAAAATATTAGTAGCGCATTTGCCGCATAAATAAATAAAACTTGTAGGTACAATTGCCATACCCGGCTTATAGCTTCCTTGGAGTATTTGGGAACACCTTAATCAGAGTTGGAGTCAACTGAACGAAACACATGTATGTTTGTCATTACCATTGAGCAACTGTGTTTTAAAAAAGTAAAATAGAGGTTGTCATAACCTGGGGAGTTTCTCAAATATGAACATACCTGAACATGCCAAACCTGCAAATCTTGTTCACTTGTGCAATGCGCGTCATCCACTCCCAATATATCAAGAATCCTTTCTAATTTCTGTAATCTTGAAAGGGGTACATTTACCCATAGACATAAATAGTTACCATTGCATATCCACCAGTACTGATTCAATATACTTGCCGTGACAGTAAGTTTTTTTTGAACAATCTACTTTCGCATCTAACTATAATGGCTAGAGACATATGCTAGTTTGTTCTACATATAGTCATATAAGTATATAACTGATTAGTGATTACTGTTTGTTTATTGCATTTTCAACTCACAATCTCACATATAATCAGTTTCTAGTGTTTGGGTTAACTGTAACTGGTTCTATATACTTAAGGGTCGCATCTCACATGTTAATCGTGAATGCTCAAAAGTTGCCAAACAATAAGACAAACAAATGGTTCAAATTTTTTTATATCATAACTGGTTCGTTGTACCTACGCGAAAGTTTATTTCTAATCAACCTGTCTACATTGAAGTGGCCAATATGTTTAGGCCATTTTTAAAAGCTTGCATGTGAAGTATCTGGTGGACTTTCAGGGCACTCAGGTTTAGACCTGTTTTGACTCATTACCAGCCCCATTCATCTTTAAACCACTATTTATAAACCACGAATATACATATGGCCATGTAGATCGTAGAAGATAAGAATGTTGAGCCTTGCCTTTAGATACTGGTCAAATGAAACCACATGAGGATGGAACTGCGATCCCAAAACAAGCTCCAATAGCTGACATATACTTTCAATATCTATGCACTTCTGCTTATCCTCTACATAACCAAAAAAAATTTATGAACCACAGCAAAATAAAAAACTAAAAAACTATTTAAAGCTTTCATGACTATTTCATACCAGTTAGGCAGTATTTAAATGCATATGTATAGAAATCCAAATTATTTGTTGACCTTCGAACCTGCAAGATAATACAAAAAATTAAAAATCTAGCTTCTGAGTAAAAAAATGTTTGCTAACATTTGTATACCTCCTGCTGAAGCTCAGGAAGTGCCTTCTTCAGTTTAGCAATAGTATCAGCCCGCAATGCTTTGAGGCCTCTTCGCCACTCCTCCTGTAAAAGATAGATTATAAACTATACGGGTTACTTTACCTGAAGATATTATTTGCAACGTGGAAAAGGGTAAAATTGTTGTATGGGTTAAAATGGGTGCGGTTAACCCCGTACACTAATTGTCGGTAAATGAAAATTTATCTATACACAATTACTATGATTACAAACTTTATATTGTTTTGATAATGGTTTAATTCATATGTATCAACATACTTTTCATTTGTCTTTTTTTAGTTACTGTACTCCTTTTTGTAGCTATGAGATGTCTTGGTGTACTGTTTAAGTGCTTTTGTAAAGCAAATTCTAAACATGTTTTATATAATTTTAAGTTTAAGAAATAAAGATAATACAATGACTAAACATTACAAATGAAAAAATACTTTGGTTATTTTTATGCAATAAACCTGTTAATAAGATCTAAATTTTAGAACTTGATTATATAAACAATTCCTTACCAGTGTGAAATATCCCTGCTTTTCTGCTTGCATTTTCCAGAAGATTCAATAGACCAATTAGTAACTATAACAACATAGTGGACGAGAAACAAAAGGTGATAATGTCGAGTGAATATGGAAGCAACACAAACGTACCAAGCGAGCATGAGTATCCGCACATCCGTGTGAGCAACTTGCAGATCAGGACATAGATGCTCAATTCCTTCAGGGCTGTTCACAACCCATGAAAATATTAAAATTATAAACTTGGACATGTCAAGAGCACATTTTTATTTATAGAATAGGATGGAGATAGATTACACTTACTCAATCATGCCACACGCTTTATTAGCGTAAGTATTATATAGCTGATCATAGTATTCCCATTCGTTGTTACCAGCTCTTCCTGAAGCTGAAGTAAAAGATCAATTCTACATATTAAACTCACTCATAATGGATACCTCGTGTAACAAACTTATTTAATCAAACCATAACTTTAGACATTAATTTTTTGCTCTTTTCAATACGAAAAATATCATATCATACTACTAAACAAATATAGCATACATTATAATTGAATTAACATTAAATATAGATGAAACTTGAACATTCAGTAATGTAACACATAAACACTATACTTAACAATAGCATGCATAAACGACAAAAGCCACTTTGGTTCTCCATTAGAATAATCCGATCTGCACCATTCTCATTGGTTAAAAATCAACCATTTAAGTTTTACATACTGTCGAGTGAATTAGTTAAAAACTTTTTGGATAAATTTATTCAATTAACTTTTAATAAACCCGCCTGATGGGCGGGCATGACTTATAATTATCGTTGGAAGGTATTAGTTATCGGAAAATAATATATAAGGAAATAGTTGAGGATAAACAAATATTGAACTGTTAAAAGGTTTAAATTTGGCAAAGCCCATATATGCTTTTTTATGTGCGTAGATATAATGAGTGATAAGTATTACCTTTGAAGAATATTAGTTATATTGCTAGAAATGATTGCATGGATAATCAAGTTGAAGGTCATACATTTCCGGGTTTGCATTTCCATCAATAAACCCTGAAATTTAAATGCGATTGTAAACTTTTTAATTGCAACCATTTTTCCTAAACCTTGTGTAGAAATGCATGACCAAATAGAAGCTCTATATACTAAGACATGTTTCGTATAAGTTAAAACCTTTTTAAGAAACTTTAGTACACAAAACCTTTTAAATGTTTAGCTATTAAAAAATTTAGAAAAATCTAGACCTATTTATAAGGTCCATACACTTTAGATACCAAGAGCACATGTCATGTGTTTGTTTAATGAATACAAAATTAATAATACTCATATGTTAATTATCAGGGCCGGATTTAGCATTGGGCCAGGTGGGCAACAGCCCAAGGCAGCACAAAGGGAAGGGGCATCATTTTAGTAGCTTGTGTTACATTAGACTAGGTTCAATTTATACACTTTCAAGCCCATAGTACTAGGATGTTTATTTTTTATGTAACTGAAAAAGTGAAAAGATATCAAAATTAATGGAACGTGATTTGTGGGGACTCGGAAGTTACCAAGTTGACAAAGTCCAATCCATTTTAAAATTTTTTAAAAAGAAACGTGATTGTGTGCTTGACAAAGTCATTGTCATACAATCCATTTGAAAAAAAACAAAGTAAACGTGTTGCAGTGGGTAATCAAAGATCAAGGCATTAAGGCAATTGATATATTGAATCATATATTATTCTCTACTCTAGTACTTATTGAATTTCTGCATCTCCATCATTCTATGCGAACTAATGAGGTGATATTATTCCATAATTCATTTTATGCGTTTTTTTCTTCTTTTTTTTTCATTATCTTGCTATTATATTAGATATTTAGATAATTTACGCTAGAATCTATCATGTTACGTCGTTCACAACCGTTAGAAGCCCAAAATAGAAAACGGAAGCAACAAATAGAAGAATCTAATAAAGCTCAATTTGGATCTTTAGAACAATTTGTTGTTAGACAAAAAAAGAATAGTAATAATGTTGAAGTCTTATTTAAGGAGTACGATGAGTCAAGAGAGGCTCAATAGGTTGGCAATACTGAGTATAGAAAGTAGATTTTTAGCAAATGTCGATTATGACAAGATAATCGATGAACTTGCTTCAAGAAACGCACGAAGACATCGGTTTAGGTAATGTAGGTGGAGCGTGTAATTCAAAGCTTATTTCATTGTATCGTAACATTTTACTTAATAAATAAGTTCGGCGTGGGGATGAGCCGCCTAGCTTAATTGACTAGGTTCCAAACCCCTAAAAGATCGTTGTTGTTGTTTGTTTTTTTAGGTTTATAAGAGGGCATATTTTAGTCGGCTCGCCCCGGGCATAAAAAACATCAGAACCGGCCCTGTTAATTATAATAAGGTTGCATCCCATCTTACTTAGCCGATCCTTCTTAGCCTTTCTAGATCCGTTGCCCCTTAATGTTACCCTCCAACTGGGGCGGCATGTTACCAATTTAAAAACCTTGAAGAATGTCAAATAGAACTCTCATAATATATTCTCGAGTCTTTCATATTAAGCTCCCTACTCAACCTGTAAAACCTTTGAAGATGAAAAGTATGGATGCTAAGAAAGTGATGACACATATATCTTACAACCATACATCCATTACTGTTAGTAGAAATTTTGACTTTTCACTACTAAAATGATAAATATAAAGAAAAATTCATATGTACATTTGAACGTCAGTATACACATGTGTATTAAAGACAACTTGGTTATTTCAATGGTAAAAAGAGGCTTTTTGATTTTTTTTGGAATTTAACCAAATTATGAAGTAATTCATTTTGGATTCGATAACATCTACTAGTACACATTATAGCCTTTTTCCACTAAATTGTGAGGATTCTTTTCGTATAAAGCATATCTTTATGTTTTATATTTTGCTATGAGTGTGCCGGTGATTATGTCGATTCTAGAACTTGTACTTGTTATGCATTATGGTTAAAATCACTTTCGAGTAATAAAAATATATTCAAGTGATAAGAGGCAATCGTAGGATTTAACCCAAATGGCCTTTCATTTTACATCTAATGTTATTTAGCTAACCACATCGGTTAAGTTAATGTGTGATTTAAATTGGATTTAAACTGATAATTCGGTAAATGGTTTTATAAGGATGAACATGCTCTCCCTCCCACACGTGACAAACGATTTCAAATTTTCCATGCACATGTTGAGGGGGAGCATCTATCTTAAACCTATGATGTATAACGTGATCACTTATCTCAATGTGCAGGTTCCCTCTAGTATGTGTAAAACTCTTTTCAAATCTCGAGGCACATACTGAGGGGGAGCAAACCTATGAAAACCTCATCCTTCCCAAAAATGCTTTATCTACTTGTCTTGATTAGGGAAGTGATGTTGATATCTTTTAGAAAATGGTAATCAAAGAAGTTAATTCTTTCTCTTGCCTCCATGTGCAAAACGATTTCAAATATTTGATGCACATGTTGAGGGGAGTTCTCGTTCTAAATTTATCAAAAACAATTCAGGTACAAAATGCTTTGATATTATATCACAAGTATCTGGATTGATTTTCAAATGGTTTTCAATTGGTTCAAATGGCAGATGAACAATACCAAATAGACCGACCAACTTTACTTTATGTACGGTGATATAAGGATGATAAGGTTAGGTATGTGTTCCCATGATCCGCCAGAACCGGAAGAATCTACCTAGGGACTATCCACTAGTTAGTGTAGAGTTCTTAGGTATGATGATAAAAGGAGAAAAATGAGATATGGGAAGAGTGCGGACTGAGACTGAGCTAGTACTGGAATAAACCCAACAAGGTTCTTGCTATGAAGTCTCGGTAAGCACTGAAGGGGTTGAAGAATTAAAAGGAATTGAATGAGAAAAGGGTGAAAACAAATAGCCCTCCATATATTCAACCTTAGGGCAGAAACCGGGTTCAATTCATATGCTACTGATGGTAACATCGGTATTGAAGACAAGACGTCATGGACCCAGTGACGCACTGCACTTCAACTTTCCAAACCACACAAGTTCCTCTTAAAAGGACTTGTTTCATTCTCACGGGGAACCAACATTATCTATCGACTTTCTCTTAGAGATTGTTGATATTGAAGAAGGAGACCCTCTCCCTAGTCTCCGACACAGGAACCAAATATGCACATATTGAGTCTAGAGCCACGAGATCATCAATAAATCTCATTAGGACACTTTCAATGAAGACTCTCTGTTTCACACAATGTGGAAAGAGAGATTAAATCTTGAGTCCTACGCATTATCCTTGTGGTATTGCCAGAACATCTGAGTGATGTGTATACATATTCACAATGAAGATGGAAAGCCTTCTGGAGCCAACATCAAACAAGCTCCTGGTAGGTGGCATGTGAGATTTATTATATAGATCAACCATGTGACAACTGAACAGAAACAATGGGGCGATTCAATCTCTTGAGTCAATCCTGGTTCAGGTTATGGATTGACAGATACCTTTGAAAAACCGGTCTTTGTGCTTAAAAATCTTTTCTTTAGAAAATCGACCGTGTACGGACATTTCAAATCAAAAGGTGTTTTATGATTGATAATTGATGTTCATTAAAACCTTCGTTGTATTGCAAAAACAATTTCTATTGAGCAATACACGATTGTTTTTCAAATCTCTTTTCATCAATCAGTGAATTTCTATTCACTGGTTCACTCACTCCGTGTTGTCTTCTTTGAGATGTTCCGGTTTGAGAACAGCTAGAGCAGCTGCGAAACCTTGTCAAGGAAATTCTTCGGAATTATACCTGATCACAGGCAGTACTTGTACTGATCAACGGGGAACCGTGGGCCGTGTACCTCAATTCAACGAAAGTGATCAAAGACACTTTCGTGCGATTTATTGCTAACTGTTGTATGCAGGTACACCCGACGTTTGTAGCTGATCAGAAAGAAGCAGTCAATCCATAGCCGCATGCTCACTTAACACATTCATCTCAAAAGAAATCATGATTAGTGCATCAATGACTCTGATATTTTCACTCCATGCTTCTGCTACGCTGCTGCCAATATCATGAATCAACGAATCCGCTACTCTGATGAGAAGATATCATGATCCAGAATGTGAGCATGTCGGTCCGAAAGTCACAACATCACATAATACCAACACCACAATGGATATCTCAGAGATTTTTGTTAGCTGATGATCTCAAAAGCTGGCATAATGTTATTATCACGTGGATCAGTAAAAGACCTCCACCTAGAGTAACCAAACATGCAATGAGAAGAATCAATGACTACGAGCTTCGGAGCAAAGTACTACATCAAGAATGCAAGAACAATTGTTAATGACATATCTGTTTGTATTCATTGTAATTTTAGTATATGTTTGAGGTGACCTCCCTTAGGGGGAGATTGTTAGGAATTAGAAATTCCAGGTATTAAAGAGTCGGTCACCTCAAGTATATGTAATCATTAGAAAGCTCGTAGTCGTAGTTATTTTAAGTTAAGTAGTATTTAGTTAAGTAACACCGTGGAGGACGGACGGGTCTTTACCCACTGTATGCCTGATCCACAGCCTGTTGTGTGGCGTTTTATGTAAGACTATAAATACTCTCTACCTCCCAAGGTAGAGAGTTGGAGCTCATAATAATATTTTTCACTTTCTCTCACTAAGTTCCCTAAACCTCTAACTTTCTCTCTCTAGAATTCCACTTATACGCCCACTTTGTGTTATGGTTTGATGTGTAAGTGAAAACCAATATCTTACAATTATCAGTTTGTGTTATGGTTTGATGTGTAAATGAAAATCAATCCAGATACTTGTGATATAATATCAAAGCATTTTGTACCTGAATTGTTTTTGATAAATTTAGAACGAGAACTCCCCCTCAACATGTGCATCAAATATTTGAAATCGTTTTGCACATGGAGGCAAGAAAAAGAATTAACTTCTTTGATTACCATTTTCTAAAAGATATCAACATCACTTCCCTAATCAAGACAAGTAGATAAAGCATTTTTGGGAAGGATGAGGTTTTCATAGGTTTGCTCCCCCTCAGTATGTGCCTCGAGATTTGAAAAGAGTTTTGCACATACTAGAAGGAACCTGCACATTGAGATAAGTGATCACATTATACATCATAGGTTTAAGATAGATGCTCCCCCTCAACATGTGCATGGAAAATTTGAAATCGTTTGTCACATGTGGGAAGGAGAGCATGTTCATCCTTATAAAACCATTTACCGAATTATCAGTTTAAATCCAATTTAAATCACACATTCTCCCCCGATCATAATTATCAAATCATTTGAGATTTGTGATCTCTTATAGATTTAAATTGATTTTGAAAGCTTTTAAGGAGAATTGTGACTTGATTATGAAAGCATTTTAACTGATAAGGATCGGATTTTAAGACTTTAAACTCCATTGATAAAACATGCATGAATATCTTTTGAAAACACTTGAATGCCAAATAACTTTTTAATTTAGTTGAAATCATTCTCCCCCTCAATCAATGACATAGGTTGTTGATTGAGAGATTGATATTTTGACAAATAAGTCCAGATGATTATCAAAAATAGAGACTGAGTTATTTTTCAAAGCAGTTAGTTTTCAGCAGATAAATGTTTATAGAATCAGAGCATGGAATTTGAAAAACATGGAAAAGCATGGCTTTGTTCTTTCTTTGAAAAGCGGGTTACTGCCTGAAATGACAATAAACCATTGTTTCTCTTTCTCCCAAAAATAATTTTTGATTTTTTTAAATTTTGATTTTTTTTTGATTTTTTTTTTTTTTTTTTTTTTTTTTTTATAAGAATTCGAATAACATCTAAAGTCCCGTGTCATTCTTTGAATGACAGCACAAAGACCGTAGATATTGTCGAACCGAGGAAAACATGACAAAAAGACAATATTTTTGGAATTTTTCAAGATTTTTTTTTCAATTTTTTATGGATTTTTGAAAGTTTTATAATTTTCTATTTGCTTTTTGAAGAGATATTTACAAGAGATAGATGAGCATAGACCTTTACTCCTCGTCTTCCTCCTAAAGACGTTTGATTGTTTCAGGTTGAAGGCTTTTCAATCCTAGTCGTGGAAGTATGAACTCAAAACGTTCTCTTGGAAGAGCTTTGGTGAAGATGTCTGCTAACTGGTATTCAGACCTCACAAAATAGAGTTCCACCACACCTTTTTCCACTTGTTCCCTGATGAAATGATGTCGAATGTCGATATGCTTCGCTCTTGAGTGTTGAACGTTGTTGCATGAGAGAGCAATAGCACTTTTATTATCACAGTACAAAGGGATTTTGTTGAATTCAAAGCTATAGTCAGATAATTGAGATCTCATCCATAAGATTTGAGCACAACAAGATGACATGGCTATGTATTCAGCCTCTGTAGAGGAAATAGAAGTACTCATTTGCTTCTTTGAAGACCAGCTCACAAGCTTATCACCCAAAAACTGAGCACCTCCAGATGTACTTCGACGAGTATCTTGACACCCTGCATGATCAGCATCTGCATAGGCTGTTAGTGACATACCGGTGTCCTTCGGGTACCAAAGACCCATATTGATGGTTCCTTGGAGATACCTAAAGACCCGTTTAACCGCTTCAAGGTGCTTTTTAGTAGGCTTAGCCTGGTATCTAGCACACATGCAAACAGCGAACAAGATGTCTAGTCTACTAGCTGTGAGGTACATCAGGGATCCAATCATACTACGATATTTTGTTTGGTCAATCATGATCCCTGAGTGGTCCTTATCTAGTTTGGTTCGATCAATCATGGGAGTGTCAACAGGGTTACTTGAATCAAATCCAAATTTCTTTAAGATCTCAGTTGCATATTTAGATTGATTTATGAAAATGCCTCCGGGACTTTGCGAAATTTGTAATCCCAAGAAAAATGACATTTGTCCCATCATTGACATTTGAAATTTTGAACTCATTTCATTTGAAAAATGATCACATTCCATTGGGTCTGTCGAGGCAAAAATAATATCATCAACATAAATTTGAACATGAATTAAATGTTTGCCTGACTTCCTGGTGAACAATGTTGGATCAACTGCTCCTTTGCTAAATCCGATAGATCGAAGAAACTTTGACAGTGTATCATACCATGCCCGTGGAGCTTGCTTTAAACCGTAAAGGGCCTTCTTCAAACGATAAACGTGAGTAGGATGCTCTTGATTCACAAATCCTTCAGGTTGGCTGACGTAGACGACTTCTTTAAGATCTCCGTTCAGAAATGTCGTCTTTACATCCATCTGATAGACTACCATGTTCTTACTAGCAGCATTAGCCAAAAAGATTTTGATTGCCTCGATTCGAGCAACTGGAGCAAAAGATTCTTCAAAGTCAATACCCTCCTCTTGACGGTATCCTTTAGCAACTAATCGAGCCTTGTTCTTCAACACATCACCATGCTCATCAAGTTTCACTTTGAAGATCCATTTAAGAGCAATAATCATAGCACAGTCTGGAGCAGGTACTAACTCCCATACATCAAGTCGATCAACCTCATGAATTTCATCTTGCATGGCATTGAACCAGCTATCTTCATTCATGGCGGTTTTAACATCTTTTGGTTCGATCTTAGATAGTACGGAGTTGAAGAAGCACCATAAGGCATCGGTTGCAAGTTGTTTCCGTGTTGATACAGGACGAGAGGGATTTCCAATGATGTTGTCTAGTGGATGATCGTGAGTCCATTTTCTAAGGTGTTCATGTGGCAGTTGTTGAGGAACTGAGGTAGCAGAGTCGATGTCTCCTGAAGAAGATGGTTCTGATGATGATTCAGGAGCAAATATGTTTTCAAATGGAGCATCTTCAGGGGTAGAAAAGGGATTAACTTCATCATTGATGCCAGAAACAGTTCCATTATGTACATTTGAAGAATGATGATTTGTTGATGAGACTGAAGGATCAGCAGCAGGTGCATCTTGACTTAAGGATATTGAGACTGAGGGATTGACTTCATTCACAGGAATATGAGCAGCCTCTGTTGTAGGAATCGACACCTCATTAGTACTTGGGTCATAAAGTTCATCAAACATAGGATCAAACAATTTCTTTAAATCATCTTCAGATGGAGGTACATATGGAGTTTCTTGAGAAGAGTTTGGAACAAGGGATGAACCAATGGGACTGTTTTGAAGTGCGGGTCCTGAACTGAATTGTCCAGGAGCCATTTGACCGGTCAGCTCATCAAACGTAACGTGAATTGTTTCCATGATATTTCGGGTTCTTTTGTTGTAGATTCGGTATCCCTTTTTGTTTGGTGCATACCCTACAAATACTCCAATGTCTGCTTTAGCTCTAAGTTTTCCTAAGTCTTGTCCCTCATTAGTTGGATAACACAATGCACCAAACACACGAAGGAAAGAGAGATTAGGTTTTATGTTGTGGACAAGTTCATATGGAGTTTTTCCATGAACAGTGTGAATCAGGGAACGATTTTGTGTGTAGCATGCAGTGGCAATAGCTTCAGCCCAGAGAAACATTGGAACCTTTGAGTAAATCAGCATTGTTCTAGCGGCTTCTACGAGAGTTTGATTTCGTCTTTCAACTACACCGTTCTGTTGAGGAGTTCGTGGAACACTTCTTTGATGGCTGATTCCAACGCTTTCATAAAATTCACTGAGTTGTTTGTTGACAAACTCAGTTCTATTGTCTGTTCGGATTATTCTGACTGTTTTGTTAAGTCGAACCTGCAGCTGTTTGATGAGTTTGATGATGATATCAGGAGTTTCATCCTTTGTCCTTAAGAACTTGACCCAGGTGAATCTAGAGTAATCATCAACCACAACTAACACATATTTCTTCCCAAAGATATTCTGCACCCTCATTGGTCTACATAAATCCATATGAATCATATGAAGAACTTCTGTGACAGAGTTAGTAGGTTTGGGTTTATGGGCATACTTCTTGCTTTTTCCCAATTGACATGCTGAACAAAGATGATCCTTTTCATACTTGAGTCTAGGTAAACCTACAACTAAGTCCTTTCTGGAGAGATCATTGATGGTACCGAAGTTCAAGTGATTGAGACGACGATGCCATAACCATGACTTTGTTTTAGAGGCCTTTGACAGCAAGCAAATTGGAGAAGACTTCATCATATCTTCGATAGAGATGGTGTATAGATTTGAACCACGTGAATGCCTCCGGGACTTTGCGAAATTTGTAATCCCAAGAAAAATGACATTTGTCCCATCATTGACATTTGAAATTTTGAACTCATTTCATTTGAAAAACGATCACATTCCATTGGGTCTGTCGAGGCAAAAATAATATCATCAACATAAATTTGAACATGAATTAAATGTTTGCCTGACTTCCTGGTGAACAATGTTGGATCAACTGCTCCTTTGCTAAATCCGGTAGATAGAAGAAACTTTGACAGTGTATCATACCATGCCCGTGGAGCTTGCTTTAAACCGTAAAGGGCCTTCTTCAAACGATAAACGTGAGTAGGATGCTCTTGATTCACAAATCCTTCAGGTTGGCTGACGTAGACGACTTCTTTAAGATTTCCGTTCAGAAATGTCGTCTTTACATCCATCTGATAGACTACCATGTTCTTACTAGCAGCATTAGCCAAAAAGATTCTGATTGCCTCGATCCATAACCCATAATAGCACCGAAATGATCATTCCCGAATCTAACTGTCCCGATAAATTTGCTCACGAAGTTCATGAGCCGTGACCGGTCGCCAGTCATATGCTTGGAACAGCCTGAGTCCAGGTACCACAGAACGATTTGAACGATCTGCAGTTGAACACAGACAAGAATGGATAACTGGATAATTGGGATCCCCATGCAAGAATGGGTTCCATTTGGTTAGTATCAATGGTTGGAACACCCACATCAGAAATAGAAGCATTCATATCAGAAAATAAGGCAATGGAATCATTGTGAATAGATGCAGTACTAGTGTCTGTATTAGCCCTGTTCACAGTGTGCTCGCTTCTTAAGGGAATAGTTCTACCAGTAGGCATCCATTTTCTAGTGGGCATTGTCTGATTAGTCTTATGACCAACAGGTATCCAATAATACCCTATCTTACTAAATGTTCTTACTGTGGGTTTCCACTGTTTACTAACTTTCTTTCGTTTTTGCCTTTTAGCCTTCTTAGCATGATTTTTAGCATTAACAATATTAACTGGACAATTAACATCATTAGGCAAAACATTAACACCACATTCATGATTAGAAACATAATTCAAGCAGTCATCAATACAAGGTTTGCAAATAGTATCAGAATTCGAATTAATTACAGTACGCCTATGGCTAATACTAGAATCAACACGATTCGTTTTATTCGGTTCAAAGTTAAAGTTCCTTGATTGTTCTTCTACTCTTTTCCAGTGCACATTCTTAGCTTGCGAGGTCCTATCATTCCTTGTATTGTCTTGAGACTTTGACCTGCTCCCTTTAATGTCACTGATTACTCCTGTAGAGGGAATGGGAACATTAGTTGGTTTTACTACTCTTTTCATCACCTGTTTAGATGTGATGGGATCTGAACTACATGCAGGCACACTAAGGTTTACTTTCTTAAAACTAGAAGTGCTGGGATTTGTACTCCTAGAAGGCACACTTGATTTCTCTTTCTTAGCATTGACAGATCTGGAATCTGAACTACTTAAAGGCACACTAAGGTTCACATTCAAGACATTGAGCATCGAATGAATATCATACTTGGCATTAGGCGTCGAACATGGAATCAAAGGATTAACTCTCTCACCTAAGGACTTTGGGCATATTGTGATCAGGCATTCTAGGATTTCTTGAGATCGTTTGGCATATAAGCATGCATGTCCAATTGCATTATCATGAGGTTTCTCTAACTTATCCTCTTTAACAATCTCACGCAGACATTCTAGGCAATCCTTAAGGGATGAGAAGTATGTTTGAACAGCAAGTTTGTTGTTCCTGAGATGAGGAGGGACATATTTCACAGACAAATCATATTTATTACAAGAGTGAACCTTTGATACACCATTCTCCCCATTGGTCATTGGCATTTTCCCTTTTACCTGACTCTTCAGATTCTCAATTTCCTTTTGCAATGAAGCTATTTGTTCGTTATTTTTGTTACGAGTGACCTTTATTGATTCAAATAACTCATTGAAATGACGTTTAACCTTTTCATTTTCTTCTAGAAAACTTTCGTTTTCCTTTTGTAATGCATTTACTAGGTTTTGAAGATGAAACGTTTGAGAATTCTGAGAATCTAAAGGAGGAGGCATTTGGGAGCCTGTCATATTGTTCGTTTGACCCTTTAATTGAGAGATTTGGGCTTTCATCTTTCTGATCGTGTTGCAATGAGCTTGAATCTGTTCATCACGTTTGTTAATTTGAAAAACTGCATCAAACTCTGGAGCATCTGAGGATGTCTTGATATTTGAAGTTTTGACATTTTCTTTAAGATGTTGATATTTTAGTTGTAAATTAAAATGCTCAACTTCTAGTTTAGAAAAATGTTTAACCAAATTGTCGTGATCATCCAGTTCAATTTTCTCGTTTAGTTCAGAATTAGTTTTTTCAAGCTCAATGACACGATCATGGGAGACTTTCAGGGCAACAGATAATTCATGAAATTGGGAAGCATTAATGGAACAATTTGTAGCAGTGAAAAACACATCTTGAGCAATACATTCAGAAATCAGGTTCTCATTTAGTGTATGCAAGTTCTTCCTCTCAATCTCATTATATTTTAGTGCTCGCTCATAGTCACTAACTTCAACTATCATTGCATCAAATTCCTTTTCCATTCCCTTAATATCAGTTTCTATCCCCTTTTTAAGACTCTCAAAGTGATCTTTTAGAAGTTTAAAGAAAGGCATGACCTCAGTTAAATAGCATTCTTTTGTTTGTTCAAAACCCCTTTCCCCTTCAGTAATCCCAGTGGGTGTGATCCTTTTCTTACAAGTTTTCTCAAAATCAACAAATAGTTGAAAAATAACATATTGACTGATTAAGATCTTGCTTTTAGTAGCAATCGTTCTAGGAACTAGATGCATTGGTGTATTGGGAGGATACACAGTTTCTTTAGGCATTTTCCTAAGGGGAGGGTTTGTTTCAACAATATTTTATGCTTTCTGCTTATCTAAGTCCATTTTCCAGAACACTTGTTCGGGAGTCAACAATGTTTGAGGCTTAAACATGTTCAAGGAGATCCAATTCTCCTTTTTGTAGTCATGGGGAGTGATAATTACTTTCTTCTCTTTGCATTTAGGATCATTTAGTTTCTTATTCATTTTCTCCCTAGTGATTTCATCTAATTTCTTATCTTCCTCTGTGCACTCAACGCAACTAGGTTTTTGTCTAGGTTTAAGAATCTCATTGCCATCATAGATCACATTTTGAGCTGCTTTTGCTATCTTCCCGTACTCAGGGTTGGGTTTATCTTTAATGGGAACACTATGCTTATCGCTTAGAACTCTATGCTTAGTGATCATGTGAGCAGTCTGAATGGTGTTTCCTTGTATGTACAACTTGTTTTCAAGTTTGTTTTTCAAAGTTTTCAGATTAGAAAAATCTTTCAAGAGTTTTGATTCCTTTGCATTAAATTCTTGCTTAAGCATTTTCACATTTTCTTGAAGTTCTTGTTTTTGTTTAGCAGTTTTAGAAAGCTTTTCTTGCAAGGAATTTAACTCTTGTTTTAATACTTCTTCTCTAAAATTACTTTTTCTAATGATTGTACGCACTTGGTCATCCATTTCCTACTCACGAGTGGTCAACTCAAATTTTGCACGTTCTTCATAAATAGCAACACGTTCTTTATAGGCATTTAGTTCAGAAATTACAGAATCATCAGGGGCACATGCAGTGTATTCATCAAAAACATAGTCATTGTTGACTGCAGAAGATGCATCACTTGGTACAACTTCACTTTCACTTTGTTTCACATATTGATCATATGGGACAACATTGATATTACCCATATTTTCAATATTTGATTCAATAGTTTCAGTTGATAGTACTTTGTCATGCATCTTTTGCACATCAGCATCATCGTATAGTTTTAATACCTCTGAGATGAGTTTGTCTTTGGATGGGCCAGCTTGTGGTGAAGATGAGACCTTGGGAGAAACCATTGGAGAAATGCTAGCCATAAAAATTGTGTGTGCAGTAGGTCCATCATCCACATCAGAGTCGTATGCATCACAATCAGCGACTTGAAAGGCATTTTGATGATTGTGACCTATCTCCTGAATAGGCTGCTCATCCACATCTGCATCATAGGTCTTGGCATTGCCCTCAGCAAGAAACAACAATTCCTCTTCATCCAAAGCAGCACCATTATCCTGAGCTTGTACAAGCAGCATCTTATCTCTGAAGTAATCAGCATTCTATGGACGTTTTGGAGATGTACAGTTCCTTGCGATGTGTCCCTCACCACCACAGTTATAACATTTGATCGGCTTAGCTTGACCTTGATTACCATTCCTTCCTCGATTCTGATTACCAACATAACCTCTACCAGCTCCACCTCTTCCCTGATCATACTGTCTTTCCTGAACTGGTTGCACCACGATCCTCCCATCTTTAATAGTAGCTTGATTGTGTGGGTTAGATGTTGTTCTGAGGTTGTTGTTGGTTTGTGGGAGAGAATTCATGTTTTGACTAATCAGAAGAGCTAGTTGATTAATGATGTTACCCACGTGTGCATCAGCATCAACTTGTTTGAACATAGGATCAGGAATGAGTTTGTGATTACCATTACCCATGGGTATGACTTGTGAGGCTTTGGTTGTGATTCTGATGTTTGAGTAGAAGGCAGTTGAGTCATTAGATGAGCTTGTCTCTCCCTGGTTGGTTTTGAACTGATTAAGAATCATTTTTTCAAACATAGCATGTCTCTCATTCTGAAGGAGGAAGGCATAGAGTTGCTCATAGTTTGTATTCTTCAATCCTTTAGTGAGCTTCACAAAGGTGACAAACTTGTGCCATTCGGGATTCATGTTGTTCACAAATTTTTAGTTCAGCTGAATGTTAGGCATAGTCATTCTGATGTTCCTCATATCATTCACCAGCTTATGAAATCTCACATAGTACTCATAGACACTCTCATCTGGTTTCATCTTGAAGTGTTCAAATTCGTCATAGAGTTGTGATTCTCTGTCTTCCATAGTTAATTCAGAAACTGAGAGAAGCATCTTGACATTATCCCATACTGCCTTTGCTTCGGTGTTGTGATTGATCAGCTTGTAGATGTCTTTAGGAAGACCTTGAAGAACAATGTTAGAAGCCCTGATATCAGCATCGAATCTCTTTTTCTCCTTATCATCAAGCTCATCATACATCTTTGGTCTGTCCATTCCGTAAATCAGAGTTCCATCTTCAGCAGTATCAAGTACATCTCTAATCGTCTCAACCCGATACGGTCCTTCATCAATGGATTTGAGAATGTTGACACCATTTTCCTTTCCAAGACAGTACAATCTGATTCGTTGAGCCCAAGAATCGTAGTCAGTTCTGTCAAGCATGGGTGGACGTGTATCTGAACCAGCTGCTTGAACATCCTCGGCAACAGTGGAGATGATTGTAGAAACATTGGTAGACATGATGACAAATTAAACGGGATTTTATAACTCTATGATTAAACCGGGAAATAGATTCTTTCACGGGATTTTACTAAATCAAGATAAAACCGTAAAGAAATCACCCAAGTCGCTAGAAAATTATGCACCAAGTCGCTATCTTCTAATTCGCTATTCCACCAAGTCGCTAAAGTCCCAAGTCGCTAAACAAAAGACAAGTCGCTAAATAGCAACTCGCTAAGCCTCTAGTCGCTAGCAAAATTTTGGCAGCAATTCGCTAAGATACAAGTCGCTAAGGAATCAAGTCGCTAAATAGCAACTCGCTACTTACCAAGTCGCTACCCGTAGTGGAGCATCCACTACTTGTACTGTTAGTCGCTAGGCCTAAGTCGCTAACTCCACTAACTGCAACTCGCTACAAAAATGTAAAGCAAGTCGCTAGCAAGAAAGAAATCCGTAGGTCAAGTCGCTAGCAAGAAAAACATCACAAACATCACTTTTCAATCCAAAAACAACCCAACCAAGATGATTCAAGCTTACCAAATGAAAACCTAAACACTTGTGATGATTCTAAACATAAAAGTACTAACAAAATCCAAGCTTTAACACAAGAAATCAACCAAATGATGCACAAACCACTAAACTTTTTCAAACTCAAAAACCACCTAAAAACCACTAGAAATTCAAAGATGTGCAAGATATGATCTAACCATGGCTCTTGATACCAATTGTAAGATATTGGTTTTCACTTACACATCAAACCATAACACAAAGTGGGCGTATAAGTGGAATTCTAGAGAGAGAAAGTTAGAGGTTTAGGGAACTTAGTGAGAGAAAGTGAAAAATATTATTATGAGCTCCAACTCTCTACCTTGGGAGGTAGAGAGTATTTATAGTCTTACATAAAATGCCACACAACGGGCTGTGGATCAGGCATACAGTGGGTAAAGACCCGTCCGTCCTCCACGGTGTTACTTAACTAAATACTACTTAACTTAAAATAACTATGACTACGAGCTTTCTAATGATTACATATACTTGAGGTGACCGACTCTTTAATACCTGGAATTTCTAATTCCTAACAGTTAACCACCATATGGAGCCATTTGTAGTACTCTTTTTTAGCGCTAGATACCCTTAGTTACACCCTCTGAGCCAATCTTTTCATTTTGTTACATCCATTTAAAAGAAAAAAAATTACACTTTAAACCTTAGCCAACCTATGTCAATGTCTTTTGGTTTGTTGCTAGTTGTGTGAAATTTTGGATTGTTTTTGATGATTATAATGAAGCTACACTTTGTCATCCGTGTGTACCATTTCCAACAAAGATGAAGGAGACGTCTTTTGCATTTGTATTTTTTGTGGTGTATGCTCATACGAAGTGTGGGGGAGAAGCATGTTTAATAAAAAAAATGTGAATAAGTCATCGCAACTATAAGGGACAATTATAGCCAATGTGTTATACTATATTATGAAAAAGAGGAAGTATGTGTGAGATACTGATGAGCCAATGTGCTAAAATATGATATATGTTTGGTAATCGATATGTGAAGGAGAGGTGATTGTAATCATTTTTGGGGTTTGTGGTTTGTTCGATGGCTAGCAACATGGGGGTTTAGACTTGACTTTATTTTTCTTTTTTTTAAACCAATTTCATAAATAATCCCATGCCTTATCCATACCTTTTATGAAACCGAAGCCTAAACATTATAACCCGAATTAAAGACCTCTTTGATGAATTTATTTTATTTGTCTTGATACTTGTACAAGCTTATGGTAAGAAACATGAATCATGACTAGGCATTGAGTGATTTACATATACCAACCAATCTATTTGAGTGTTGAGTGAATTCCTGATGCAGGTTTTATTGACCAGGTTTTAATATTTATAATTACTCGTTATACCTATGGTCTACCCTAATGCACTAACGGGCAGTGTACCCACTCGTGTGTGGTGTAGTATTCGGTAAAACCGAGGTCGTCCCAAGAGCTATGTGTGCGGATTTTAACTAAGTCTATGTGGCACAGATTTTAATATGATTTTGATATAATTAACTGCAAAAGCAAATAAAGATGAAGGTTGTGATCAATAGAGGAGAGGGGTGCTAACCTAGTTACTCATCCTAATTAGTAGTACTTACGTCTAATTACTTCTAATTACCTCAGGTGGGGTCAAAGTCGCTAGGACAACATTTGGTCAGTTCGTCCTAACCTATCAGCAAAGGGTCCCACTGGAGAAATCAGGTGCCCCGTCATAAGTCCAGTTGTTCTTAGTCCCCTAAGCCAAGTCACTAAGTACCGCTACATGCTAGATTCATAATAGTGAGTGCCCGGGCGCTAGCATCTTAAACACTCACCCCCTACTTCTTATGTTCATCCAAACGGTAGGTGATCAGTTGGTCAAATCGCACAAGTAGAAAGGGTCGTCAGTTGGTCATATCTTACCCTTCCCATCTCAGTCTACTTACTTAGGGTCAGTTGGTTATATCTCCTAAGTAACTAGCCACTACCGCCATTCAAAACTACTGAAACAAAGGTAGCTACCAACAAACTATGCATGCATACACTTAGAAACAATTATACGGAAGCAATATAAACGCAAAGAAAACAATTAAGAAATCATAACTAGGCCAGCACTAGAGGTGCTTAGTCGCTCATATTAACTATAACAATCGTTTCAATGTTTAACATTACGAAATACATGAATTGTAATTAAAGAAAAGATAAAATGCTAATGCTTATCGTAGGGGAGTGATTTCTCCCTTGGAGATAGTTCCGTACGCTCCTCTAGACCTGCCTTTAACTTCTACTCATGTTCACTTTGTGTTATGTTTGAAATGGGATGCTTTGAAATGCCGAAAATCATGGGGTATTTATAGGCCAGATTTGGTTACGGCGTAACTAATTATAAGAGTTACGCCATAACATACAATTCTTTGAAATTTGCACTAATAATGCTGGTTACGGCGTAACTACGAAAGGGGTTATGCCGTATCTTCAATAAACCTTGGTTACGCCGTAATTGATGCAAGAGTTACGGCGTAGCTTATAGTGGTGTGGAACCTCATTTGACCTAGTTGGTTACGTCGTAATCTTTGAGAGAGTTACGCCGTAATCTTCTGTTGAGTTGGTTTTATGAGCCACGCCTTAATTACGGCGTAATGTGAGAGAGGAGTTATGTCGTAACTGCTTCAAAATGAGCATACTATGATGTATCTTCAATAAATCTCCAAATCCGCGTCTCTTTAGCTCCAATGCTCGTAATTTACCTGAAAGTGAAATATAAAGGAAAACAAGTGTAAATCAATATAAATGATATAAAATACGAGCATTATCGGGGGAAATTGACACTTAATATTCAGGATTATTTGATGTTATCAAATATCCCCCACTTGAACTCTACTTGCCCTAAAGTAGACCTTATTAGATAGATTCCTAAAAAGATATCTTCCATTACCTGGAAAATATAAGTTTACAAATCCCTTATGCTAGAATAAAACAAAGTCGAACACCTCACGAAATGGGAACAAAACACTCAAATCTCTCAACTATTCTAAGTGTCAATTTCGGGGTGATCACTCATTGCACAGTCATAGCATGTATTCTATCATAAGCTTGGCAGTTACACAAATATCCACCATTAGAGTTAAGGACAAAAAAATTCTCGAAGGCAATATGGATAGACACAACAAAGGTTAAGGGTGATTTGTCATTACTAACATGTCACGGCGAAGTGGACAAAATCAATGATACATGACCAAATCCATGGCCAAGACACCAAAGATTGCTCGATGCATCACCTAAACACGCTTCATGACTAAGGGAAGGATAAGACATGGGATAAAATTGGTGTAAAACAAAATTAAGCAAATAGTCTAAATCTACAACTAAGTCATCAGCACTTATCGTTTGCCCAAAGTTCAAGTTTCAAAGTCAAGAAACCGGATCATGATATAATCAGGTAGATGTGCCATTAGAGGACGTCATGATGGGCACAATTCCAACTTCATTCTTCAAATGTGACTGAGGTGTCCTCCTCGATACTAAATCTATATTAAGCTCATAACAATAGTGCTTATAACATCGCACTTTACAAACAAATGAAAACAATAACTATAATAATTTTTTTTATTCGAATCACTTTATCATCATTTTTTTTGAACATAACATCCCCCCATTTGAGATTAACAATATGAGAATTTGGGAGGTCTTCAATGATCTTTAAGGATATGTCGTCGACGAGAGCGTGATTCCCGATCCTTTCTACTTGAACCTTGAACTTAGGCAAATGATGACTTCTCAATTACAAATAAAGACTACAGGGTAGGCTAAGGTGTAATGGTGTATCGAAACAATATGTTGGGTGAACAAAATGAAAGAATGGCTCAGAAGGGTGTATCTAGGAGTATCTTGCAGTAAAGGTGAGTGCAACAAAAGGGTTTAACATGGGGGTCGAGAAGTCGAGGTGACTAATCGATAGACACACAATGATAGGCTATTTGAGTGATAATCCTATAATACTGCCTTCTTAAACTGAAAGTCCAAATACATCGAGCTAACTCAACATACCTCGTCTATGGTCTCGAAATGATGTAAAGGCCAAGTTCTAAAGTTTACAAGCTACCGGCACACTCATAATTTGGTGGATTTGGGGTAAATATTTGGAAACGGATAAGGCTAATCTCACCATATAATATCAAGGGTTATAATGTGCTCGGCTAAGGTGTAATCTAGTTAGGTTAAGAAAAACATGTCAAAATTTTTAAAATGGCATAATTTTTCAAAATAAACTAGAAAAACAAGGGCAATAAAGTTCAAGAGACAATTCTACTCCCGTCCCCCCACTTGAATTGTACAAAGTCCCTTTTGTACTAAGCATTAAATAAAGGTGAAGAGAAAAGTAGAATTAGAGCGAGAACTTCCCTGAAATTTGCTCCAAAAAGAAAGAAGGCCCACGAAAGAGTCGTGCCTTCGCATAAGCATCCACGAGCAAACTTCAGTCCCTGAAATCACACTACCGACAAGCATAATTCTAAAAAGAAAAAGAAAAATGAAAAAGAAATCTAACTCACTTTCATAGGAATCACAGTTGCATTTAGCGTATGCAACAAGCCTTTTATACCACTTGGTGTCCCTAGTGGACGAGTGTAGTCTCGTGAGGGCTTACAGGTAATATAACCACAAAGTTCATTTGAAAACTAATACAAGGTTATTGTGTTTAAAATGAAACGAGTGTTACAGAGGGTAGTTACATCGTAACTCCCATAAGGAGTTACGCCATAATTAAGCAAAACCTGACAGGGGTGTGGTTACGGCATAACCATTGGGGTTACGCCATAATTGGTAATGCTTCCGAGTAGTTTTGTTGCACTAAGGCCTGTTACGGCGTAACCAAGATAGTGAGTTACGCCGTAACTCTGGTCGGATCAGAATGCTGCAACAACAACTTTTCTTCATTATCCTGCAAAAATGGTTAAAAACACAAAACCCAACAGAAAGGAAATAAAACAAATGAAAGGGATAATTCGGGTTGTCTTCCGAAAGAGCACTTTTCTTTATTTACGAGTCTTTAAGTTAGACTCAAAGCCTCGGGGCTTTATGGTAGCCTTTAGACTTGGCCAACTTCCTTCATTAATTGGCGGCAATCATTCATCCATTCGATAAAAACCTATTTTCTCGTTGTGTTCCCGATGCTACATGTTCCAAATTTTTGCGAGATCCACTCATTAAATGATAAACATGACCTTCCGCAGTCATCACTTTCTGCTTTTGGACCAATTGTTTCACTTATGTTTGATCTTTCATCATTGGTCATTGTATCAATAAGGTGATAGTTATCGTAATTGCATTTTAGTTGTTTTACCAATCTCGTATTGATTTCCGAGTCTCCAAATCTTACCTTGTACCAATCTTCAAAGGATAATTTCCAAATTTTATATCGTGTCTCTCAATCTCATGAGGGCACGTCCATTCATCCGCCCTTCCATCACAAAATTCATGAAAAGGGTTACACGAGGGCCATGCTTTCATTGATTCGTTATCTTCTGTCAATATAGGGTTGCAGCAATGTTTGTTAGGATCCGCAACTTCCTTAGTACCCTCAATCTGGACAATCTCTCCCTGTTCATGTTCACAACTATCAACATTCTCTCCACGATTGTTAGTACTAAGATTATAACACATAGGTGGATCGAGCGACGGAATATTGACAATATCAACTTTATTTGAAATTTCTAATTTTGGAATTAATTGCCCTTTCATGCTGAAAGTTATTCGTTCTTTTTCAGTTCCCAAAGAAATTTGTTTTTCAAAGACTTTAATATGTGCTCGACAAGTGGCCAGAAAAGGTCTTCCAACAATTAAGTAGTAAGTCTCCCGTTTTCCCATATCAATAACCAAAAAATCAGTGGGAAAAAGGAACTTTCCAATTTTAAGGAGAACATTATTAACCACTCCCCTAGGTACAGCTTTAGAGGAATCAGCCATTTCAATCATCATTGTTGTTTCTTTTAAATTGGTAAGTTTTATTTTTTCAAACAAAGTGGCAGAAGTAAGGTTTAACCCAACCCGCAAATCAGCTAATGCGGGAGTTTTAAGATTACCGATAGTGCATGGAAGAAGAAAACTTTCCTGATAGTGTTCTTTCCCAGGAAGTTGGCTTGGCAGGTCCTCGTCGTCTTCCGATTTATAATCTTCTTTTAGGTAGTTAATCCCGGATAGATCATTGGTGACAGAAGAGGTGCACTGTTCTTTCTTCGGTTTATCTTGTGCAAATATGGCTTTCCAGGTAATGGCTTTGTCATTACTGGTCTCAAGATTTTTAGATAATTGCCCAATTTGGGTTTCTAGGTTTTTAATTGCGGCATCTTGGTTCCGCAAGTTCATGTTGGTGTATTCTTTTACCTTGGCCATCCATTCCTTGAGTATATCATTTTTCTTTATAGATTCCTCGATATGTTTATGCATTATTTCTTCAAGGCTTGGTCTAGGAGGATTGTTGTTGATTTTTGTATAGAACCCTGGGGATTTTTCTCGGTATCTGGCCCCGTTACCATTGTATCCGTTAAAGGGACTTCCACCTCCTTATTTCACTTCTTTACTCCTTTTAACTTCCTCGTTGGATGAGCATTCCTTAGTAGAGAGAGCGCCATTGTGTTCATTTCATTCAACTTGTATGGAATTGTCACACCCCCAAATTACCTGTTTTGCAGCGGAATGGAATTCCTGGGGGTTGACTGTCATAGCATCACAATCACAGTTATATTGAACGACCTAAAGTGTCGTTTGAAAAGAACATCGTTTGATATATTAAAAACATTCAGAGTTTACAAAAGATAGGTCCCAATTGAAAATCGACATGTGCGGAAATAAGTTTGTTACAATCCAAACGATGTTTTAAAGTGCATAAAACCCAAGTGAAACGCGTCGTCACCGCGACTCTATGATAAGTCCACATGCATGCCATGAAGTATATGCCTTAGATACCTGAAAATACATTGCTAAAAGTGTCAACACAAAGATTGAGTGAGTTCATAGAGTTCTTGAAAATGTTTAATACGACTACCACAAGTATAAGCCATGTATGACAAATATGTCACATAAAAATGTTACAATTGCTATAAGCACATGACACCGAAGCTAGACTGATCATGATGTTCGCCCCAACAGAGTGTTTTGCCAAACAACTCAAATAATGTTATTAAATGAAATGCATCCGTTTGACCAGTTGGAATCCACCAACCCGGATGGAGGAGTCACCCTCGATAGATCTATCCACTCATCCTCGCTTACCCAGTAATTGACGGTTCATGATTTCTGATATGGGGACATTCAATTGGCAATGAGGTAACTTAAGCAATGTAATGAATTTGATATACTTGGTATCGTAATAAAAATGATGTGCAATGTATTCTCCCCCGTAGGTTTGAAAATAAGTATAAACATGTACAACGGGGCTATGAAAACTCACCTTAGAGTGTAGTGACATAAGTAATGCAACATTGTCAAGAAGTATAGCACAACAGTATAAAGAAGTATTGCGCAATGATACGGAGTCGGCGTAACCACAAGGATCGAGTGAGATGAAGGGTACAAGATGATGGGGGTGGCGTGGCTGCGTGGCTGCGATGGTGTGGCAGCAAGGTGGCTGTGGAGGCAGTAGTAGTGGCGGTGGTGCAGTGAGAGAAAGGAGAAAGTGTTATCAGTTAGAGATAGAGATGGACATGAGATGATAACATCTGATTTTTGTATATAAAGGTAGTATAGGCGGTTTAAGTGGATAAGGTGTACCCCGTGTATTTCGTGTCCCATTGAGCTAAAAACGTAAAAGCGATATCTCGGATTGGTAATTGCAAGAAATATTTTCCCGTAAGTGTTATTATAAAAATAGTATGTAAGCAATATTATTGATTCCGAAAAATAGTTATCAGGATTAAATCATAACTAACACGGTGTCAGTTACGCGATATATGTAGCTTCTCACGTTTGACGAAATAACTTTTCGTTGAATAAACAGGAGTGAATGGAACATCCAGTAAGTATTAATTTTGAAGTAAAGTGAATTATTTAACTTAGAAACTTATAGGTTAACTACCGGTTACAGCATTGTTTTTTTTTTATATTTTGATGAAAGTCAAATAGTCAACAGTCAAAAGGTAAGATAGTCATTTTATCTTATGAAAATTTATGTCACATTAGTTAGTTATTGTGATCGGGTAAACTGATAACGTTTAATGTTAATTTAATAGTCGTAGAAGTACGGGTGGTTATATAATTATTGTATCGAAATTACGTAAACCGTCAGTAAATATATATGTACATAACAATATATATACAAAATAAATTCAAAATATCGGGTAAACTAATAATATAATTTTTATAGTCGTAAATGAGTATAAAAATATATCAATATAATTGTTGGAAGTGTCGGATCAATTATTCAAAATAAATGATCGTACGATAGCGTTTATTTAATAAATAAATACGCGTTAATGAAATATGCAAACCAATGCATGAACTAATATGAAAATGATGTTACTGATGACATGTAGACTAACTCTAGTCTATGTGTAATGTTCTCAATGATGTTTCATGAATACGCAGCTTAACCCCCAAGGTTACGCGTATTTGATACTCGTAAACATAGTTTACGAAAAATGATAATAGTAACCAGTGACTATTAAATTTGAGAAATGACCTGAAATTACGAGTTGTCACATTCGCCCACCCAAAAAGGAATTCAGTCCCTGAATTCAGTCCATGTTGAGTTCTACAGTGTTATCGGTGAAAAGGTGAGGATATTTGAGTCATGACATGTGTTAAGTAAATTGGAGAGTTCTGACAAAAGATCAGGTTTGTATGCTAAGGGATATACTCTATCCAGAATCTTAAATAACCCAATGTACCTCGAGTTTAACTTCCCGCATTTTCTGAATCGTATCACGCCCTTCAAAGGCGAGACTTTCAACATAACATGTTGCCAACTTGAAATTCTAATGGTTTGCGACTTATGGAACATACTTCCTATATTTTGCGTCGTATATCGACGTAGCTTATCTAGATATGTGTTGTTACTTGTAACTGATCCTTGATTTGTACGATTACTTTGTTGTTTCATGAAATAGTTATGGACTAGTGAGTTGGACTTCCTGGTTTTGACCCATGAATAAGTGATTGATATTTCAACCATGGGGTGCCTCAATTGGTATAGTCAATATGTTCATGTGTTGACTATTGTTGTAAGGGAACTTGTCGATGAAGAATGATTTGCCTAATCATTTCTAGAAAGTCACACATGCTTGAGCATATCATCTAATGTGGGAATTGTTCTCTCGCTCTAACCATTGAGCTGAGGATAATAGGCGGTACTCATGTCCTAGTAGGTTTCATGGAAATCATGAAATGACTGTCAGCAGTCTAAGGTGAATCGAATAGCTTATAATAGGTACAACTGGAATTGATACCACGTATCTCGTGCCAAATATCAAAATATTAAGTCTGTCGAAAAGGACCTTATTGAAAAGAATAGATTATGGGTAACAATTGTGATTCCTCGCATTTCTCGTCTAGCGAATGTCATGACTTGAGTCTTCCTTGACTAAGATCTCTTATCAAAATATTTCCATGCTATATGTTGTAAAGTCACAAAACCTTAAATGATTAAGTGATGTGGTGTGGTGGTTGATTTTCAAGACTTGTTTCAACATTGAGTGCTTCTAAAATAATTCATCACTTAGATTTTTATCATGCTAGCATAGACATAGATATCAACTTATACTATGTCGAAGAATGTTTGTTCTAATTTTACAAGTAGATGGGGAGTCATTGATTGTCCGATATGTTCAAACCTGTTGCATCTCTTAATATGAAAGTGAGGTTATCTGTAATTTCTAGAGAACACAATTCCTTAGGGGAGCTTTATATCGATAACCTTAATTTAACCAAATTTTCCTTTAAGGGAAACCCATTGTAGGGAAGTTCACATATTGTTGAGGCCATGTTAAATGGAATGTTCTGTAGTCTTGGTTAGAAGACTTGGTTTATCTCTATAGTGTTACTTGGTATGTATTCGCTTCGTACTAAATCTTGTAACTCGGTCCAGCTGGTACTATTGAAATGATAGAGTTTGGCTTCTAGTCCAAAGATAGTGGTTCAGAATGTCTCGTGATGTCTTAAGCTTTATGTTGAGTTTTGAAACATCTTACTACATACTTCTAGTCCTTGTTGGTAGTTCTGAAATCCTTTCATTGTTTTCTTGTATCGAGGAATCCTCCTCATAGATGGTATAGAAAGTCTTTCCTAAAAAGGTCACCGGTAAAATTTCAACTTATCGGTTGAGTGAGTGATGAATAGCGTAGGAATCTATAGAGTGTTAACAAAAAGAAATGTTTATGAACAATTTATCTGATTACAACACTTTGCTTTTGAATGAAGATTGTTTTAGGAATATTTGAAATGATGCTTGTTACTTTCATGACATAATTCTTCCTGAATTATACATAGGTGATCAGGCTATGTATACTTGAGGACAAATGATGTGATGCTTGGTTTTGTTGAAATGGCATTATGTTTCTCCGAAGTTTTAGATGGTATTCAACGTTTTGTTTTGTAAGATAATAGCCTAACAATTTTTCAGAGTAACATAAAAATCGTTTCTCATAATGATAGTAAATAGTTGATAAAATGACTGAAAGTCAATTGATAGGGTGGTTACAAAACAAATTGTTTTAAAACTTTACAAGAACAATGTTTCTAAGATGGTGTAAAATGGCTTGAAATAAAATTAAGTGAAATAATTTTATAAAGTAATAGCAAAATAACATGAAATAAGATTTGTTGGATGGTTGTGATTATCGTGAAGTTAATAAGGGATAAAGATTACATTAGATTGAAAGGTACCTATTATCTGTTCCTATCGATGGTCAAATAGTGTTTCAAGTGTAGGAATAGTAGACGGTCTAGCAGCAATAGCCCTAGAACTCTCACAGTCCTCAAACCTATGAGATGGTGTAGTGTCTATAGTCTTGGTGATAGATGGTAATGGTGTGTTAAATCATGCACGCTTCCCAAGCTGCAAGTCAGATGTATGAGTAGTGTCTATGAGATGTGATGGCACGGATGGTACTCTAGATGACAATGATGATGAAAATGATAACAATGATGATAATGAAAATCCTTGGGGTGAGTTAAGAAAATAGGTTCATTAGGACTAAGCCTATAAGTTCTACCAAATGGTATGATCTGTCCCAACAGAATGATAAAAACTGTCCTGATCCTACAGTGAATCAATGGTGATCGTGATGGTGTAGGTGCAACTTCTTCCTCCTAAAAGGGTTCAGTCTCATCATCTGATGTTATCGGTGTTGAGTCAACTGATGTTAAAATTATGATAGGGAATGACAGGGCATTATCCATATGTGATCGATTTTGAAATGAAAGTAAATAACTCGCAAAATGTGCGTATGAAACCGCATGTATAGTGACTATGCACTTATGATGAAATGATGAGATGCTATGATGATGTAGTTATAGTCTAGGGTCAATGATGCAACCTAGTTCTCTATAACCGAAGCTCTGATGCCAATCTGTCACACCCCCAAATTACCTGTTTTGCAGCGGAATGGAATTCCTGGGGGTTGACTGTCATAACATCACAATCACAGTTATATTGAACGACCTAAAGTGTCGTTTGAAAAGAACATCGTTTGATATATTAAAAACATTCAGAGTTTACAAAAGATAGGTCCCAATTGAAAATCGACATGTGCGGAAATAAGTTTCTTACAATCCAAACGATGTTTTAAAGTGCATAAAACCCAAGTGAAACGCGTCGTCACCGCGACTCTATGATAAGTCCACATGCATGCCATGAAGTATATGCCTTAGATACCTGAAAATACATTGCTAAAAGTGTCAACACAAAGGTTGAGTGAGTTCATAGAGTTCTTGAAAATGTTTAATACGACTACCACAAGTATAAGCCATGTATGACAAATATGTCACATAAAAATGTTACAATTGCTATAAGCACATGACACCGAAGCTAGACTGATCATGATGTTCGCCCCAACAGAGTGTTTTGCCAAACAACTCAAATAATGTTATTAAATGAAATGCATCCGTTTGACCAGTTGGAATCCACCAACCCGGATGGAGGAGTCACCCTCGATAGATCTATCCACTCATCCTCGCTTACCCAGTAATTAACGGTTCATGATTTCTGATATGGGGACATTCAATTGGAAATGAGGTAACTTAAGCAATGTAATGAATTTGATATACTTGGTATCGTAATAAAAATGATGTGCAATGTATTCTCCCCCGTAGGTTTGAAAATAAGTATAAACATGTACAACGGGGCTATGAAAACTCACCTTAGAGTGTAGTGACATAAGTAATGCAACATTGTCAAGAAGTATAGCACAATAGTATAAAGAAGTATGGCGCAATGATACGGAGTCGGCGTAACCACAAGGATCGAGTGAGATGAAGGGTACAAGATGATGGGGGTGGCGTGGCTGCGTGGCTGCGATGGTGTGGCAGCAAGGTGGCTGTGGAGGCAGTAGTAGTGGCGGTGGTGCAGTGAGAGAAAAGAGAAAGTGTTATCAGTTAGAGATAGAGATGGACATGAGATGATAACATCTGATTTTTGTATATAAAGGTAGTATAGGCGGTTTAAGTGGATAAGGTGTACCCCGTGTATTTCGTGTCCCATTGAGCTAAAAAGTAAAAGCGATATCTCGGATTGGTAATTGCAAGAAATATTTTCCCGTAAGTGTTATTATAAAAATAGTATGTAAGCAATATTATTGATTCCGAAAAATAGTTATCAGGATTAAATCATAACTAACACGGTGTCAGTTACGCGATATATGTAGCTTCTCACGTTTGACGAAATAACTTTTCGTTGAATAAACAGGAGTGAATGGAACATCCAGTAAGTATTAATTTTGAAGTAAAGTGAATTATTTAACTTAGAAACTTATAGGTTAACTACCGGTTACAGCATTGTTTTTTTTTTATATTTTGATGAAAGTCAAATAGTCAACAGTCAAAAGGTAAGATAGTCATTTTATCTTATGAAAATTTATGTCACATTAGTTAGTTATTGTGATCGGGTAAACTGATAACGTTTAATGTTAATTTAATAGTCGTAGAAGTACGGGTGGTTATATAATTATTGTATCGAAATTACGTAAACCGTCAGTAAATATATATGTACATAACAATATATATACAAAATAAATTCAAAATATCGGGTAAACTAATAATATAATTTTTATAGTCGTAAATGAGTATAAAAATATATCAATATAATTGTTGGAAGTGTCGGATCAATTATTCAAAATAAATGATCGTACGATAGCGTTTATTTAATAAATAAATACGCGTTAATGAAATATGCAAACCAATGCATGAACTAATATGAAAATGATGTTACTGATGACATGTAGACTAACTCTAGTCTATGTGTAATGTTCTCAATGATGTTTCATGAATACGCAGCTTAACCCCCAAGGTTACGCGTATTTGATACTCGTAAACATAGTTTACGAAAAATGATAATAGTAACCAGTGAATATTAAATTTGAGAAATGACCTGAAATTACGAGTTGTCACAGGAATGCACATTCTCATTGAGCTTTTTCATGTCTCTTCAGAGACTTTCTAATTTGTTGTTTATTGCTGCAAGGTCTTCCATATTTTTACCCTTACTTCGATTGTTCCCTCCATTGTGCCATTTGTGAGAGTGGTCAGCCATCTTCTGAATAGTTTCAAGAGCCAATGTTGGAGTCATTCCAGGTATTGGTCCTTGAGAATCGATCATTTGTCTTAAGGAGATGTTCAGACCTTTGTAAAAGACGTTCACCTTTTGCTGGCTGTTGAGGTCGTGAGTAGGGCACTTGTATAATAATTCGTTGTACCTTTCCCATGCTTGGCACAATGTTTCATCACCCTCCTGCTTGAAGTTATGGATTTCTTCTAATTGTTTAGCAGTCCTGGATGGAGGACAATATCTCTGAATGAAATATTTTTTTAGGAGAGGCCAGGTGTTGACTGTTCCGGCAGGTAATCGATCAACCCATCTTTTAGCAGCTCCAGTGAGATAAATAGGGAACACACATAACATGACAGCATTGTTTGACACTCTTGGAATTTTGAATTAGCTGACAATGTATTCTACGTTGTCTACGTGCTTGTGAGCATCATCGGTAATGCTTCCCGAGAAAGGGTTTGCACGCAACTCCCTCATAAATTGAGGTTTGATTTCGAATTGAGCATCTTCGGTGATGGCTGGCCTAACGATCCCTGGTCATTGTTCATCTCTAGTTAACGCCAAATATTCCTCATGAGTGAGGTCATCAATGTTAACAACTTCCATAGTTCCTGAAACTTGAAAATAGATCGTGAGAAATTGAGAAAATTTTAAAACAAAAATGAAATGAAAGACTTAATGAAAATCCTAATATAACTCCCTGACAATGGCGCCAAAAACTTGATGCAGGTTTTACTGACCAGGTTTTAATATTTATAATTACTCGTTATACCTATGGTCTACCCTAATGCACAAACGGGCAGTGTACCCAGTCGTGTGTAGTGTAGTATTCGGTAAAACCGAGGACGTCCTAAGATCTATGTGTGCGGATTTTAACTAAGTCTATGTGTCACAGATTTTAATATGATTTCGATATAATTAACTACTAAAGCAAATAAAAATAAAGTTGTGATCAATAGAGGAGAGGGGTGTTAACCTAGTTACTCATCATAATTAGTAGTGCTTACGTCTAATTACTTCCAATTACTTCAGGTGGGGTCAAAGTCGCTAGGATAGCATTTGGTCAGTTCATCCTAACCTATCAGCAAAGGGTCCCATTGGAGAAATCAGGTGCCCCGTCATAAGTCCAGTTGTTCTTAGTCGCCTAAGCCAAGTCATAAAGTACCGCTGCATGCTAGATTCATAATAGTGAGTGCCCGGGCGCTAGCATCTTAAACACTCACCCCCTACTTCTTATGTTCATCCAAACGGTAGGTGATCAGTTGGTCAAATCGCACAAGTAGAAAGGGTCGTCAGTTGGTCATATCTTACCCTTCCTGTCTCAGTCTACTTACTTAAGGTTAGTTGGTCATATCTCCTAAGTAACTAGCCACTACCGCCATTCAAAACTACCGAAACAAGGGTAGCTACCAACAAACTATGCATGCATCCACTTAGAAATAATTATACATAAGCAATATAAACGCAAACAAAGCAATTAAGGAATCATAACTAGGCCAGCACCAGAGGTGCTTAGCAGCTCATATTAACTATAACAATCGTTTCAATGTTTAACATTACAAAATACATGAATTGAAAGTAAAGAAATGATAAAAAGCTAATGCTTATCGTAGAGGAGTGATTTCTCCCTTGGAGATAGCTTCGTACGCTCCACTAGATCTGCCTTTGACTTCTACTCATGTTCACTTTGTGTTGTGTGTGAAATGGGATGCTTTGAAATGCTGGAAATCGTGGGGTATTTATAGGCCAATTCTGTTTATGGCGTAACTAATAATAAGAGTTATGCCGTAACATACAATTCTTTGAAATTTGCACTATTAATGCTGGTTACGGCGTAACTATGAAAGGGGTTACTTCGTATCTTCAATAAATCTTGGTTACGCCGTAATTGATGCAAGAGTTACGGCGTAGCTTACAGCGGCGAGGAACCTCATTTGACCTAGTTGGTTACGCTGTAATCTTTGGGAGAGTTACGCCGTAATCTTCTGTTGAGTTGGTTTTCTGAGCCACACCTTAGTTATGGCGTAATGTGAGAGAGGAGTTACGCCGTAACTGCTTCAAAATGAGCATACTATGATGTATCTTCAATAAATCTCCAAATCCGTGTCTCTTTAGCTCCAATGCTCGTAATTTACCTGAAAGTGAAATATAAAGGAAAACAAGCGTAAATCCATATAAATGGTATAAAATACGAGCATTATCGGGGGAAATTGACACTTAATATCCAGTACTATTTGATGTTATCAATTCCTAAAATCATTTGGATAATTCCCGAGAAGAAAAAGAAAGAAGAAAAGACTCAAAGACTCAATGATTCGAAGCACGATGATTTCTAAGTAACTACATCAATAAAATATCAAGTTCTATCGTAGAAATCAGTGTCGGAAGCAAGGAAAAAGGCATGCATCAAATTGAGTCAAGAAAAGTCAAGATTTGCAGTACGGATGGACTCCAACCGATCGGTTGGAGCCCGCAATCGGATCGGCTGGATGGAGTTTTTGGGAGGAACTGATCGGCTGCAACTCGCAACGGATCGGCTGGTCAGTGCTGCTGTTACAAAATTCACATTTAATGAAGCCATTACTTCCATTAATCATTGGAGTCCAATCATTTATTGATATTAACTCCTGGAGAACGTTTTTGGCTTGATGGTTAAAGGGTTCTTGGCTATATATTGAACCTAGACCTATGTGCTTAGTGTGACACACCCCAAGAAGTAATAGAATTTCAACAAGGCTATTACTAACCACTTTTATTCAATCCAAAAGTCATATTAAGTCTGTAAAACGTCCAGGAACTTGTTGAGTACAATTCTTAACCATTTCGTAGTAATTTGGAGTTTTTGCGAGTAATATAAGGCGATTGGAGGCGCGTGGTTGCTATAGTTCCACAAATTCTAGTTCTTGTAATCCGAGGATGGGTATTCTTAGTTACTTTGTCATGAATTTATGTTCTTATGAATTATATGAATTACATGTTTACTAATTGTGTTTTGTTATGGTTATAATGGAGTAATTCTTGGATATACTTATGTGTAAGATGTAGGCAATTGTTGGGAGTGTTCTTATATATGTGATGCATGTAAATTGTTCTTGTTTAATGAGTTTGTTGGAATAACATCTAGTCTTGTTTAATTTGTTGGTAATAACATTTGTAAGATGAATGGCGGAAAGGATTTCTCTTTATGTTTTATTCCAAAAGGTTAGTGACAAACTAGTATTGGGATATGGTGATTGACACTCATCATATTTGCTTATTAAACTAGACTTGAAACGATTCCATCACGTAAAGGCCGAAAGGGTTCGTAAGAACAAATTAGATAAGAATCATTTGCAAACAAATGGATTTTCAAAAGATTAGTCAATTGGTTAAGGACCGAAAGGATTACCTATGTGATTGTATTCTTTTAATGGTTTTTACATGACATAAACCATGGATTGTGAATCATTTGCCTATGATTTGTGCATTGCATCTAGTTTACACCAAGCTCTCATGAACACTCTAGATAATTGGCTATGACCTACACACAAGTATATGTTTCTTTAAATTGGTTTTTAATTTAACAAAAATTTCATGGAAGGCTTGACAAGCTTTCTTGTTTCAAACAATTTGATAACTACAAGTCCCTTGGGACGATCTCGACTTACCACCTTTGCTATCACAGACGAGTATACTTGCTCGTATGTGTTAATGTAATTGTCCGGTTAAATCGTGTTTATAAATTTTTAAAACTTGCACACGGTTAGCACATCAGTTACATAAATAATATTAAAACTTTTAATTTTATATATTAAAATTCCAACCCAATTGATCTCTGATTAATCATCTAGTAACCGATTAATTGCTAGGCGACTTTTTAACCTTGGTATTTTATAAGAGATGATCAAAATATAAGTCATAAGAAATAAACAAATATGTGGAATATCATCTTGAAAAATGAAGAACGATAAAAAAGGAACCATTGGGATTTATTATAATCTCTTATATAATAAGACAGTTTTACAAAGTGAAAAAAGAACCTATAAATTATCAATTTGACTAATGGGAGTGCATCTAACTGCTTACGAAACTAAATTTAAGCATTTGAATTGATCAATAAAATTCAAAATTGAAACTCAATTTGGTCAAACTTTTTCATTTTGTCTAATTTATAAAATGTGCTAAAAAACATATGTGTTCATTTTATTAAAAAGAAAGTACTTTAAAAAAATGAAAGGGTACTTAATTAAACTTCAGTATAATTATCATTTTTCATATTTTTTTAATAACTTTATAATTCTAATATATATCCAATAGACTTTATACTCTTGTACTTTATATTTTATAAAAATATAAACAATATGTTGTTATTTATAATTATTATTACTATCAGTATATACTAAATTAACCTATTTGCATGGAATTATATATTTAGAAAGAAAAATACGAGTTAAATGTGACATATAAATAAATAAATATGTGGTTTACAATTAACCTCATTAAACTATTATGTGAAACTTCATTAAATTACTGATTATAGAACAATAGAATAACTACAAGTTGATCTTATTTACAACTTGAGCAAAACATTTTTAAGAAAGTTACACCTTTTCCTCGCAACTAATTGAAGACAAAATAACAAATGACGCTTTCAAAGAAAAAGTTTTGAAAGCGCATTTGGTGTAAACGGTGAATAGAGGAATGGAACCGAGAGTGAAAAGTTTAGCTAAAAATTTAGCGATCTTTTTTAAAAGACAAAACTTACAATTTTATTTAAAAAAATGTTAAATTATATATAATAAATGCTTTTTAAAGAAAAAAAAATATTGAAAACACAACCTTAAATTACTTAACAAATTATAGAGACTACCCTAAACTTTGTTACTTTACAATTTTATATATCCTTAAACTTAATAAAAAAATCAAAATAACAAGTTACGAAAATTATCTTATATTTTTACATTTTACAATATTTGATATATGACAAACTTTATTTATCAAATATATGACGAATATTTAGCTATTCTTTAAAATATATATATAAATATATATATATATATATATATATATATATATATATATATATATATATATATATATATATATAAATATATATATATATATATATATATATATATATATATATATATATATATATATATATATATATATAGGGGATATCTTGGCTACAATTATTGTAGCTAATAGGCTACAATCATTCACTAAAATCACACAAGAAAGATTCAGGGACCCACAAAAATAACTCAGGGACCCACAAAATAATTCATGGACCCGCAAATTGTAATACAAAATTGTAGGGAGTTGGCTACACTAAATTGTAGCTAATATATTCATATATATATATATATATATATATATATATATATATATATATATATATATATATATATATATATATATATACACTAGTGGCAAAACCCGTCCGATGGACGGGTATGACTTGTGGTTTTTATTTTTAGGATTTAGTAGAACAAATATATACTAAAAAGTAATTAAAAGTTAAATGAAACGGTTAAGATCTATAATTGATGTTACCATAATTCATAAAATGGCTAAAAGCACGTAAGTATTTTGATTTTTAGTTTTTGTTTTTAGTATTTAGTAGAACAATTATATACTAAAAAGTAATTAAAACTTAAATGAAATGGTTAAGATCTATAATTGATATTAACATAATTCATAAAACGGATAAAAGCAGGTAAGTACTTTAATTACGAATATGTTTTTCTTTTTCTTGTTGATCATGGGATTCCTTGTTATGGACAACTAAGTAAGACAATATCACAGTGATTACTTGGGCATGAACCGAACGTACCCTAACTTCTTTATTTGAACATCTAATATATATAAATACAAAAACGTCAAACAAATCTAACACAGTATCACATTGATTACCTGGACATGAACAGAACGTACCCTAACTTTTTATTCGTGTTAGATGCTAGATCTCTGCTCCAGTCATCTTAGCTGCAATTTCCTTTGAACTCTTTCCAACTAAATGATGCATATAATTGCCCATTGTGTCTGTTTCTAGGCATATATCGCTATTAACTGAGCCTATCTCATACATTAAGTTGTAGATACCTTGATGACGGTGCATAATAGCTATATGAAATATAGTTAGCCCATCCTCAATTTTATCAAACATAAGATCCGGATAGGTTCTAAGAAATTCGACTATAAATTTGGTGTTGCCCTTTTCTGCAACAACAAATAATATTTAGGAGATTCTTTCAGCAGATCCCCAATTTCATCAATGTGCATTGTTTCGCAAACACGTCTCTAAATGATTTTTAGTAATTTCAATGCATCAGTATCCTCCTCAACTGTAGGTTGTACTTTTATATGGAAAAATCAAAAGACCGGGGTAATAACTACCAAATAAAGAACAACCAAACAGTCAAATTCTACACAATGTAGGAGAACCCGTGAGTCCTATATATAAATATAATACGAATGGATACCTAGATATATGATTCTCTTGACTATATTCTTTTCTAATGTCTCAAATGCATCAGGCTTTCGAGCGAAGACTTCGAGTAAAGACGCAGTTGCAGCAAGTTCTGAACAGTCGTTCACAATTTGGAGGGCAATATCTAGATAGATTATGACAATTACTAAATGTATAACATCAAGAAAACAAACGAATCATAAAATATTAATGTCAGGCAAGGCAAATACTCAATAGTTGCTTATGATTTCAAAGTTAAACATAATAATCTTAACGTTAAAGTAAAATATTGTTGTGATCATGTAATGACCATGTAATGGGCCTCTTGCTCATTGTGAAGTACAAAATAATTAGGAATCCGAAACACAAGAATATATTATGAGTACCAAGTTACTTACCAAAAAACTCACGCTCTATGCAATCTATGAGTATTGATTCCATATCTTCATTTGTCCAAGGATCACCAATCATCTTTTGAGATAAATTGTAAAGATACTTCACCATTTTGTATTGCCCTTCTGTTGGGAATTATGTGAAGTAGAATTTCTGCCGACATTACTGCCGAAGGTTTCTGCCGAAGGAGAAGCCGAATCTGCTGAAGATGTAATTCTACTGAAGAGTGCAAGCATTTCCGTGTTACTGCTGAAGGGTGAAAGCTGACTAGGATCAGCATGCGCCTATGAATTAAATGCTCACTCATTATTATCTTTGAATGGCCCAAGGTTGCATGGGCAGTATTATTAGACTACTCTATATTTGTTTAAAGTTTTTTAGTCATTAAATGCATGCAAACATGTTTAGTCGATTGAGTAGTAAGAGATTAGGGTTCCTTGTCTATAAAAGGAACCAAATAGTTTGTAATAGATAACTGATCTGAAACATAGAGTTTCAGTGAATAAAAAGATCCATAGAGGATCTAAGTGTTCTTAGTTATAACATCTTGTGTTTACTTTCCGCTTTAGAATACAAGTGTTAGAGACTGTCTATTAGTTTGCTTATGATTACATATGCAACACTAACGATCCACGAGTGCTTAAGATCTGTCAAGGTCTGAGTGTTTTCAACAAGTGGTATCAGAGCCTCGGGAGAGTCTCTACGATACTGAGAACCTTATTTACCTCACCCATATACAACCAAAATCATATTTACAATGCCTGGAACTGATGATGAATCAGAAGTCACCACCAACAACATCAAACACAACACCACATCTATGCAACAACTGAGTCTATCTGACAGTAATGGTAAGTTTCCTTACCTAAAGAAAGAAGAGTATGATCTATGGACCATGAAGATGCAGAACTGGATCTCCAATATTGATTGGAATCTGTGGGAGATTGTGAAGAATGGCAACAGTCTAAAGAAGACCATTCCAGATCTTGATGGTAAATTTACCATTGCTCCTCCCAAAACTGCTGAAGAGATTCTTGCAGTACAAAGAGAGCACAAGGTAAGAACCATCCTTCTTCAATCCATTCCTGAAGATCACTTAGGTGATTTTCACCACATGGTTGATGCTAAGGACATCTGGATGGCTCTGAAAGCTAGGTTTGGTGGGAATGAAGAGTCCAGGAGGATGAGGAATTCTATGCTGAGACAACACTTCCAAGAGTTCAACATCTCTAAGGAAGAAGGTATCCACAAGGGATATGACAGGTTTCACAAGATTCTAAGTCAGCTGAATCAGCTGAATGCAAAGCCTGACAATGATGATAGCAACTCAAAGTTCCTTCGATCTCTGCCTCCATCATGGTTACATGTGAGCATAGCCCTGAAAGCTAAAGGTGGGCTGGACATGCTCACCTTTGATGAGCTATACAACAAACTCAGAGCTCTTGAACCTGATGTCAAATCTCCCTACCGTGCATCCTCTTCTGGTCATTCAGCCTTTGTTGGGACATCCCACTCAAATATGATGATGCATACTTCAAGTCCATCTTACTTACCATCATCATCTTATCGTCCCACTCCTTCACATCCTCAAGCCAAAGCTGGCAGTATATTGGAGGATGTTCTTCATTCATTTGTTGCAGATTATGATACTCAGCAGCATCTGGTATATGAAGACTTTGATCAGGTGGACCCACTTGATATGGAGGAGATGAAGTTGAAATGGCAGGTGGCCATGCTTTCAGTGGATATCAAGAGGTTTGAAGAGAAGGCTGGAAGGAAGTTTGGGTTCAAGGGAAAGGATCCAGCTCGTTTTGACAGGAGAAAGGTTAAGTGCTTCTCTTGTCATCAGATGGGTCACTTCTCAAGGGAGTGCAAAGACAGGAAGAGTGGAGAGAGTACGAGCTACAATTCCTATCAGCAGAATCAGAAAGGAGCTAGCACTTCAGCAGCTCTAGTCACCATGGATGCACAGGTCAACTGGGCTGCTCATGAACCTGTGACTGAGGAAGCTGCTGATGCAGAGAAGCTTGGACTATTGGCCAGATGCACTTCAGCAGATAGGCATGATCAGTTTGCCTTGATGGGACTTTCTCAGGTACATAACTGTATATTTGGTTGTAGTGAAAGATATAATGAACTGAAAGAAGCTTATGATACTATGAAACCTAAGTACAATGCATGCTATGTTGATAATGAAGCTTATAAACTCTCGTTAAAAACATTAGAAAGACAAAAGGTTTGGTTTCAGAAGAATCAGATAGCTTATGAAGAAAAGATTAAGGTGCTACAATTTGATTTAGATATTGCTAATATTAACGTTAAACGCACTGAAAAAGAAAAAGCTGTTACTATCACTGAGAATCTAGAGCTTAAAGAAAAACTTGCAGAGGAAATAGCTAGACAAAAACAATGGTTGATATCTGGTGACAATCTAGCTAGAGAACTCTATAATAGTCAATCTGTGAACTCAGGAATAGGCTTAGGTTTTCAGAAGTATGTAGGATTGGAAGCTAGGTACGATGGGCGTAAATCTACACCTGCAGGCTTAGAACACTATAGAAAGGAAGGTGATTTACATGCTGTCCCTGGACCCATTAGAGGTGAATTCATGCCCACTGACTTATCTATCACTGTTGACTTTGATGGATCACACCATTTGTATGGCAGAAAGTCAAATGACTTACCAGACTCAGATGCTTCATCTTATGACTTTGTCTCTTTCTCTGACAGTGACAATTCATCGGATCAAGGGTCCTCTGCTAGCTGTGATTCAAATGAGAAGTGAGACCCTCCCAAGCCCTCACCTGAGCCTACTCCCAAGCCTGCACCCAAGACTATCTACAAGACCTCTAGGATAGCTGCTGAGGAATCTACTTCTAAGCCTGTTTCCCCTGAAGCCTTGTCTTTTAAATCTTTGAATAATATGTCTGTTAAAAACAATTCCTTTAAAGTTTCCTGTTTAAGTTCTTCTACATGTAATCGAACATCTTCTGTGTTGAATACATCTTCCAAAAGGAAGACTTGTTTTGTGTGTGGAAGTAAACTTCATTTAATTAAGGATTGTGATTTTCATGAACAAAGATTAGGTGCTTGTGCTAATCAGCAGAAACAAAGACCAGTGTGGACCAATGTTAACACTATACCACCTTATGTCCCACAAGCTAGAACTGACTCTCCTTGGAGGAGATCAGCAGATAAACCTTATGTGCAACCTACTAGCCCATATTTTAAACATGGTTATTGGCCTGCATATATTGATTCTATGAATAAAGGGAAAGGATGTTGGGGCACTAAAGAAGGTTGGGGCACTACTGTCAAAACTACAGCAGGTTGTTCTTGGAAGGATAAAAGACCAAAATTTTACTGGAAACCCAAGAACAATGGTGGATCTTTCTCTTCCCTTAACTGCAAAGTTTAAGGGGAGGCATATGCCTCAGGGGAGGCATATGCCTCAGGGGAGGATTTCATAGTAAACTTTGTGTATATGTTGTTTGCTAACACCTATTTGTTCTTAGTTTTAGTCTGTTTTGTCTCTGTTTTTGTCCTTGTGTTTCTCTGAATTTGTTTTGCAGAATGCCCTGTTCAGTTAAAACTCCTCAAGTGTGGTCCTTTGGTATATGGTCTTGTAAACTCAAAGCTTGTTTTCTCTGAAAGCTAAATCAATTGGTTTCCACTGAAGATAAAATACTGAAGACAAGTATTGAAGTTAAAATTGTTCTTTCATTCAAAATACAGCTTACAGCTTACAGATTACAATCAACTTCAATGCAACTACAAGAAAAGAGCTATTCTACTGATCCTAATCTAGAACATATCATCTATTCCAACATCTAACATAATTTTGGATATGCATGATCGCTCACATCTTTCACACTAGATGCTGGATATGCGTTTGTCAAATCTTGCATAACCACCCATTCCTTCTATTTTAATGGATGGATATGCATGACCAGTACGACGAAGATGCTAAGGATCAAAATGGAGAGGATGGATTGATGCAAACGTCGATGATGACGATGACCACACATGATGATGGAGAAAAATAATGTGTCCTTTGTGCTTCATCTATTCATTTCAACCAAAATGCAATCCATCCACCTTCCTTAAGCCCTTCCCCTATACGATGTGTGTTGATGCACCATAACCTGGTGCAGAAAGACCAAGAACCACCGCTCTATCCTTAGGGAGTGGCGGATTTCAGGCTCGTGGCCTTCGTGGAGGCTGAGGTGCTGGAGGTTGGGAGTAGATTGTTCTCTCCTTACAGGAGTTATCAGAATCTTCAACGGGAAGGGAAGGCTCATTCACAACAGCGAGAGGAGGTTCTTTCACTCTCTTTGAAGTTGCTTCCTCATCTGAGTCTTCATAAGGTGATTCATAAGAACTCAAGGATGAGCCCCTGTGACAGCTTGCCAAATAAATCTTCTTCCACCTCTCAAGACTGCTTATGGAGGTTTCGTTGTCATCTGAAAAGAGTGTGATTGGGTTGGATCTACTCATGGTTGTTTGTGATTAATTCTTGAGCATTGAAGAAACTAGGGTTTTATTATGGTATTTGGGGATCTTTGATGAAAAGTTATGTGTGCATTGGGATCATTATATAGACGGGTTCGAGGTTCAATGGAAATTAATGCGAGTGGTTGGCACAGTAACTCTCTAGAATATTACCGAATATATTTTTATCTTTGATGGTTGCTGCTGAAGTGTATAACTTCAGCAGATTGACCATCTGTTTCTGCTGAAGCGTTACACTTTCATTTGGTCAAGTTGAAATACACGTAAGCTTCGGTCAAACAAACGGTCTATCTCTGTTGACTATAACTTGGGCAATCAACCACCACTCCACCAGTTACATTCTTCCACTTCAAAACAAACCGATTCCCACTCCTTCATCCTATAACAGCCCATTACTAGCATCATAACCCTAAAATCTCAAATCATCACATGGCACTTGAATTTAAGAAAGATCACAACAAAGTTGCGTTTCTGGGAAAAGCTAAAGATGATGAGTTGTATGAACCAATGGTGGAATTCTTAAAAAGGTCCAAGATTTGCTATGCTCTAACACATTCTCCGAATGCAATATATGAATCACTTGTTTCTCAGTTTTGGGCATCTGCTTCAAAACGAAGTGAAACAGAGATTGTGGCCTCGATTGACGGAACAGAGCATGTGGTTACGGAAGAACTGATAAGGAGGAAGCTTCACTTGGATGATGCTGATGGAGTTTATCACTCTAAACAGATGGAGGTGCTTACTGGGCTGAGAGCGATTGGCTATCGGGGTATGAGGACTGATATGTGGCTGAAGAAGCACCTTTGCCCTATGTGGAGGTTCTTGGTTCACACGTTGCTTCAGTGTATTAGCAACAAGTCAGGAGGATGGGACCAGTTCTCTACCCAACTGGGATGTGGTATTGTGTGTCTTTCCCAAGGGGTTACTTATAATTTTTCTAAGTTTATTTTTGAAAATATGATTGAGAATATTCAAAGGAAAAAGAATAAGTTTTTAATGTACCCTAGGTTTCTGCAAATGATTTTAGACACCACTACCCCAGCCCAATCCTTCTATGCCGTAGGTGCTCTGTCAGCCAAACTTTTTGCATCTATGAGAACTAACTTTGAGGGGGCACATTATCCCCTGACAGAAGCTATGTTGCCTCAAGGCAATGTGGCTGCTGATTGGTGCAAAACCGTCAAGTTTTCTCACGCGAGCTAGCCACTTGTGAATGGCTAACCGTAAGGAACTTAAAACAGCTCAAACACCAAATGCAATTTAGATCAGGAGAATACAGTGGATTCCCGGGTCGTTAAGTCCCACGGAGGATGACTGGTGTTTAACACAATCAGATGTCGAATAATCACTAAGGATAGTGATCAGTAAGGATTTTGAGTTATTTTATAAATTACAGGGGCTTAAATGCAAATTAAAGGAAATTAAAATCTAAATTATATTAAATAAACGCTATCACTAATTTTATACTGATGTTTTTGATTTTTCTGTTTTAAAACTTAAATTAAAAACTACGTGACGTACAAAAGAAAATGTGAAACTTACACAATATTAATCCTAAAAATATGAAAATGACATTTTTATAAACCTAATGATAAAAGAAATTTTATAGAAAAAGAAAATTATTTTTATAACTATTTATCTAATTATTAATAATTAAAAACTATTTTTAACTATTAAATAATAACCTAAATTACAAGAAAATAGGAAATAAAGCTAGAAAAATAAAATTATGACTTGGAAAAATCTAAAATAACAAAAGAGAATTTTCAAAACTATTTTTATATTTTTCTGATTATTTTTCTATTTTTTATGAATTTTAAACTATTTAAAACTAATTAAATTACTAAAAATTACAAAATAAACTATGAAAAATCTGGAAAATTACTTTTTTTACTTTTTATATTTATCTAAACCTAAGAAAAATGAAAAATTATTTTTTTGAACTTTTTCTTAATTAATTATATTAAAAGCTAATTAAAATTACTTAAAAACTGTTTTAAATTAAGAAAAATAGCAAACTGACTTGGAAAAATGTGAAAAATTCAGGAAAACTCTAAAATGATATTATGAATCTAGGAAAAATAGAAAAACATGGTGTTGTGTGGAGGAAATTGAATCTGCAATACAAGTGCTTATGAAATAACCACTTAAATAAGCCAAATGAAAACCACAGTCCACAACAGTTATACAGAAGCTATAAAATGCTAAAAGTGTCAAAATGCAACAAGTAACAACAGGTTTTAACCTCTGGAATACAAGCTTAACAGATTTGATGTATTGAGCTTATTGTGCAAAAACAGTTTGAGGACACCAAGTTTGAGCTTAAACAACTGCTTATCAATAAGCTTAAATTGAAAAACAGAAGTTGGAAACTATACTAGACCTGGCTAGCTTCCTTCAAACCAAAAATCAGACCTAGAAAAGCTATGAGGAGCTTGGGACAAGCCCTGCAATAAGCTGAGAAAAACTCAGCTCTGACTGAGTTGTGTGAGCAGGGCAAATAAGCCCTGCTTGATGAGCCTTTTTTAAGCTTTTAGAAAAATTCTAAAAATCAGTAAAAATTATGACAAGTATCTTGACCAGTTGAAGTTTTAAAAACAAAAGGTTTCACTTGATATGACCCAAGAATGAGTCCAAGAAAAATCACTTCATTTGGGCTCAAACAGACTTTTTCATGTATATTTGACTTTTGACAGATTTAGAAACTTGACTTTGGTGAACTTTAATCCTAATTTGTTAACTGATATTGATGTTTTGTGGTATAATGAGACTAAGACAAGCTACTCTAGTAATTTCTGAGCATGAAACAAGGTTTTGTTTTGACAAAATCTCAACAGTAAAGCTTATAAGAAAATTGATTGAAGATTTTGACTTTTATGGATTGCAGGCACAAAATCAAGACTGATATGAGTCAAATAGCACTAAACAAGTTTAAACCAACAAAACTCAACTCATGAATAAGCCTTAGACTCAGCCTAACCTACTGATCCAAACACCATTTTATTGACTGATTGACTATTTAAACTAAGCTTATGACTGATTTAGCTAATATAACCATTTAAACTAACTCTAGCATCACTAATTAAACATGTCTAGATTATTTAATGACCACAAGATTCAAATGTGAACACAAATTGCAAACTGACTAAAAAATGAAAATGAGAAATAAGCTTACAAATGCCCAAGCTTATTTGGTAGTTTAAACAGAACCCAATATATGCTACTCTATATCAAATCCAACCCAAACACTGCTCTGCAACAACCCATTCCATTTCCAACCTGCTTGAACCAATTATGCTGCAAAGTTGACTTTCGTTGACTTTTTAGTACCTTTGATTGAACTTGTTTCCAAAGCTTATCAAAAGCTATATTGAGCTTAAATAAGTTTGTTTGAGCTTAAATAAAGCTTATTGAAGCTTTGAACATAAGAGTTAGACTTTGAATTTTTGCAACAGTGAACTATATATCATGAAATGTTAATACCACTTGAATTTCCACTTGAAAACAGTTTTAATACACTTCAATGACTTAATTTTATATCATGAAACAAAAGATTACACTTTAAAGCTTAATTAAAGACATAAAAGTAAAATACGACATTCATAAAATTAAAAAAACTAAAAGACTCCTTTCTTCTCTGCACTTCCTCTCTCTTTTATGCTCTACTTGAGTTCCACGTGTCCTTCTGAGAGTATCCCACCACTTTTCTTGACCAATGGGTGAGTTTTGAGCAATTTGGTCGTTTTTATCAATTTGGCGGGAAACCCTATACTTGACTGTAGCCTGTGTTTTATCAACTAGGGGGGGGGTGGCATTTAATGTGGTGGTTTGTGATGATGAGGGGGTGGTGGGAAAGGAGAAAAGGTGATGGGAGAGGGCCTGTTGCAGAGGCAGTCAAGGTGGGGAAGACAGGTGTACAGGAAGGTGGGAAAAGCTGCTAGCTTGACTTGGTTTGACCAGGCAGTCCAAAATGGGAGGTCAAGGGGTCAAAGGTTTAAAGTGGCAGGGGTCTAAAATGGTTTTGACAAGGCTGGCTTTAAGCTTAAATGACAAGGACTAAACTTGTAATTTCTGAAATTTTGAAGGACCAATTCTGCCATTATTCCAAGGTTAACACAAGGACTAAAACTGACAACCTTCAATAGTACAAGGACTAGATTTGACAATTTCAATTTTCCAGGGACCAAACTTGACATTTTTGAAAGTTGAGGGACCTTTTCTGCCATTTAACAAAAGATTTATTCAAGGACCATTTTTGACAACTTAGAATATTTCAGGGACCTTGAATAACATTTTCTTTATTTTGTTTTACCAGGGACTGTTTTTGACAACTTTTGAAACTTGGGGGACTAAAACTGCCAATTATGCAAACTTGATACGTTTTTCACCAGATTTTGATATTTTTGCATTTAAAACACATAAAACACTTATTTGTGATATTTTTATCATTTTGATGCATTTCTGAGTGTTTTCAGATGTTTTTGCAGTTTAATTTGTACAAAAATGATGAGTATTTAGACACTCATCAGCTGCTGTTGAGGAGAATGTTGCCAACATCCCACCCTCTTCACCTGTTGCTACTGATGGAAATCCATCAGTCAATATTGATGAGGGCCCCTCCTTTACTGCTGAAGCTCCTCATGGTGCTCCAGAGCAGCCTCCACCAACACCATCTCTAGCACATTGTCCTAGTCCTCCACCTGCACATGATACTCTTGATGATCTTGAGTCTGATATGGACAGAATGGCCTCACCTAGCCCTCCAAGGGTACCTGTTGATGAGGTATCTCCTCATGTTGTGAATGACCATGTTTCCACTGAAAGGTCCAATGAGGCTCCCATTACCACAGAGCAATCTGCTGGTGGAGCTGAGGACCCCATTACTCTCACATCTGTGTATGATCTTGTGAACAGGTATGCAGCTGAAGTGTCCAGTCTGAAAAAGGAACTTGCAGAGACCAAGTCTTCTCTTGGGAGTAAGATTGAAGATCTACAGAGCAAAGTTAAGGACCTTGAGAACAGACTTGAAAAGGAAACCAAAAGGAAGTTTGTGGTTTCTTCTGAGGAGGAAGATGATGAACCTCAGTTTGGGTCTCTTGATATGTTAGCTGATGTGTCTCTTAATGATCCTTCTTCAGTAATTACAGAATCTTCAAAGGAGAAGGATCCTGTTCTTTACAAAAGGAGAAAGAGATCTTACTTAGCAACTACTGAAGTATCCAAGGAACTAGAGTGTGTTAAAACAGCTTCTGCTGATACCCCAATGGAGGATGTTGCTACTGAACTTGGTCAGTCTTCAGTGTTAGGAATTAGAAATTCCCGGTATTAAAGAGTCGGTCACCTCAAGTATATGTAATCGTTAGAAAGCTCGTAGTCGTAGTTCTTTTAAGTTAAGTAGTAATTTAGTTAAGTAACACCGTGGAGGACGGACGGGTCTTTACCCACTGTATGCCTGATCCACAGCCCAAAGTGTGGCGAGTTATGTAAGACTATAAATACTCTCTACCTTCCAAGGTAGAGAGTTGGAGCTCAAAATAATATCTTTCACTTTCTCTCACTAAGTTCCCTAAACCTCTAACTTTCTCTCTCTAGAATTCCATCTATATGCTACTTTGTGTTATAGTTTGATGTGTATGTGAAAAGTTATATCTTTCAATTGGTATCAAGAGCCATAGTTAGATCATATCTTGCACATCTTTGGATTTATAGTGGTTTTTAGGTGGTTTTTGAGTTTGAAAAAGTTTAGTGGTTTTTGCATCATTTGGTTGATCTCTTGTGTTAAAGTTTGAATTTTGTTGGTACTTTTATGTTTAGAATCATCAAAAGTGTTTAGGTTTTCATTTGGTAAGCTTGAATCATCTTGGTTGGGTTGTTTTTGGATTGAAAAGTGAAGTTTATTTGGTTTTTCAAGCTAGCGACTTAGCTCTCGGAATAGTTTCTTGGTAGCGACTTGCTTCACAGTTTTGTAGCGACTTACAGTGTTACAGCTAGCGAGTTAGATCTAGCGAGTTAAAGGACAAGTAGTGGAATCTCCACTACGGGTAGCGACTTGTGGTAGCGACTTGGTCAGTAGCGAGTTGCTCTTTAGCGACTTGTGTTTCTAGCGACTTGTGTAGCGAATTGCTGCCAAAATTTGGTTAGCGACTTGGTCCGTAGCGATTTACTACTTAGCGACTTGTTTTTCTGTTAGCGACTTGGGAGTCTAGCGACTTGGCTGTCTAGCGAATTAATTGGTAGCGACTTAGTGGATTTGTTTCTAGCGACTTAGAGCTTTATCATCTAGCGACTTGAGTGATTGTTTACGGTTTTCTCTTGATTTAGTAAAATCCCGTGAAAGAATCTATTTCCCGGTTTAATCATTGAGTTATAAAATCCCGTATAATCTGTTAACATGTCTACCAACGTCCCTACTGTCATCTCCACTGTTGCCGAGGATGTTCAAGCAGCTGGCTCAGATACTCGTCCACCCATGCTTGACAGAACTGACTACGACTCTTGGGCTCAACGAATCAGATTGTATTGCCTTGGAAAGGAAAATGGTGTCAACATTCTCAAATCCATTGATGAAGGACCATATCGAGTTGAGACGACTAGAGACATACTTGATACTAATGAAGATGGTACTCCTATTTACGGAATGGACAGACCTAAGATGTATGATGAGCTTGATGATAAGGAGAAAAAGAGATTTGATGCAGATATCAGGGCTTCAAACATTGTTCTTCAAGGTCTTCCTAAAGACATCTACAAGCTGATCAATCATAACACTGAAGCAAAGGCAGTTTGGGATAATGTTAAGATGCTTCTCTCAGGTTCAGAACTAACTGTGGAAGACAGAGAATCCCAACTCTATGACGAATTTGAGCACTTCAAGATGAAACCAGATGAGAGTGTCTATGAGTACTATGTGAGATTTCATAAGTTAGTGAATGACATGAGGAACATCAGAATGACTATGCCTAACATTCAGCTCAACTCAAAGTTTGTGAACAACATGAATCCCGAATGGCACAAGTTTGTCACAGCTGTGAAGCTCACTAAAGGATTCAAGAATACAAACTATGAGCAACTCTATGCCTTCCTCCTTCAGAATGAGAGACATGCCATGTTTGAAAAATTGATTCTCAATCAGTTCAAAACCAACCAGGGAGAGACAAGCTCGTCTAATGACTCAACAGCATTCTACTCAAACATCGGAATCACAACCAAAGCATCACAAGTCATACCCTTGGGGAATGGTAATCACAAACTCAATCCTGATCCCATGTTCAAACAAGCTGATGCTGATGCACACGTGGGTAACATCATCAATCAACTAGCTCTTCTCATTAGTCAAAACATGAATTCTCTCCCACAAACCAACAACAACCTTAGAACTGCATCTAACCCACATAATCAAGCCACTGTTAAAGATGGAAGGATCGTGGTGCAACCAGTTCAGGAAAGACAGTATGATCAGGGAAGAGGTGGAGCTGGGAGAGGTTATGTTGGAAACCAGAATCGAGGAAGAAATGGTAACCAAGGTCAACCTAAGCCAATCAAATGCTATAACTGTGGTGGTGAAGGACACATTGCAAGGAACTGCACATCTCCAAAGCGTCCACAGAATGCTGATTACTTCAGAGATAAGATGTTGCTGGCACAAGCTCAGGACAATGGTGCTGCGTTGGATGAAGAGGAATTGCTGTTTCTTGCTGAGGGCAATGCCAAGACCTATGATGCAGATGTGGATGAACAGCCTATTCAGGAGATAGGTCACAATCATCAGAACGCCTTTCAAGTCGCTGACTGTGATGCATACGACTCGGATGTAGATGATGGACCTACTGCACACACAATCTTTATGGCTAGCATCTCTCCAATGGTTTCTCCCAAGATCTCTTCTTCACCACAAGCTGGCCCATCCAAGGACAAACTCATCTCAAAGGTATTAAAGCTATACGATGATGCTGATGTGCAACAGATGCATAACAAAGTACAACCAACTGAAACTATTGAATCAAATATTGAAAATATGGGTAATATCAATATTGTCCCGTACGATCAATACGTGAAACAAAGTGAAAGTGAAGTTGTACCAAGTGATGCATCTTCTGCAGTCAACAATGACTATGTCTTTGATGAATACACTGCATGTGCTCCTGATGATTCCATAATTTCTGAACTAAATGCCTTCTCGAAACTAAGAAAACGTAATTTAAGAACGAATTCGTAAAAGTGTAAAAGAACTTCAAGAACAAAAACGAATCGACAAAATCTTTCAAAAAGAACGTTTCTTAAATTAAGAACAAAGTTATGAAGAAGAGATTTTAATGAAAAAGATTAATGACATGCGTGAACCAGTAGGTAAAGGACGAGTGCTCACCAGTTGAGTTTAAATCGCGCAACAAGTATTTATCGTTGTGCAAGAAATATCCGTAAATCAAGTCTTTAATACCTTAGTAGTCCTCGTGTACGTCACATAAGTAGTTTCTGTATCAGTAACAACTGACGTCTTCTACGTAGTGAACCATGTTGAAGTGAAAGTGAAACAAAGTGCATAACTAGCATGCCCTGTTATAACTATAATGGGTATAAAAGTTATAAACTAAGTTATCAAAGTCAACCAACATGAAACAATACGTAGACAACGTGTAGTCGTAGTAGCATATCGAAATTATGGAAACTCTACTCAAACAGGAACCTACCCGGTCGAACACCA